>CAMZMU010000033.1:23382086-23488873 GCA_947311845.1 Poa pratensis | reverse complement strand
TTACTTAATCCCTACTGGTTGTGCTCCTAAACTAAAGACCAAATTTCTATCCTATGGATTCATTATTTCCTTGTCCGTCTCAGTTTATTAGCTAAATTTGTTTTTAGTAAATTTGTTTATTAAGCTCCATGGTAAAATTGCTTTGCCACAGAGGTCCAGGTTAGGTAGTAGGTTATATGTATTGCCAAACTCAACATAATGTCCTTGTCGAAAACAAGCAGAGCCACCCGCTGTGTGGAATCCTTTGGTACAAAACGGCCTTTTTGCAAGCTGCTCTCAGCGTTGGTCGCCTCTCTGAGTCATTGACATGAGATGTGCCAAACTGCTATCTGTAGACTGTACACTGTCTAGTTCTGGGGATACTCACACCCAGTGAAGCTCGTTGAGATTTTTTACAAATATAGCCCTCTGCCGAATGTTATTGTCAAAAATGCCCCCTCCCAGTTTCATTGCCAAAAATGGCCTGGGGGAGCGTGTAAAAGCGACACGTGTCGCTTTTCGCCGTACAGTATGGCGGAATTGGACCTTGTAGCCATGCGGACCGGGGGAGGCGCTGTCCGCCGACGTGAAGGATTTGCCAAACGCAATTGGAGCTTATCCGAGCTACAGTCAAAAAAGAAACGAGTTGCCAAGCCCCAGCCAAGGCCAGTGTAGCCTGGGGCCTGGCTACGCCACTGGTCCCCAGTCATAGGCTGGATGCCGCGACCTCCCGCCACCAGACGCCTGTGGGTCCCGCCTCATCCCGCCACTGACAGCTGGGTGGAAAAGCACATCCCGCCAATCCGCGTGGCTGCATGCTCCTCCGCCATTTGCTACGGCGGAAAGTGCCACGTGTCACTTTTATACGCTCCCGCCAGGTCATTTTTGGCAATGAAACTGACAGGGGCTTTTTTTGGCAATATACGTTCGCAGAGGGCTATATTTGTAAAAAAATCGTTGATAGGCAGCCACTACCAGTGTGACTGTGTTAGCTGAGCAGTTAAAAAAGTTTGCGCGCCTCTTGCGTGTGCAACAACCGTGTCTGCTCTCTCCATGCGTACCTAGTAGCTAGTACCAGCGCCCTCTTGTATTTCTGTTTGCGGTCTGCTGCAACTGGCCGCTCATCTGCTCTCTCAGTCACAGGCTCTTGTCTCTTACTCCAGTGCAATAGTGCATCATGGCCGGAGCACGACCGTCCAGCAGCCTCTGGTCGCTGGTGAAGACTGGCTACGCCGCCCTGCTCAGCGCCCACTTCCCCATCCGCTCCACGGCCTCGCCATAGCTTGCGGGGGTCCGGCCATGCTTCCCACCTTCGAGTCCAAGCCAGGTGATCTCTGCTGGTGGACCGCCGTGCCTAAAACTGGTTCGCGCGCGACGTCGTCCTCTTCGGTACGTAGTAAGCCTTTCTGTCTTCAGGCTGTCATAATCATATACAGTGCAATGCATAGACAGAGTAGCTATTGGAGGCTGACATGAGCGGTTTGCAGAGGCGCCAGGACGACGACTTCTTTCACGGGTTATCGCAGGCTGATCGGGCTTCCCGGCGACCTTGTCCGCCCGGGGGACGGGGTGGTCGGGAGGTCCCGGTGGGCCACACTGGCTGGGGTGGAAGGCGACAACCCCAGGGAAAGCATGGACTCAAGAATGTATGGCCCTGTAAGTAGATCAAATAAGTTCCCAGCTCCAAGGCCTAGCTAGTATTTTGGTCCTTCTTCCGCTCTTTGTAACGAGCATATCAATAATTTTTTGTACCTGCAATTCTGCGAGACGGTTCCGATTGATCTGTTGGAGGGGACGGTCACACACATAGTCTGGCCGCCTCGCAGGGTGGGTGCAGTCCCCGGTAGGATCCCAGAAGAAGGGTTAGGCTGCTCATCGACCCAGCTGGTTCTGTAGAGCAAGCCACAGGATTAGGTTGTCTCGGAGATTCCATTACGCCCCATAGCAAGAGCATAGGTCACGCTTCGGTCCTCGAGGAGTCCCATCCTCGGTCTCGACAGCTCGGTCGATCTTAGATTCTGTAGGATCCCAGCAAGAAGAGTTAGGCCGCAGAGAATGTAATTTCGTTTACCTCCGTTAGGTTTACTATCGAACAATCTTGTGGGTGAATCTTGGTTTTTAGTTCACCATTGGATGATCGAAGCCTGGAGCTGTAATCTACTATGTGCTGTCAATATAGTCATTGGCATCCATTTCCATTGATAATGTGGTCGTTGAATATTTCGTGCCTAGTCAGATTAATTGATGCAGTGCTGAAATATTTAGTTAACTACAGAGGAAAATAGTTGCCATCTTATCTTTGCACCTTATTTTTTTCAATAAGCGCACTTTGTTGAACTCATAATTTAGCATCACGGTTTAATACAATTCGTAAGAGCTTACACCCGACCTCTGCATATTAAGATGTACGCAGTCGCATAAAATAAAACGAAAAAACGACACAAGACAGTGTATGGGAAACTCGTAACGTCTAGACGATTGAGGGCTGATACGTAGACTATGCTGCCAATCATGAGGGATAAAAATATCCCTCACCGTCTTCTCATACAGTTTACTGATCTCAGTAAAAAGGTTATGTTCTCCATGTGTACACAAGAAATTGACATGCAAACGAGTAGAATTCTAACCATAAAGCGGCCAAATGATACGACACACGCTCCCACGGTCCCATTCTAACGAGTTTTATTTTTGTTATCTATTCCATGTAATGAGTTGTAAAATATGTTTGCAACACTATGTAGCGGGTACAAGTTAGAACCATTTGGATCACTGACCATATAAAACGTGCGAAACTTGCACTAAAAAAATAAATATTTAATTGTCTCATCATCGTGACAAAATCCAAACCGTGTGAATTTCCTTGCCAACTATGTTTTGCTAGTTATCCTTGGTAAGTATTACACCTTTGCAAATGTACCACGCGAAATTTTAAATTTTTAGGGGGCCTAAATTTTTTTTTTTTTGTAATTATCTATGAAATTGTGAATGAAGGAGTGCTATGTATAGAATCTAATGATAATTTAAGATTCTCATACAGATTCCACACGAAATTCGTTAGTTTCTTGCATAATTGAACAATTACCACCGTCTAGAAGAGTGTTCCATGCCGCAAGCTGGGTCTGACTAAATCTTGCATGAATGTCACATTTGGTGGAGATGTCTCCAAAAGCGTACCGATTGTGTCGCTCTTGTGACAGGAAATATTGTAAAGAGTTGGATATTATTCTTGAGGGTGGTCTTTCCTAACCATTTATCCTCTCGAATCTAATTTCTGAGTTGTCATTGATAGTAAAAAGATCGAAACGGAAGAAATATTTCTTATTTGCCATTAGACTAGCCAAAAGTGAGAGTACCATGGTTTTTGATACACTTAGGATAACATATTTGAGTCTATAAACTTTCTTATTAGAAGACTTTGCCAAACCGTCCTCGGTAAGAAAATTAAAAGCCATTTACCAAGGAGGGCTGAATTTTATAATCTCTAGGTCAACAATACCAGATCGCCCCGCAAAATTTTGGGCGACAAACCAGTCCCATCTAGTTAGGCGGTATTCGTATTTTCATTTGCCTGCCAACGGAATCCTGATCAGATTTAATCCAATCTGTGAGAACCCTATTTGAAACTGAAGAAGATATCATACACTATACCTATTGCTTGGAATTTAATTAATGGGAACCGATCTTCCGCTGACAAAAAGAAATTTTCCTTTCCAACTACTAGTCTCTCAAGGCACTCCTCCACTTGTTTCCATTCGGAATTTGTTAGTCCCACTGGCCTGCATCTGAGTGACCGCGTCTTGAGCTTTCTCAAAACAAAAAAAATTCAATCTTATTAAAATTAATATTGAGCCCCGATAGCGCTCGAACAATACTTTATTATGCTGGTTTCAGAATCCAAACGTGCATCTCTTAAATTACTAATTTGAGATTGTTGCATTTATGCTGGTCAGCACTCTGCTAAAACCAGCACACTTAGTTATGGTCTTGCAAGTTTGCATAAGTAGCATCAATCAGAAAGAATGGCCTTAGCTAAAATAAACCGCACTACGAGGTGTCAAGAAAAAATATATAATTGACGGGATCTCAAATAATATTGAATGAGATCGGTGGGGTGGGGCGGGAACGTGGGGATATATCGATCATGGCAGCTTCACCGAGTTTGTCCCGAGTCGGATTGGTAATTCGGTCCACTTTTGCGGTAACCCAACACCGTAGGAGGCGGAAACCGATCGAAAGTTATTTCTCCAACATAGTGCGGCGTTTTCTACAAGGAATATCTCTCTACAGATATGAGTGGACGACTCTGTTAACGTTGTGTGAGTCTTCGTTCTCTCCTCCGGAGATGCGACGACGATCAAATAAGCTGTGACGGATTCAGATAAAGAATGTTCTGCTTGTTTTTAAGACTCTTTGATTCACGTATAGGCTGATACTTCCTCTCTAGCCCTTGATTGTACAGCGGGCCTCTAGCTTGTTAGGAGAGGGCAAAAGACCTATCGCACGGACTCGTAAGAGAGGGAAAGCCCACGCAGAACAACACGGTGGTTTCTCTGGAGAGTTTCCACATCGAGGAGCCTAGCACGCGTGTCCAAAGAGAGCACATGCACAACACGACATTGCTCGTGCATGTGCGGCCCGCACAACGTAGCACCCCAATTGGAAAATGAAGAATGAATCCGATCGCCCAGTCAATGAGGCAACTCGATTGGTAGATCAACTTTGCAGCGTATGATATATGCGCCTGGTACCACTTTTTCCTTTTTCTTTTTTACGCGCTCTCGAGTAATTTAAGATGGAAAATTTGATTCTATCTTGTACCATAATAAATAACAGAACTAGTAACTGTTGGAATTTGGTGGACTTATACTTGGGGCCAGGGCCGGCCCTGGCATTTGTGGGCCCCGGTGCAAGACAAAGAAAAAAGGGCCCTACATGCCAACAATTGCTCACATACACAATCGAGCTGAGCGTTGAACGTACAAGGCTTGGCCTTTTTCTTCTCAGCCGAGCTACGCGAGTACAGGGCCCTAACCAGCTGCTACTAATTGGGCTGACTCGTTACATTTTTTCCTAATCTAACATGCTGTTTAGAGGATGGACCAATCTGGATGGGCCCTAAGGAGTCGGGGGGCCCTGTGCGGCCGCACAGGCCGCACATGCTCAGGGCCGGCCCTGCTTGGGGCACAACCTAAAGCCAACTAAAATTTGAAATTCTCATTTGACCCATTCATGGTTGGCCGTGTGTGAATAACTAAAGTTTAGTCCCATGTTGGTAGTTTAGAGAGAGTTGCACCATCTTATATAGTAAGCTCTTCTAGCACTTGTATGAGAATGAGAATAGGAGAGCCTCTCGCACACTCCTTCTCCATGCTTGCCTCGCCTCGCCCACGCCACGCCACGCCACGTTCGGGTTTCGGCAATAAGCCGAGTCGATGCCTATATTTTTGATGTTCGGGAAATTTAATGAGTCATTAATTTTTAATACGCAACACATAATCTCTCGCCGTTCCATTTCCAGAACCTTGCACCGCCGTCTTCCAAGTCTTCTGCATCCCATCTCCCGGCGTGCAATGGTTGAAAAGACAGTAGGCCACCGAAATATCGCCTCTTGTGATCCTGTACGGGAGAGGGGCGATCAGGTTTTTTTGGAGCGCACTCGGGCGACTACTGGCAGCGATTACTTCCCCGACATCGTCAACCTCTTCATCGACGACATGGCCGACGTCGCCGCCAACGGTTCAGCTCATGCCACACCGTATGTTACTCTGTCCTCTCTGTTCGAGATCATGCAACAGTTTATGTTCTTAGCGTATGTTGTAGATTCGATCTATTTATCTACTGTATTAGTAGATTGCATAACTTGCATGATAGTTGTTATTTATCTCATGCACTATTTCCTGTTTTTTCGGATTAAATCAATTCGTAAATTGCTTATATATTCAACATGAACATCTTATCCTGCAGTGTCTTTTGTTATAAAAAACCCTACTCAATCCGCAAGACTTTGCATGTATGACACATTCGCCCGGTACCACTTTTTTTCTTTTTTTACCCGCTCTCGAGTAATTTAAGATGGAAAATCTTCTGATTTCGCAGCAATAGTAGTAGCCATGGCAATAAGCAGAGGATTAGAGACAAATTATATCTTGTACCATAATAAATAACAGGACTGAGCTTTCTCTATGCTTTTGTGTATCTTTTTCTAATTCTGTGATTGCCCCTTTGGGGAATCCAATAAAGTATCACTGTGGAAAGCAATGAAAGTAATTAATCGATCATCTGTAACATGAGAAAAAGAATTCAGAAAGCATGTTCAAGCTCGATGATTAAGGTACTAGGGGCTCACAACACTATCGAGAAATGATAGGTCTAATGCAAGAAGTTGGCAGTTCAGTGAAATCCTCGTTTCACTCCTGGCTAATGGTATCTCGAATTGGATCTCACTGAATCCGGGTATTGAGTGTCTTTTGTAATAAAAACCCTACTCAATCCACAAGTAGTTCAAGGGCACCGTAATAGTCCCCCTTTTTTTTTGAAGCTTTTATGACAGAAGGAAAGGCTCCTACTGCCTCTATATTAAACCGAACCACGCAGTTACAACTTACATATTTACATCAGCTTAGGCAAGCCAAGGAAGGGGTAGAGTTTCAGAGAGAATCTACAAATGTATTAATGAAAGAATGTAAAGCAGGCCTGGTTCTATGCACCAGGAGTTTGAAGTCAGAGCTAAATCTAGACTTCCAGGAGCTAATTGTGTGGGGGATTCCTTCGAAGATGAGTGCATTCCTTTCCTTCCAGATGGACCAAATGACAGTGATAAAAATTTCCATGAACATTTTTCTGTTCCACGCAATTTTGGCCTGGGCAATTGATACGTCCATTTTGCATCACTATTTTATATCATAATTTACTGCTATTCATCGATATATTTCATATTTAGAAGTGTTACTTATGTTATTTTACCTATTTTGCATGTTTGATGAATAATGGAGAATTGGACACCGGAGTCAGGATTCTGCTGGAAAAAGCACCGTCGAGATGCACTATTTCTGAAGATCAATAAATCGAAGGAGACATATGGAAGTCCTATTTTACCAGAAGATGGAGGAGGCCAAAAGGGGAGGCTGAGAAGGGCCAAGGTGGGCCCTCCTCACCAGCTGGCGCGGCGGGCCCACCAGCCGCGCCGCCAGGTGGTTTGGGGGCCCTGGCCCACCTCAGCCGTTCCCCCTTCGCGTACTTGACCCCCTCGGAACCCTAACACACAGAGGAGGCCATCGAAATATTCCGCCGCCTCCACGAGGCGGAAAACACCAGAGAGCGAAAAGCTCCCCTGCAGGAAGAAATCTGCCGGGGGAAATTCCCTCCCGGAGGGGGAAATCGTCGCCATCATCACCGTCATCGAGCTGGACTTCATCGGGATCATCATCATCATCTCCACCGCCAACACCATCATCACCGCCGCTGCACCCCGTCTCCGCTATAACATCTAGGGCTGAATCTTGTCTATTTCATAGGGGAAACTCTCCCGGTGTTGATTACTCTTGTTATTGATGCTATTGGGTGAAACCATTGGACTAAGGTTTATGTTCAGATTGTTATTCATCATCATATCACCTCTGATCATGTTCCGTATGATGTCTTGTGAGTAGTTCGTTTAGTTCTTGAGGACATGGGAGAAGTCTTGATGTTAGTAGTGAACTATGTTGAGTAATATTTAATGGTTTGATGCTTAAGTTGTGGTGTTATTCTTCTAGTGGTGTCATGTGAACGTCGACTACATGATACTTCACCTTTATGGGCCTAGGGGAATGCATTGTGTATTCGTTTGCCAATTGTGGGGTTGCCGGAGTGACAGAAACCTGAACACCCGTTGGTATATCGATGCATGAGGGATAGCAGGATCTCAAAGTTTAAGGCTGTGGTTAGTTTACTTAATTACTTTCTTGTATTTGCGGATGCTTGCAAGGGGTATAATCACAAGTATGTATTAGTCCTAGGAAGGGCGGTGCATTAGCATAGGTTCACCCACACAACACTTATCAAAACAATGAAGATTAATCAACTATATGAAGCGAAAGCACTTGACAATATTCCCGTGTGTCCTCAAGAACGTTTGGTCATTATAAGTACAACAACCGGCTTGTCCTTTGCTGTAGAAAGGATTGGGCCACTCGCTGCAACTATTATTACTGCATTTTATTTACTTGTACTTTATTTATCTGTCATATCAAAAACTCCTAAAAACTTGTCTGAGAGCATTTACAGTGAATCCTTCATCAAAACCGCTTGTCAACACCTTCTGCTCCTCGTTGGGTTCGACACTCTTATTTATCGAAAGTACTACGATACACCCCCTATACTTGTGGGACATCAAGACTATTTTCTGGCGCCGTTGCCGGGGAGTGTAGCGCTATTGGTAAGTGGAATTGGTAAGGGAAACATTTATTGTACGTGCTGTTTTTATTTTTGCCTGCTGCTATATCTCATTATGGAGGGGTCTTCTCTTGAATTCCTATTTGGGAAAACAACTACCACTGCTAAGGTAGTAGAGGAGGCGCCAGATGAGCAGGTAATACCGTTCAAAATTCCTATGAAAATTGTTGAACGTGTCACAAATAACCGCTATGCAGGAGATGGAACTGTCCATCCTGGAGATCATTTGTTATTTCTGCATGAATTGTGCGAGTTATTTAAGTGTGCAGGTATCTCGATGGGAGAAGTTAAGAAGAAATTATTCTCTCTATCACTGTCTGGTAAAGCTGCACATTGGTATAAACTGCTGAAGAATGGGTATTCTCTTGGATGGGAGGAAATTGTACCTCTCTTTTACTCCAAATTCTATCCTCCAAGTGAGATTCATAAGGATCGGAACCTCATATATAACTTCTGGCCCTATGATGGAGAGAGTATCGCTCAAGCGTGGGGGAGATTGAAGGCATTAATGCTCAAATGTCCCATTCATGAGCTTCCTGGTAATATTGTTATTGATAACTTTTATGCAAGACTCTCCTTTCAAGATAAAACTCTATTGGATACCACTTGTGCTGGATCGTTCACTCGTAATAAAGAAGAGTTTAAGTGGGACCTTCTTGATCGGATTCAGGAGAACACTGAAGGATGGGAGAATGACAAAGGTAGGGAGTCAGGTATAAGCTATGACTTTGAGTGTGTTAAAAATTTATGGATACTGATGATTATCGCAAAATTAGCACTACTTATGGTCTTGACTCTCAAATTGTTGCAAACTTTTATAAAGCCTTTGCTTCCTATTTCGGTTTGCCGAAGGAGGGTTTTAAAAATTATCATGAACCATATAAAGATGAATCTGTTTCTCATATATCTAAAGGTGTTGAGGTTAATGTTGTTGATCGCATTATTCCAGAACCTTATATTGAAAAAGTTCCTTTTCCTAATAAGATTAAGGAACATACTATCATAACTGGTGTTGTTAGTAAAAGTAATAAGAAAACTACCAAACCTGATGAGCAAATAACTGTTGAACCTGTTGTAGCATTGGTTAAAGATCTTGTCACTGAAAATTTAGAAGATAGACACATTATCTTTTGTGAGGATGCTTCTAATATTGTCTCACATCCTAAAAGTTCTAGGAAGTCTAGTGTTCCTGTGCTTTCTGTTGGATAGGTGATCATTGCTATTATGGTTTATGTGATATTGGTGCAAGTTCTAGTGCTATTCCTTATGAGCTTTACAGGGAAATTATGCACGAAATTGCTCCTTGTAAACTTGAAGAGATTGATGTGGTTATTCAGCTTGCTAATAGGGAAACTATCTCTCCAATTGGTATCATTAGAGATGTCGAAGTCCTTTGTGGTAAGACTAAATACCCTGCTGATTTTCTTGTACTTGGGTCGGCTGCCAATGATAGTTGTCCTATTATTTTTGGTAGACCTTTTCTGAATACTTGTGGTGCTGTTATAGATGTAAGAAAGAGAAAATCTTTACTAAATTTGCTGGTGAATCTTATGAATTCAATTTCTCTAAATTTGCTAAAGCACCTTATGAAACTGAATTGCCTAGTGAGGATTTTGAAATTGCTCAACTTGCATCTATTGTTCTTGCTCCTAACAATGCTTTGCAGCAACATATGGAGAATCATGAAAGTGAGAACTTCAGGGAAGAAAGGAATGAGCTTGATGAAGTATTCCTTCGTCAACCTATGCTCAAACACAATTTACCTGTGGAAGATTTGGGTACCACAATGCCACCCAAGGAGGATCCTGTTTTTGATTTGAAACCTCTGCCTGATAATCTTAAATATGCTTATATTGATGATAAGAAAATATATCCTGTTATTATCAGCTCTAAACTTTCAGGTACAGAGGAGGAAAGGTTATTGGGAGTGTTGAGGAAACACCGCGGAGCTATGGGATATACTCTTGATGACCTGAAGGGAATTTCTCCTACTATATGTCAGCACGCCATCAACATGGAACCTGATGCAAAGCCTGTTGTTGAGCATCAGCGTCGTTTAATACCCAAGATGAAAGAAGTGGTAAGAAATGAGGTATTAAAACTTCTTGAAGCTGGTATTATTTATCCTATTGCTGATAGTAGATGGGTAAGTCCTGTGCATTTGTTCCTAAGAAAGGAGGAATTACCGTTGTTCCTAATGAAAATGATGAACTAATTCCTCAAAGAGTAGTAGTTGGTTATAGGATGTGCATTGATTTTAGAAAGGTTAACAAAGTAACTAAGAAAGATCATTATCCTTTGCCTTTTATTGATCAAATGCTTGAGAGGTTGTCCAAGAAAACTCACTTTTGTTTCCTTGATGGGTATTCTGGGTTTTCTCAAATTGCTGTGAGAGCGCAAGATCAAGAGAAAACTACTTTTACTTGTCCTTATGGAACTTATGCTTATAGACGTATGCCTTTTGGTTTATGTAATGCTCCTGCTACTTTTCAAAGATGCATGTCTGCTATTTTTCATGGCTTTTGTGAGGAAATTGTGGAAGTCTTCATGGACGATTTCTCCGTCTATGGAACTTCCTTTGATAATTGTTTGCACAACCTTGACAAAGTTTTGCAGAGATGTGAAGAAACTAGCCTTGTTCTTAATTGGGAGAAATGCCACTTTATGGTTAATGAAGGAATTGTTCTTGGACATAAAATTTCTGAAAGAGGTATTGAAGTTGATCGAGCTAAAGTGGAGGCAATTGAAAAGATGCCTTGTCCCAAAGATGTTAAAGGTATTCGTAGTATTCTTGGTCATGCTGGTTTTTATAGGAGGTTTATTAAAGATTTCTCTAAAATTTCCAAGCCTCTTACTAATCTTCTTCAAAAAGATGTACCCTTTGTTTTTGATGATGATTGTAAGGAAGCTTTTGAAACTTTGAAAAAGGCTTTAATCACCGCTCCTGTAGTTGAACCACCTGATTGGAATTTACCTTTTGAAATTATGTGTGATGCTAGTGATTATGCTGTAGGCGCTGTTCTTGGGCAGCGAGTAGATAAAAAGTTAAATGTTATTCATTATGCTAGTAAAACTCTTGATTCTGCTCAAAAGAATTATGCCACTACTGAAAAAGAATTTCTAGCTGTAGTTTTTGCTTGTGACAAATTTCGACCCTACATAGTTGATTCGAAAGTCACTATTCATACTGATCATGCTGCAATTAGATACCTTATGGAAAAGAAAGATGCTAAGCCAAGGCTTATTAGATGGGTACTTCTTTTGCAAGAATTTGATTTGCATATCATAGATAGAAAAGGTGCTGAAAATCCTGTTGCTGATAATTTGTCTAGATTGGAAAGCATTCCTTATGATCCTATTCCTGTTAATGATAGCTTTCCAAATGAACAATTGGCTGCAATAAGTGTAAGTTCGCGAGATAGTCCTTGGTATGCTGATTATGCTAACTTTATTGTTTCCAAGTACTTGCCTCCAACCTTTTCAGCTCAGCAAAGAAGGAAATTCTTTTATGACTTGCGGCATTACTTTTGGGATGACCCACACTTATATAAAGAAGGAGTCGATGGTATTATGCGAAGATGTGTTCCTGAATATGAACAACAGGAAATACTGAGGAAATGCCATGGAAGTGCTTATGGAGGGCATCACGCTGGAGATAGAACTGCGCAGAAAGTTCTACAATCAGGTTTTTATTGGCCTACCCTCTTTAAGGATGCAAGAAAGTTTATTTTATCTTGTGATGAATGTCAAAGGGTTGGTAATATCTCTAGACGCAATGAAATGCCTATGAGTTATTCTCTTGTTATTGAACCATTTGATTGTTGGGGATTCGACTTCATGGGTCCTTTTCCTTCTTCACAAGGTAATACTCATATACTTGTTGCTGTTGATTATGTCACTAAATGGGTAGAAGCTATACCTACTAAAAGTGCTGATGGTGAGACCTCTTTAAAAATGCTTCAAGATGTCATTTTTCCTAGGTTTGGTGTACCTAGATATCTTATGACTGATGGAGGTTCTCATTTTATCCATGGTGGTTTTAGAAAGACTCTTGCTAAATATGGTGTTAATCATAGAATTGCTTCAGCCTATCATCCTCAAACTAGTGGACAAGTAGAATTGTCAAATAGGGAGATTAAATCTATCTTGCAAAAGACTGTTAATAAATCTAGAAAAAATTGGGCTAGTAAGTTAAATGATGCTTTATGGGCTTATAGAACTGCTTATAAGAACCCCATGGGCATGTCTCCTTATAAAATGGTTTATGGTAAAGCTTGTCACTTGCCTTTAGAATTAGAACACAAAGCTTATTGGGCAGTGAGAGAACTTAATAGAGATTTTAAACTTGCCGGTGAGAAAAGGTTGTTGCACTTAAGTTCTTTAGATGAATGGAGAAGTGAGGCTTATGAAAATGCTAGACTCTTTAAAGAAAAAGTTAAGAGATGGCATGATAGGAGAATTCTTAAAAGAGAATTTAATGTTGGTGAGAAAGTTCTATTGTATAGGTCTCGTCTCAGATTTTTTGCAGGAAAGTTACTCTCAAAATGGGAAGGACCATTTGTTATTGTGGAGGTGTATCGTTCAGGTGCAATAAAAATTGCTTCATTGAAAGATAACTCTACACAAGTGGTAAATGGTCAAAGACTCAAGCATTATATTTCTGGAGATTCTATTAATGAAGAGGTTGATACAATTAAAGTGGTGACTCCGGAAACTTTCATTGAAGAACATTTTTCTGGGACTGCAGAATTCGATTCGAATAGGTAACAGTTTCGGTAAGAAAAGTTTCGCGAATAACTTTCTAGAAGATATTTTCGTCGTTTTTATTAAATATGGAAAAATAAGAGACCGAACCGGATGGGAGACGGCACCCGTGGTGCCCAAACCATAGGTCGGCGCGGTGGGCCCCCAGCCGCGCCGCCTGGTGGTTTGAGCACCCCGGAGCTCGTCTCCGATCAGGTTTCCTCCTGTACCTTCCTTATGTTGTAAAACTTTTTGCTATATAACTCACCCGAACCCCCGAGGTTCGTATCTCGCCTTTTCATCGTGTTTCGTTTCGAGCTGTTTCTGTCCAGATATTGTTTTCAGATTTAGAAGCGCCATGGTCTCCAACAACAACAACAAGGGCAAGGAGCCTTTGGAAGACGAGACTCAAGACCCCAAGCTGAAGGAGGAAGTCAAGAGCAAAGATGAAAGCGTCATGAAGGAAGTAAAGGGGATGCCGTCAACAAAGGGAGAACAGCCTGCAGTCAGGAAGCCCACCTTTGTGGGATCGGTTAACGCTCAACGTGCTTTTTCTCATAACCTGCAGGGAGCAATACCACCTATTCCGGACTACAGCTCTTTTCCGGCAGTGACGGAAGTACTTCGAGTTACAGATGAGTTCTGTGATCAATACCGAGCCCTGCGGAGGGAGGTGGAAATACTCCAGGAAGAGAATATCAGACTCCGCCGAATGCTGGAACGGTTTCTTACTCCAATCCAAGTCATACCGCCACCACCACCGAAGGAGTAATTCATCATAAGTATTGGCATCCCCTTGGTTTGTTCCAAGCTTGGGGGAGTGCCGCGGTATCACATCATTATCTTTACCTTTTACTTTTCCATAAAGTCATATCGTGAGTAGGGAAGTTATCTTATATGATGGTTTGCAATGTGGAAGTATCTCTCTTTTAGTTGGTTATCTATGTATCCCTTGGTGTGAGTTGCCGTTATGAAATATTAATGAGAAGTTTTATCATTTACTTTCTGCATACTTTATTTTAGCTTGCAATTCTCTTTCATATTGATAACCTTGTTGTTAGTATAGGGATCACTTTTTAGAGCACCAAGTTAATCTTTTTGGTTTTGGCAAACTTAGCATTGGTCAGTAGTAGACAATACTTTGAGACTTAAGTAGAGAGAGAGGAGTGCATGCAAATATATTATTCCATGATCTTTCTTTCTTTGTAGCTCATAAGCTTAGTATTCTTAAGTTAAACTATTTGTGCTTCTAAGGAAGATTGCATGATTATTCTTATCACTTGTATAATTGTTTGTATCCCTCAACTCTTATGCTTGCTACATAACCTTGCTAGCCAAAGACCTGTATCGAGAGGGAATGCTTCTCATACATCCAAACCTTGAGCCAAACCATTGCCATTCGAGTCCACCATAACTTCCTACTATATGGTATTTTGCGCCATTCCAAGTAAATACTTCATGTGCTACCTTTAAATTATTCAAAACTTATTACTCCTAGTTTTGTGTCACTGTTTATTAGCTCATGAGGGTTCTGTAGAGTTTCTCTAGCACTTTTGTCAAACAGACTTTCACCAATGGACTAGTGGCATATACACCGCTTATCCAACAATTTGCAAAAAGAGCTGGCAAATGGGGTGCCCAGTCCCAATTAACTACAACTTTCATTAATAATTCTCTTCACATGTTTTGCCCTGATTTATCAGTAAGCAACTTAATTTGCAAATAGACACTCCTCCATGGTATGTGAATGTTGGAAGGCACCCGAGGATTCGGTTAGCCATGGCTTGTGTAAGCAAAAGGTTGGGAGGAGTGTCAACTATAAAGAAACTAAAATACATGTGTAAACAAAAGAGAAGAGGGATGATCTACCTTGCTGGTAGAGATAACGTCCTTCATGGGAGCCGCTCTTGAAAGTCTGGTTGACAAGGGGTTAGTGTTCACTTTACTACGATTCGTTGACAACGACATACATAGCTCAAACAACTATTTTCATACTCTCTATATGCTTTGCAAAACTTAAAAGCTCTAGCACATGATTTAATCCCTGCTTCCCTCTGCGAAGGGCCTATCTTTTACATTATTGTTGAGTCAGTAAACCCATTCCTCTCTATCTCAAGCAAGCATTTGAGTTGTTGAGATCCAATTAGTTATATGTGTTGATACTTCTAATCATATCTCTCATTTCCTTGTTTCGCACAATAGCTTTTATCCGAATGAATATAACTTTGAAAGTTATCAATGACTGTAAGGAGACTGTTATGATTAAGGCATGTAAGTTCTGCTATATAAGCTCTGATATAAAGACTCTTCTCGAAAGATAAGTATGATCTGTTAATTGTTCTCTGACCAAGAGTTTAAGTTTGCCTTCACCAATCATGGTTCTCTTTATGCACTTCATCGTGGTTCCCTTTACTTATTTCAAGTTAGATTATATGAAGGGAAGTTGCTGTCTAGAATGACTTGTGTATCAATGAATGTGATGCTTCTTGTCCGTATTTTATTTATCGACACTTTGCTCCATAAACTTGTGGTCATGTTTACTGAGCTCAGTTTTCGCTTGGGGACAAGCGAGGTCTAAGCTTGGGGGGGTTGATACGTCCATTTTGCATCACTATTTTATATCATAATTTACTGCTATTCATCGATATATTTCATATTTAGAAGTGTTACTTATGTTATTTTACCTATTTTGCATGTTTGATGAATAATGGAGAATTGGACACCGGAGTCAGGATTCTGCTGGAAAAAGCACCGTCGAGATGCACTATTTCTGAAGATCAATAAATCGAAGGAGACATATGGAAGTTCCTATTTTACCAGAAGATGGAGGAGGCCAAAAGGGGAGCTGAGATGGGCCATGGTGGGCCCTCCTCACCCTGGCGCGGTGGGCCCCCTGCCGCGCCGCAGGTGGTTTGGGGGCCCTGGCCCACCTCAGCCGTTCCCCCTTCGCGTACTTGACCCCCTCGGAACCCTAACACACAGAGGAGGCCATCGAAATATTCCGCCGCCTCCACGAGGCGGAAAACACCAGAGAGCGAAAAGCTCCCCTGCAGGAAGAAATCTGCCGGGGGAAATTCCCTCCCGGAGGGGGAAATCGTCGCCATCATCACCGTCATCGAGCTGGACTTCATCGGGATCATCATCATCATCTCCACCGCCAACACCATCATCACCGCCGCTGCACCCCGTCTCCGCTATAACATCTAGGGCTGAATCTTGTCTATTTCATAGGGGAAACTCTCCCGGTGTTGATTACTCTTGTTATTGATGCTATTGGGTGAAACCATTGGACTAAGGTTTATGTTCAGATTGTTATTCATCATCATATCACCTCTGATCATGTTCCGTATGATGTCTTGTGAGTAGTTCGTTTAGTTCTTGAGGACATGGGAGAAGTCTTGATGTTAGTAGTGAACTATGTTGAGTAATATTTAATGGTTTGATGCTTAAGTTGTGGTGTTATTCTTCTAGTGGTGTCATGTGAACGTCGACTACATGATACTTCACCTTTATGGGCCTAGGGGAATGCATTGTGTATTCGTTTGCCAATTGTGGGGTTGCCGGAGTGACAGAAACCTGAACACCCGTTGGTATATCGATGCATGAGGGATAGCAGGATCTCAAAGTTTAAGGCTGTGGTTAGTTTATCTTAATTACTTTCTTGTATTTGCGGATGCTTGCAAGGGGTATAATCACAAGTATGTATTAGTCCTAGGAAGGGCGGTGCATTAGCATAGGTTCACCCACACAACACTTATCAAAACAATGAAGATTAATCAACTATATGAAGCGAAAGCACTTGACAATATTCCCGTGTGTCCTCAAGAACGTTTGGTCATTATAAGTACAACAACCGGCTTGTCCTTTGCTGTAGAAAGGATTGGGCCACTCGCTGCAACTATTATTACTGCATTTTATTTACTTGTACTTTATTTATCTGTCATATCAAAAACTCCTAAAAACTTGTCTGAGAGCATTTACAGTGAATCCTTCATCAAAACCGCTTGTCAACACCTTCTGCTCCTCGTTGGGTTCGACACTCTTATTTATCGAAAGTACTACGATACACCCCCTATACTTGTGGGTCATCAAGACTATTTTCTGGCGCCGTTGCCGGGGAGTGTAGCGCTATTGGTAAGTGGAATTGGTAAGGGAAACATTTATTGTACGTGCTGTTTTTATTTTTGCCTGCTGCTATATCTCATTATGGAGGGGTCTTCTCTTGAATTCCTATTTGGGAAAACAACTACCACTGCTAAGGTAGTAGAGGAGGCGCCAGATGAGCAGGTAATACCGTTCAAAATTCCTATGAAAATTGTTGAACGTGTCACAAATAACCGCTATGCAGGAGATGGAACTGTCCATCCTGGAGATCATTTGTTATTTCTGCATGAATTGTGCGAGTTATTTAAGTGTGCAGGTATCTCGATGGGAGAAGTTAAGAAGAAATTATTCTCTCTATCACTGTCTGGTAAAGCTGCACATTGGTATAAACTGCTGAAGAATGGGTATTCTCTTGGATGGGAGGAAATTGTACCTCTCTTTTACTCCAAATTCTATCCTCCAAGTGAGATTCATAAGGATCGGAACCTCATATATAACTTCTGGCCCTATGATGGAGAGAGTATCGCTCAAGCGTGGGGGAGATTGAAGGCATTAATGCTCAAATGTCCCATTCATGAGCTTCCTGGTAATATTGTTATTGATAACTTTTATGCAAGACTCTCCTTTCAAGATAAAACTCTATTGGATACCACTTGTGCTGGATCGTTCACTCGTAATAAAGAAGAGTTTAAGTGGGACCTTCTTGATCGGATTCAGGAGAACACTGAAGGATGGGAGAATGACAAAGGTAGGGAGTCAGGTATAAGCTATGACTTTGAGTGTGTTAAAAATTTAT
Organism: Poa pratensis; assembly: GCA_947311845.1. Lineage (NCBI taxonomy): Eukaryota > Viridiplantae > Streptophyta > Magnoliopsida > Poales > Poaceae > Poa > Poa pratensis. The sequence continues at coordinate 23,470,818 of CAMZMU010000033.1, read as the reverse complement.
GGATACTGATGATTATCGCAAAATTAGCACTACTTATGGTCTTGACTCTCAAATTGTTGCAAACTTTTATAAAGCCTTTGCTTCCTATTTCGGTTTGCCGAAGGAGGGTTTTAAAAATTATCATGAACCATATAAAGATGAATCTGTTTCTCATATATCTAAAGGTGTTGAGGTTAATGTTGTTGATCGCATTATTCCAGAACCTTATATTGAAAAAGTTCCTTTTCCTAATAAGATTAAGGAACATACTATCATAACTGGTGTTGTTAGTAAAAGTAATAAGAAAACTACCAAACCTGATGAGCAAATAACTGTTGAACCTGTTGTAGCATTGGTTAAAGATCTTGTCACTGAAAATTTAGAAGATAGACACATTATCTTTTGTGAGGATGCTTCTAATATTGTCTCACATCCTAAAAGTTCTAGGAAGTCTAGTGTTCCTGTGCTTTCTGTTGGATAGGTGATCATTGCTATTATGGTTTATGTGATATTGGTGCAAGTTCTAGTGCTATTCCTTATGAGCTTTACAGGGAAATTATGCACGAAATTGCTCCTTGTAAACTTGAAGAGATTGATGTGGTTATTCAGCTTGCTAATAGGGAAACTATCTCTCCAATTGGTATCATTAGAGATGTCGAAGTCCTTTGTGGTAAGACTAAATACCCTGCTGATTTTCTTGTACTTGGGTCGGCTGCCAATGATAGTTGTCCTATTATTTTTGGTAGACCTTTTCTGAATACTTGTGGTGCTGTTATAGACTGTAAGAAAGAGAAAATCTTTACTAAATTTGCTGGTGAATCTTATGAATTCAATTTCTCTAAATTTGCTAAAGCACCTTATGAAACTGAATTGCCTAGTGAGGATTTTGAAATTGCTCAACTTGCATCTATTGTTCTTGCTCCTAACAATGCTTTGCAGCAACATATGGAGAATCATGAAAGTGAGAACTTCAGGGAAGAAAGGAATGAGCTTGATGAAGTATTCCTTCGTCAACCTATGCTCAAACACAATTTACCTGTGGAAGATTTGGGTACCACAATGCCACCCAAGGAGGATCCTGTTTTTGATTTGAAACCTCTGCCTGATAATCTTAAATATGCTTATATTGATGATAAGAAAATATATCCTGTTATTATCAGCTCTAAACTTTCAGGTACAGAGGAGGAAAGGTTATTGGGAGTGTTGAGGAAACACCGCGGAGCTATGGGATATACTCTTGATGACCTGAAGGGAATTTCTCCTACTATATGTCAGCACGCCATCAACATGGAACCTGATGCAAAGCCTGTTGTTGAGCATCAGCGTCGTTTAATACCCAAGATGAAAGAAGTGGTAAGAAATGAGGTATTAAAACTTCTTGAAGCTGGTATTATTTATCCTATTGCTGATAGTAGATGGGTAAGTCCTGTGCATGTGTTCCTAAGAAAGGAGGAATTACCGTTGTTCCTAATGAAAATGATGAACTAATTCCTCAAAGAGTAGTAGTTGGTTATAGGATGTGCATTGATTTTAGAAAGGTTAACAAAGTAACTAAGAAAGATCATTATCCTTTGCCTTTTATTGATCAAATGCTTGAGAGGTTGTCCAAGAAAACTCACTTTTGTTTCCTTGATGGGTATTCTGGGTTTTCTCAAATTGCTGTGAGAGCGCAAGATCAAGAGAAAACTACTTTTACTTGTCCTTATGGAACTTATGCTTATAGACGTATGCCTTTTGGTTTATGTAATGCTCCTGCTACTTTTCAAAGATGCATGTCTGCTATTTTTCATGGCTTTTGTGAGGAAATTGTGGAAGTCTTCATGGACGATTTCTCCGTCTATGGAACTTCCTTTGATAATTGTTTGCACAACCTTGACAAAGTTTTGCAGAGATGTGAAGAAACTAGCCTTGTTCTTAATTGGGAGAAATGCCACTTTATGGTTAATGAAGGAATTGTTCTTGGACATAAAATTTCTGAAAGAGGTATTGAAGTTGATCGAGCTAAAGTGGAGGCAATTGAAAAGATGCCTTGTCCCAAAGATGTTAAAGGTATTCGTAGTATTCTTGGTCATGCTGGTTTTTATAGGAGGTTTATTAAAGATTTCTCTAAAATTTCCAAGCCTCTTACTAATCTTCTTCAAAAAGATGTACCCTTTGTTTTTGATGATGATTGTAAGGAAGCTTTTGAAACTTTGAAAAAGGCTTTAATCACCGCTCCTGTAGTTGAACCACCTGATTGGAATTTACCTTTTGAAATTATGTGTGATGCTAGTGATTATGCTGTAGGCGCTGTTCTTGGGCAGCGAGTAGATAAAAAGTTAAATGTTATTCATTATGCTAGTAAAACTCTTGATTCTGCTCAAAAGAATTATGCCACTACTGAAAAAGAATTTCTAGCTGTAGTTTTTGCTTGTGACAAATTTCGACCCTACATAGTTGATTCGAAAGTCACTATTCATACTGATCATGCTGCAATTAGATACCTTATGGAAAAGAAAGATGCTAAGCCAAGGCTTATTAGATGGGTACTTCTTTTGCAAGAATTTGATTTGCATATCATAGATAGAAAAGGTGCTGAAAATCCTGTTGCTGATAATTTGTCTAGATTGGAAAGCATTCCTTATGATCCTATTCCTGTTAATGATAGCTTTCCAAATGAACAATTGGCTGCAATAAGTGTAAGTTCGCGAGATAGTCCTTGGTATGCTGATTATGCTAACTTTATTGTTTCCAAGTACTTGCCTCCAACCTTTTCAGCTCAGCAAAGAAGGAAATTCTTTTATGACTTGCGGCATTACTTTTGGGATGACCCACACTTATATAAAGAAGGAGTCGATGGTATTATGCGAAGATGTGTTCCTGAATATGAACAACAGGAAATACTGAGGAAATGCCATGGAAGTGCTTATGGAGGGCATCACGCTGGAGATAGAACTGCGCAGAAAGTTCTACAATCAGGTTTTTATTGGCCTACCCTCTTTAAGGATGCAAGAAAGTTTATTTTATCTTGTGATGAATGTCAAAGGGTTGGTAATATCTCTAGACGCAATGAAATGCCTATGAGTTATTCTCTTGTTATTGAACCATTTGATTGTTGGGGATTCGACTTCATGGGTCCTTTTCCTTCTTCACAAGGTAATACTCATATACTTGTTGCTGTTGATTATGTCACTAAATGGGTAGAAGCTATACCTACTAAAAGTGCTGATGGTGAGACCTCTTTAAAAATGCTTCAAGATGTCATTTTTCCTAGGTTTGGTGTACCTAGATATCTTATGACTGATGGAGGTTCTCATTTTATCCATGGTGGTTTTAGAAAGACTCTTGCTAAATATGGTGTTAATCATAGAATTGCTTCAGCCTATCATCCTCAAACTAGTGGACAAGTAGAATTGTCAAATAGGGAGATTAAATCTATCTTGCAAAAGACTGTTAATAAATCTAGAAAAAATTGGGCTAGTAAGTTAAATGATGCTTTATGGGCTTATAGAACTGCTTATAAGAACCCCATGGGCATGTCTCCTTATAAAATGGTTTATGGTAAAGCTTGTCACTTGCCTTTAGAATTAGAACACAAAGCTTATTGGGCAGTGAGAGAACTTAATAGAGATTTTAAACTTGCCGGTGAGAAAAGGTTGTTGCACTTAAGTTCTTTAGATGAATGGAGAAGTGAGGCTTATGAAAATGCTAGACTCTTTAAAGAAAAAGTTAAGAGATGGCATGATAGGAGAATTCTTAAAAGAGAATTTAATGTTGGTGAGAAAGTTCTATTGTATAGGTCTCGTCTCAGATTTTTTGCAGGAAAGTTACTCTCAAAATGGGAAGGACCATTTGTTATTGTGGAGGTGTATCGTTCAGGTGCAATAAAAATTGCTTCATTGAAAGATAACTCTACACAAGTGGTAAATGGTCAAAGACTCAAGCATTATATTTCTGGAGATTCTATTAATGAAGAGGTTGATACAATTAAAGTGGTGACTCCGGAAACTTTCATTGAAGAACATTTTTCTGGGACTGCAGAATTCGATTCGAATAGGTAACAGTTTCGGTAAGAAAAGTTTCGCGAATAACTTTCTAGAAGATATTTTCGTCGTTTTTATTAAATATGGAAAAATAAGAGACCGAACCGGATGGGAGACGGCACCCGTGGTGCCCAAACCATAGGTCGGCGCGGTGGGCCCCCAGCCGCGCCGCCTGGTGGTTTGAGCACCCCGGAGCTCGTCTCCGATCAGGTTTCCTCCTGTACCTTCCTTATGTTGTAAAACTTTTTGCTATATAACTCACCCGAACCCCCGAGGTTCGTATCTCGCCTTTTCATCGTGTTTCGTTTCGAGCTGTTTCTGTCCAGATATTGTTTTCAGATTTAGAAGCGCCATGGTCTCCAACAACAACAACAAGGGCAAGGAGCCTTTGGAAGACGAGACTCAAGACCCCAAGCTGAAGGAGGAAGTCAAGAGCAAAGATGAAAGCGTCATGAAGGAAGTAAAGGGGATGCCGTCAACAAAGGGAGAACAGCCTGCAGTCAGGAAGCCCACCTTTGTGGGATCGGTTAACGCTCAACGTGCTTTTTCTCATAACCTGCAGGGAGCAATACCACCTATTCCGGACTACAGCTCTTTTCCGGCAGTGACGGAAGTACTTCGAGTTACAGATGAGTTCTGTGATCAATACCGAGCCCTGCGGAGGGAGGTGGAAATACTCCAGGAAGAGAATATCAGACTCCGCCGAATGCTGGAACGGTTTCTTACTCCAATCCAAGTCATACCGCCACCACCACCGAAGGAGTAATTCATCATAAGTATTGGCATCCCCTTGGTTTGTTCCAAGCTTGGGGGAGTGCCGCGGTATCACATCATTATCTTTACCTTTTACTTTTCCATAAAGTCATATCGTGAGTAGGGAAGTTATCTTATATGATGGTTTGCAATGTGGAAGTATCTCTCTTTTAGTTGGTTATCTATGTATCCCTTGGTGTGAGTTGCCGTTATGAAATATTAATGAGAAGTTTTATCATTTACTTTCTGCATACTTTATTTTAGCTTGCAATTCTCTTTCATATTGATAACCTTGTTGTTAGTATAGGGATCACTTTTTAGAGCACCAAGTTAATCTTTTTGGTTTTGGCAAACTTAGCATTGGTCAGTAGTAGACAATACTTTGAGACTTAAGTAGAGAGAGGGAGTGCATGCAAATATATTATTCCATGATCTTTCTTTCTTTGTAGCTCATAAGCTTAGTATTCTTAAGTTAAACTATTTGTGCTTCTAAGGAAGATTGCATGATTATTCTTATCACTTGTATAATTGTTTGTATCCCTCAACTCTTATGCTTGCTACATAACCTTGCTAGCCAAAGACCTGTATCGAGAGGGAATGCTTCTCATACATCCAAACCTTGAGCCAAACCATTGCCATTCGAGTCCACCATAACTTCCTACTATATGGTATTTTGCGCCATTCCAAGTAAATACTTCATGTGCTACCTTTAAATTATTCAAAACTTATTACTCCTAGTTTTGTGTCACTGTTTATTAGCTCATGAGGGTTCTGTAGAGTTTCTCTAGCACTTTTGTCAAACAGACTTTCACCAATGGACTAGTGGCATATACACCGCTTATCCAACAATTTGCAAAAAGAGCTGGCAAATGGGGTGCCCAGTCCCAATTAACTACAACTTTCATTAATAATTCTCTTCACATGTTTTGCCCTGATTTATCAGTAAGCAACTTAATTTGCAAATAGACACTCCTCCATGGTATGTGAATGTTGGAAGGCACCCGAGGATTCGGTTAGCCATGGCTTGTGTAAGCAAAAGGTTGGGAGGAGTGTCAACTATAAAGAAACTAAAATACATGTGTAAACAAAAGAGAAGAGGGATGATCTACCTTGCTGGTAGAGATAACGTCCTTCATGGGAGCCGCTCTTGAAAGTCTGGTTGACAAGGGGTTAGTGTTCACTTTACTACGATTCGTTGACAACGACATACATAGCTCAAACAACTATTTTCATACTCTCTATATGCTTTGCAAAACTTAAAAGCTCTAGCACATGATTTAATCCCTGCTTCCCTCTGCGAAGGGCCTATCTTTTACATTATTGTTGAGTCAGTAAACCCATTCCTCTCTATCTCAAGCAAGCATTTGAGTTGTTGAGATCCAATTAGTTATATGTGTTGATACTTCTAATCATATCTCTCATTTCCTTGTTTCGCACAATAGCTTTTATCCGAATGAATATAACTTTGAAAGTTATCAATGACTGTAAGGAGACTGTTATGATTAAGGCATGTAAGTTCTGCTATATAAGCTCTGATATAAAGACTCTTCTCGAAAGATAAGTATGATCTGTTAATTGTTCTCTGACCAAGAGTTTAAGTTTGCCTTCACCAATCATGGTTCTCTTTATGCACTTCATCGTGGTTCCCTTTACTTATTTCAAGTTAGATTATATGAAGGGAAGTTGCTGTCTAGAATGACTTGTGTATCAATGAATGTGATGCTTCTTGTCCGTATTTTATTTATCGACACTTTGCTCCATAAACTTGTGGTCATGTTTACTGAGCTCAGTTTTCGCTTGGGGACAAGCGAGGTCTAAGCTTGGGGGGGTTGATACGTCCATTTTGCATCACTATTTTATATCATAATTTACTGCTATTCATCGATATATTTCATATTTAGAAGTGTTACTTATGTTATTTTACCTATTTTGCATGTTTGATGAATAATGGAGAATTGGACACCGGAGTCAGGATTCTGCTGGAAAAAGCACCGTCGAGATGCACTATTTCTGAAGATCAATAAATCGAAGGAGACATATGGAAGTTCCTATTTTACCAGAAGATGGAGGAGGCCAAAAGGGGAGGCTGAGAAGGGCCAAGGTGGGCCCTCCTCACCCTGGCGCGGCGGGCCCCCAGCCGCGCCGCAGGTGGTTTGGGGGCCCTGGCCCACCTCAGCCGTTCCCCCTTCGCGTACTTGACCCCCTCGGAACCCTAACACACAGAGGAGGCCATCGAAATATTCCGCCGCCTCCACGAGGCGGAAAACACCAGAGAGCGAAAAGCTCCCCTGCAGGAAGAAATCTGCCGGGGGAAATTCCCTCCCGGAGGGGGAAATCGTCGCCATCATCACCGTCATCGAGCTGGACTTCATCGGGATCATCATCATCATCATCATCTCCACCGCCAACACCATCATCACCGCCGCTGCACCCCGTCTCCGCTATAACATCTAGGGCTGAATCTTGTCTATTTCATAGGGGAAACTCTCCCGGTGTTGATTACTCTTGTTATTGATGCTATTGGGTGAAACCATTGGATAAGGTTTATGTTCAGATTGTTATTCATCATCATATCACCTCTGATCATGTTCCGTATGATGTCTTGTGAGTAGTTCGTTTAGTTCTTGAGGACATGGGAGAAGTCTTGATGTTAGTAGTGAACTATGTTGAGTAATATTTAATGGTTTGATGCTTAAGTTGTGGTGTTATTCTTCTAGTGGTGTCATGTGAACGTCGACTACATGATACTTCACCTTTATGGGCCTAGGGGAATGCATTGTGTATTCGTTTGCCAATTGTGGGGTTGCCGGAGTGACAGAAACCTGAACACCCGTTGGTATATCGATGCATGAGGGATAGCAGGATCTCAAAGTTTAAGGCTGTGGTTAGTTTATCTTAATTACTTTCTTGTATTTGCGGATGCTTGCAAGGGGTATAATCACAAGTATGTATTAGTCCTAGGAAGGGCGGTGCATTAGCATAGGTTCACCCACACAACACTTATCAAAACAATGAAGATTAATCAACTATATGAAGCGAAAGCACTTGACAATATTCCCGTGTGTCCTCAAGAACGTTTGGTCATTATAAGTACAACAACCGGCTTGTCCTTTGCTGTAGAAAGGATTGGGCCACTCGCTGCAACTATTATTACTGCATTTTATTTACTTGTACTTTATTTATCTGTCATATCAAAAACTCCTAAAAACTTGACTGAGAGCATTTACAGTGAATCCTTCATCAAAACCGTTTGTCAACACCTTCTGCTCCTCGTTGGGTTCGACACTCTTATTTATCGAAAGTACTACGATACACCCCCTATACTTTTGGGTCATCAGCAATCAACTCCAAGTGATTTTCAGCTGTCCCCCTGTTTCATATTATAGTCCCCTGTTTCATATTATAAAATGTTTTACTTTTTTCGGTATTGGATGTATATGGACGCATGTGGATTCATTCATTTTGCTCCATATGTAGTCTACACTGAGATATCTAAAACATTTTATATTATTAAACCGAGGGAGTGAAGACGTGGAACACACGTTCGCTGGGAAACCCCAAGAGGAAGGTATGATGTAGTCAGCAGTAAAGTTTTCCCTTGATTACAAAACCAAGGTTGTTAGATCCAGTAGGAATTGGAAGAGCTTCAGAAAGGTGTCAGCGGCGCCCGATCACTGACGTGGACCTGCACACACACAATCAAAGTACTTTGCCACAACGAAACAGGAAGGTTGTCAATCTCCCTGGCTTGCTGAATACAAAGGATTAAACATATGGTGTAGAATATGATGATGAACATAGAAGTAGCAGCAGGAAGTAACGTAGAGCGTGGTGAAAACGGTCACTACACCAGGACAGAGCTTTGGTAACACAGACTTGTGTTACTACATGTCCAAAAAGGTGTTACTGAGCCATCCAGTAACACACTTCGAAATGTGTTACGTTAGGCCGTGTTACTAAGGTATGACCATTGTCACACATATTTATTGTTACGACATGTTAAAATTTGTGTTACAATTTTGTTTTAGTAACATGCATATTATGTGTTACTAAACGCGTTAGTAACAGCTTTTCCTAACTGTAGTAACACAACCAGTAGAACTTTCTTTTAGATTCAGTAACACCATTAGTAACTTAATGTTCTCAATACAGTAACACTATAATTGATGATTGTCAAGTATCCTAGTAACACAGTTGTGTAACTATAGTAACACTATCATATTAGCGTAACAACATAATTAAATTAATTTTAATTATTAAAAAGAAAATTAGGAACCCATTATATCAAAGATAAATATATAAATAATATAAAAATCATTGTGTGTTTAATTTATTTATTTATTTTAAATGAATTGATGATAGACAATATGGAAACTACATAGAAAGTGAAGCCAGACACACTGAAAAATTGAAAAGATCAAGATATTATGAATATAGAAGAGTATAGGACACATATACATTACAATACAGAAGTAAATACCAATATTATTCCATCAACACCATAACATTCATATCGATTTGAGTATAGAGAAACATGCTTAAGTTTGTGTATGTTATCCTCATGTACTTCTTATTGACCAGGGAATGCTTCCATTTTTGCCAAAACATCTTGCAAACGGAACTTGTTGTCTTTCATTGATGGGAACAATCTTCTTTGTAGCATGCTATTTGAACAATATTCATGGCAGTTACTTCCGTATCTGAAAGTGAAATATAAATATCTAACTAAATAATTTGATGTGTGTTCTTTTCAGCTTTATATGGTTCCTGCACATTTATGTTCAAGTGTACGACGAGGAGTTTATTTAAATTGGTGAACTTAAGGTTTCCAGATTTGCTGACATGGGGCTTTTCTATCTTTTCATCGTTGAAAGTTTAGTCTTGGCTGTGTTTTATATGTGATGAATATTTTTGCAATTTGTATTATGTAACTTCTTTGGATGTGTATCAGACATTGTGTGCAAGGGGAATGGCATATTATTGTCATCTGACTTGATTTATCTTCGGTTGGTAATATATAGCTAGCCCATTTTCTGCTTGGAATGTATGTGTGTACAAGAGACCGTGAGGTGCACTTGAACAAAATTATGCTAATTGCAGCCATGTGAGACTTGCTAACTTGGTTATTTCTTGGTCGCTATTTTATCCGCATGTGCTTGTGAAGCTAAATAATACACTTCGGCCACATGATTATGGAATGGTAAGATGTACAAAAAATGTATCAAAAGTTCATCATATGGAAGACATCTAGAGATTGAAGCCTAGGAAATAAGAGACGACTGAATTATAGTGATGCAATTAAGAAAGGCCAAGAAATATTTAACCGCTATGTTGTTAAGTTAATTAAGCATAATGGCCTTCTTTTGTTCAAGATATTAATCTTGTCCATGTTAAAAAATATAAATTCAAGTGGGTAAGGTTTGTGCATTTAAGAAGACAAAGTTTATATTTACACCAGCTGTTTGAGATCAACCTTGCATAAGAGCAGTCCGTATACTATGCTAATAGTAAAGCAGAAATATGTTTTGTTCTAACTTCTCAACACCAGAAATATTATATTTAAAACATGTTATCTCTCTCTAACTGTAATTATTGTCAGTCCCCATGGCATTATGGCATGCTGAATGAATAAGAGGTTGTGATTCCCAGTTCGAACGCTAGCTAGCTGCCTCTCCTTTCGCAAATAAACCAAAGAATATTTATTTGAGCTCATTTATTTATTTTTCTTGTCTTTTTCCAAGAGCGATTGGCTATGTAAAGCTTGTAACTCTCTGTAGTAACACATACACGTGTGTGCCCGTAAGATGAGGTTTGTAACACTTCACCGCCAACACATATTTATGTGTTCTTGTGGCCTGCCCGTGTAACACATTTTTTGACCCTGTGGCGTATGTGTTACAGCCCAACTCCGTAACACGCATGAAGTGTTACTGCCAAATTACTCTGTAACACATATTATCATGTGTTACATCATAGTGTTACCAAAACTCTGTTCTTCTGTAGTGGGTGTTTGTATCAGTGTGGAATAAAGGACCGGGGTCCACAATTCACTAGTGGTGTCTCTCCATAAGACAAATAAACATACATGTTGGGTGAACGAATTACAGCTGGGCAACTGACAAATTGCAAACGCATGACAATGCAATATATGACAAGCACATGTTCATTGTTATATCTATTGGGCATTACAACAATATACATAGACCGCTTACTAGCTGCATCTATGATTCATAATCCACTCACAAGATAGCTTCCGGGTCTCCAATGAGTATTAAGTTGCAAGCAATAGATTATAGCATTAAGCAAAGTGTGTAATCTAAACAAACGCATTAGACTTAACAGCAGTACCCTTAAGCTAAGCATCGGCTATTTTACCCCTAGTGGAAACAGCACATCTACAGCCTTAGTTGTTTCTGTCTATCAAGCCCAGGCTTCTAGAGGTATGAACCCACTATCTAGCATAAATACCCTCTCTTGAAATCATTAGCATCTACTTGGCCAAAGCATCTACTAACAACGGAGAGCATGCAGGAACATAGATAAAACATAATATAGATAGATGAACAAACTTGATCATAACTTCACAATTCATCGGATCCCAGCTGACGAGGGTTAACTCATCAAATCCCATGGTTAAGGACCTAGGGTTGAGATTATGGGAGATAAGGTGGTAGTACTGGTAGTTTCATCGGCTGACAAGCAGAGGCAAAGATTTACCCAGGTTCAGGCCCCTCGGGTGGAGGTAAAGACCCTACTTCCTGCTTGTCTGGTATTGATTGTGAGATTATGCGATTACAGGGGAGCTCCGGCGAGATGTCGATCTCGCTAGGGCTTTTGGTGGTTCGAGTATGGCTTGTTCAGGATCGACAGCCCTCCCAGCCTTTATAAGAGGTTGGGTCCCGGGAGTCCGTAACCGACCCTGTTTACATGTAAGGAAAATATAAACCGACTATGCCAATGACTAATCTTGGAGGATACTCCATCTTGTTGGGCCTTTCGTCATGGGCTTCATGTAGGCTTTTGATAGTTGGGCCTTATTCGACACGTGCACCAGGTACCCTTATGGTAGGGTACCCGAGATGTATATCCTTGTCAGTAGCCCCCGAGTACTTGTCTGACTCGAAGAATCGGGCATGGACTCATTCGTAAGTGCACGTCATATGATTTGTATTATAACTGGAATTCCTGTATGAATAGCACATGTTGGCTATGCCGAGTATCTCATCGACTGTGGTTTTGCTTATGATGATCAAGGGATAATAGCTTAGCAGACCCAGTACACTCGACGGATCGGGACTGGTTAACTACACATCCGGGTAAAACCTTACTAGCTTTCAATCAAACTCGAGTCCCCGGACTCGAATCTGGAACAAACTGGTCAGATTCGACTAGGCTGCGGAGGTCTTACTGAGTCGATCTGCAGTATAGATTTGAATTTTACCCAACGCGTCCATCTGGATTTTTCATCATGTCTGCTTACACGGAAAATATAAGGATTGACGTTGCTGGAACGGTCCTTAGCCCAGCTCGAAATTTCGGCGGGTCTTACCTTTGCACTATGCGTGCATCATCCGAGGTATTTGCGGCGGACGCAACTCAGGAATGTTTCGAGTATGATTTTGTATATGAACTGAGTCGATCCTTTTGTCGACTGACACTTTGTCATTATTCTATCGGGTGCTCGACAGCGCTCCCGATGGGAGTAGCCCCCGAGATTATGTTGTATTGCTTGTAATGGAGGATAATCTCAAAATCATTTTATGTTGAGCATCTCCAGTCGAAGAATTTTTTGATATGCTCCCGATGGGAGTAATATGCCTCAGCCGAAGGAACGGTCGAGTGACCAATTTTGCCTTAACATTGCTTTTTCACACCCGAAACAAACAAGGCAGTCGAGTGACCGATATGCGTTGGGCGGACTCGAATGTATTTCTGATCAGAGCGCTTGAGATGACGTCAGGGATGACGTTTTTGGCGACTGCGCTGCCTGACACGCGGTGGCGTGCGTTATGCTGTGATGGATGGGACGTGACACATAGGTGGGCCCATTGTGCAGCGCTGATCGAACGACGGTGACGTTTGGACCTGATTTGACCACGCTGGCCCACTTTTACGGAGGCGTGATGATGGCTCCTCTTTTTGCGTGCGTAGTGGGCGGAGTGGCCGGCGACGGTTGCTCTCCGCGCTTGCCACGTGTATGGTAGGATTGCTCGCGGAGCACACGATTCTTATTTGAACGGTTAAGATTGCTTTCGCATTGTGGTAAATAGGGAGAACGGCGCTGGCATAATTTTTTACTAGATCTTTGCCTCCTGTGCCGCCCCTGTTTCATCTTCTTCCTCGCGCTCCTCCTCCATTGTTCTTGTGCCAGAGCTTTGCGCGTGCCGTCATCTTCCCTTTGAAGATGAAGAAAGGAGCGGGCAACAAGCGTTCTGCCGCGACTGCTACAGCCGTGACCGATGCGGCGGCGGTGAAGGGAAAGAAAACTGCGGCTAGCACATCTGCAGCTGGTCTGAAGAAGAGCACCGGGGATTGGGCGAAGTCCTCGATCAAGGATGCTCACCTCGTCAAGCTCCGCCAGAAGGGCCTGCTGCCACCCGAGGACCAGTTAGCGGTCCGCGCTCCATCGCCCAAGGAGGTATTCCCCGAGCCTCGCGCCAATGAGCAAGTTTTATTTGCGGAATTTCTTCCTAGAGGGTTTTCGCTCCCCCTCCATGATTTTGTTCGTGCTCTGATGTATGCCTATGGGGTGCAAATCCACGATTTCACCCCTAATGGTATTCTGCACATTGCCTGTTTTATCACGCTCTGTGAATGTTTTCTGGGAGTGTCTCCCAGTTGGGCGTTGTGGAAGTCGATTTTTGTCGTCCGCCCAAATGTGGGAGGTGGTCGCACCTACCCCCGTGGGCGGCTCCGGGATCCAGGTGCGCGGCGACACCCGCTATTTTGCCCTAAAGCCAGTCGATTCTGCGCAAGGGTGGAGGACCAAATGGTTCTACGTCTCCACGGAGCAAGCAGGCCTCCCTGCCTTTTCGGCTGCCAAGGCTCTGGACAAGACCAACGCATGGGCCCATCCTTTGTCGACTGAAGAAGAAGCGGAGGCGCAGCCCCTTTTGGAGAAGATTGCTAAGATGCTGGGCACTGTCTGTCGTGGGGTAGATAACACGGCAGATGCTACTTTGGGGTAGCTTGAGTTTTTGGGCAAGGCGACACTGGCGTCTGGGAGATTGTTTAGCATTGCGGGGGACACAGGTTTACCCAGGTTCGGCCTCTCCATTGGAGATAAAGACCTACTTCCTGCTATCTTATTATTAATCTTGGTCTCGATCTCGATAACCCCGCTACGACAACAGAGCCGGATCTCGATCTAGGTTACAAAGCTTGTGTGTCTCTCTCGATGGTTCTCTCGCCTAAAGCTTGGGGATTATGAAAGACTTGCTAGCTATGGCTCAGGGGCCGGTTTATATAGATACCGGGCCCTCTGACCGCGTACACAATAAAGCCGGTTCTACCCGAACTCCAAGTCCTATCTTAGCTCCTTTGCTCTTCGTGTATTCCAAGTCTTGAACCGCCTCTTGAACCTTCTAGAATATCACCTTCCTTAGCCGGGTCACCGCCAAGATGCCGGCCCAGAAACATAACCCGGCCCGTGCTGAGGGCTAACTGGCCTGACCGGGCCTCCTTCCTGGCGGGTCACGTTTCCCTCTTCATGGGCCTACCGGGTTATTATCCCTCCATCAGTAGCCCCCAGGTTAACCAGGTTGCCATGCTTTGCTTCCAACTTTGTGTCGCTTCCTTGATCAATGCTGGTACCCTGGCTTGCCGGGTTAACCGCCTGAAATACAAAAACAACAAATACATATAATGCACTATTTTATCTTTCTGCTTAACTGGGCCAACTCTTCTTGGCGGGTCATACCGTAACCCGGCTTTCTCATACTAGGTCATATGTCTCCGGGTCTCCACCCAACACTTAGCGAAAATCTCAACTCAACTGGACCACTTGCTAGTCATAACTGGAGTCAAAGAATATTCCTTTTGTCCTGTCTGTTTGTCGCTGGCTTCCCGGAGAAGATGCTTATCTTATCCGCTCACTTTTACCGCAATACCCCTAGGGTTTTCACCGTGGCTATAAATATCTGGCCACGACCCCCAGAGTAAATTTCCCCATTCTCACGTTCATCCCCTACCTCACGCTCGCGTCACTGCCACCGCAGCCGCCGGAACTCCGATCTTCAATCGCGCCTTCAATCTCGTTCAATCTCCAAGGTAACCTCGATTCTTACTTTTATCCATTCCGCTCATCCGATTCCAACCTTTATTTCTTCTAGATTGGCTCCGTATTTCATTATTCACTTCCGCATCCAAACTAGGGTTCATAACGCCATTGTTGCGCTCTGTCCTCCTCCAGAGCTGAAATCCATGACGAAAGAGAAGATAAAATCTGGAGGGCCCCGTGCGGCCAAAAAGCTCGCAAAGAAACCTTCTGGTACTGCTGCTGGTGCATCTGGATCCGCGGCTCCCGCAGCCGCTCCAGTGAACTGGACAAGGTCCAGTGCGACCAAGACCACCCTTCAGTCTTTCGTGAACCGGGGCGAACTCCCGGCTCAGAACGAGATCCAGTGGCGCGCCCCTGGAGAGGAGATCCGCCCAAACCCCAAGGAAGGTGAAGTGGTAGCCTTCTTAGATCATGTCCTGCGCGGTTTCCGCCCGCCGGGTTCCCTGTTCTTTCGCCGGGTCTTAAAATACTACGTCTTAGGCCACAAGACATAGGCCCCAACTCCATTCTCAACATAGCAACTTTGTAGTTTTCTGCGAGGATTACTTACAAATAGCCCCCAGCCTTGAACTTTTCCTAGAATTTTTCTACTGCAACCCATCCCGCAAAGACAACCTTGGCCCTTACGGTGGAGTGGCGATCCAGCGCCGGAGGGAATGTGATTTCCCGGCTCTTGCTCTTGCCAGCCATCCAAAGGGATGGCAAAACACATATTTCTATTTCAAAGACACTTCACCCGAGTCAGATGATGCTCGTTACCCGGCTTTTCGGAACTCGGGCATGACCTACGAAGCAAAGATGAACAGCTACGCCACAGACGCAGACCGGGTCAAGCTCGAGCCCACGCTCCGCCGGGCCAAAGCCCTGCTCGCACATGGACTCAGGGGGACTGACCTGGTCAAGTGCTGGATCGGCTGGTTCATCCAGCCCCTCAGCATCAGGACCCGGCTCTTCCATGAATACACAGAAGAGAACTGACGACATGCGTTATTCAGAGATCACTCTGCTGGATGACCAAATCGTGAAGAACGCCAAGAGGCTCCTTGGCGAAAAGAAGACTGATATTGCTATGAACGGGCTCGCCCCGTACAGTGCCAAAAACAAGCCTCCTACGGTAAAAAACTTGCCCTTACTTGTTTCTGTAAACTGTAACCCGGTATTCTTGCAAACTGTTACTGATATTTCTTTTTCCAGGACTCCAAATGGTGGAGTGCAGATTACACCCCTACATCCTCTGCTGAAGACACAGAAAGTGACGACCAAGAAGAAGAAGAAGAAGAAGGTGAGCCAGACTCCATAGGCCGGCTCTTCCTCGAGCTGATTAACAACGAAGTCCCCAAAAAGGACACTTCTACTGATAACCCGGCTCTTCTCATTCCAGGCCCCAATGACCCGGCTCCGGACGTATTGCCGGGTCCACAAGCTGTTGCACCACTCCTCAAAAGAGGACCCGGCTGCAATTGCAAAGGTGCCATTTTCTCGTTCCTCAACTTGCATGATGAACTCATCTCAAACTCAAATACCAACACAGGAAAAGGAACTTGAGAAAGAAGCTGAAGCCAACAAGAAACCGCGGACCCGGTCCTCTGCAAGCCATGTCACTTTGAGCACAGGTATCCCTCCATGTTCTTTATCAAGCTGGGCCAAATCGATCCAGAAGACGCCCAGCAAAAAGTACCCTTTGGCTGGCAAAATCCGGGTTCCTAAACGTTCTCGTTATCAGATTCTTCCTCGGACGCGGCTAGCACGCCCGAGGATTTCCTCATCAATACCGGGTTAGGATTACTCTCCTTTCTTTTCATTTTTCAACACTTTAATCTTTTCTGTAACTAAATTCACCTCTTTTCGCTTCAGTGCCAAAGCTATTGTGGAGGAAGACCCGGAATCTTCTCCAGCTGCCTCTCCTCCACCTGCTACAGCTGAACCTTCCCAATGGAAGTACATGTTGAGAGCAAGCCCAGAAGAAGAATCTGGCGCAGAGAACGTGATAGCCACACCACCAAGCCCGCCAGCTGCTCCAAAACCAAGCCCAGACGCGCAATCACCCGGGCATGGGTCTGGAACCAAAGAAGTTGACCCAGAAGTCCAGATCACCGGGTCTAAGCAAGGCCCGGCTCCTGGCGTGTCCACTGCTATTGCCAAGGTCACAGCACCAGAAATCAAGGTGGATCCCTCTGCAAAGGGCAAGGACCCGGTTGCTTCTTTGGATCTGGCGACTCTGAACTCCATGTCCACACCGGCTCTGTGCGAGGAATACTTTTCTCGCCTTGCTCATCATAAGAACTTGGAGACTGAGCTTGTCTCTCTGCTTCAGAAACGGTACCAGGTGTGCTTTTAACTTTACTTACCTTCTTACTTCTTGCATAACCATACTCTGCCTAGCCCCCAAGCTCCAAATTTATCACTTGTTGAAAAACTTGGTGCTTGAAACGCCAACATCCTTTACAAAAACTTTTCAACACTGTAGCCCCCAAGTGCCGGGTTAGCTGTCCACAGCAACCTGGGACTAATCACTTGAAC
The DNA here is from genome assembly GCA_947311845.1 of Poa pratensis. NCBI lineage: Eukaryota > Viridiplantae > Streptophyta > Magnoliopsida > Poales > Poaceae > Poa > Poa pratensis. The sequence continues at coordinate 23,453,265 of CAMZMU010000033.1, read as the reverse complement.
AATTTTAAAACTTTCACCCGTGTAGCCCCCAAGCACCGGGTTAGCACGCTTGCGGCAACCTGGGGCTTTACTTGTCTGTTGCAAACTTTTGAAACTTTGTAGCCCCCAAGTTCCAGGCTAATAATTCCTTAGTAACTTGAGGCTAAACTGTGCACTTTTTTTTTAACAGGAACATGTGAACCAAGCCATGAAGAAGTGGCCCGGCTACAAGGAGCCTTAAAAGCTGAGACTGAGACCCGGGCTGAAGGGGCAAACAAACTTCAAGCCCTGGAAGAAAAAATAACTGCCTTGACTCAGGAGAACTCAGACTTGAAGCGGGACATGCAAGAGCATGAAGAAAACTTTCAAGAGCAGCTGACCAGCCTCCAACAGAAATTGAATACAGCTACCAGCGAGCTGACCCGCCTGAAGAAGATGATTACTGCCATGGTTGCCTCCCTTGTTGGTAAGCACAATACTCTCAAAACCCGGTAAATTTTCGTCTGTTCCAAGCTCGGCATGTAAACTATGCCTGACACTGTTTCCCTTTTGCAGGTGCACGTGATGGCAACATCCGCAAGACCGCAACTGAGAAAATCAAATGCATGTATACACTGGTCCGCCAATTATACTTTGGGAGTTGCGAGGTCATCAAGCTGCAAGAAACTGGGAAAACCCGCCCAGCACTTACACTGAAGTGCTGGGCCATTTGTCCACAATGCCTGGCTGGATTCACCTGCTGAAGAAATCTGCATGCAGGGCCGGGGCCATGCGCAGCCTAGCTTTGGCTAAAGCTTACTATCCCCAACTTGACCCGGCTCCTCTGGCATCGGGTTTCCTGAGTACAATGCAGATGGCACTCCTTTTGACAGGAAGACCTACAGCCGGGTTATGAAGCAGACCCGGTTCGTGGCTACCCAAATTGCCAACAATCTGAAGCTTAACACCATCCAGTATGGCTACAACGAGGCGAATAAAGAAATTGTGGACGACGAGCCTCAACGCATCGACCTGCTACAAGCTACAAGGAATCTGTTGCTGGTGATAAAACTGCTCCAAGTGCTTCTGCTGCGCCAAGCTCCTCAACTCCCACTGTGCCACCTCCAGCGCGTGCACCAGTGGAAGATGAAGATGAACACTACTTCCAGTCCCTTCAACTTGTCACCTGGCGCACTGATGGAGCCCCCAAGACCCGGGAAGCAGAAGCAGAGACGGCCAAGGATGACTCGGCAAGCGCCAAAGATGGCACCCCAGCTACAACTCCTTCCACTAACCCGGCTCCAGAAGCCGGCTCTTAACTTATGCAGATGCTGTGTCTCTGCCAGAAAACTTATATCATTTGGCCCTTGGGCACTTATTGTAATAACTTAGCTATTCTGATACCATGCCTGTGATGTGTGCTTTTGCACTTGTTTTAAACTTTGGTGAAACTATGTGGAATCACATGACATGAAATATCCAATTGCTTATCTTCTGTGGTTTTGATGACCCTTTTGGTTTCTTTAACTGTGAGCCGGCTTTCGCATGGATATCCTGGCGCAACTTCTCTGAGAAAAACAGGGTCAACCAAGTCCCAATGGGCTTCATGGTTGATTGAGTTTCCAGGTGTGCAATCAGGCCATATAAGTGCGAGTCACATCAGCTACACAGCAAGATAACCAAGAATACTAGTGGCATAAAAGCCGGGTCTTGGGATTGCAGCTACAGACTTTTTGCAGTAAGAGCCCCCAAGACCTGGATCAATGTTTATAAAGTAAAGGGCTTATGCCTCAGTACCCCATTGATCCAAAATACTGGTGGGACGCACTCTCTGGGCATCCTCAAAAATAAAAAACTTAAACAACTGCAACCAAAACTGAAACCCGGGGATACTTATGAGCCGGGTCCTGGGGAAATAACTTTAGCTATCTCAATGACAAGCCCCCAGGACCAAGCTTGACCCAGAACTGCCACAATACATATAGAACAAAGAAAAATAACCGGCTTATAAAACTGAAACAAACTGAGACAAGACAAATTTCTGTTCAACCTTCACTTTATTGATAGAAAAGGTTAGGTCAGCAAGCCGCCTCATTAAAAACCTTCCAGTCCCCTTAGGTACCCTGGTAAGGAAAAGAGCGCGTCTGAAACCTGCTGCCTGTTACATCATGTGTTACATCTGATACATCTTTTTCATGCTAAGTATAATATGGGCGCAGCTGCGCAATGTTCCACGGCCTCTCACGCTCTTCCATAGAAAAGGTAGAGTGTGTTGAGTCATTGACTGTCTCTGATTTCTCTCTAGCGTCCACCAAATAGTATGAACCATTGTTCAATTTCTTGCTTATGATGAAGGGCCCTTCCCAAGGAGGAGATAACTTGTGCATCCCTTCCTTGGACTGCACCCATCGCAACACTAGATCACCTTCCTGGAAGGTGCGAGTTTTAACCCGGCGGCTGTGATACCGCCTCAAATCTTGCTGATAAATTGCTGATCTTTCCAATGCTTGCTCTCTATTCTCCTCCAGCAGGTCAACAGAATCCTGCCGGGTCTTCTCATTTTCTGTCTCCACGTAAGCCGCCACGCGAGGCGAGTCATGAATAATATCACTTGGCAAAACTGCCTCTGCCCCATACACCATGAAGAAAGGGGTCATCTTTGTGGATCTGTTTGGTGTTGTATTGATTCCCCAAACAACTGATGGCAATTCCTCCACCCACGCTCCGGCGGCTCTGAGACACGGGACCCGGAGACGTGGTTTCAATCCTCTGAGTAACTCCTGGTTAGCTCGTTCAACTTGCCCATTGGCCTGAGGATGAGCCACAGAAGCAACATCCAAACGTATACCATTGTTTCCACAAAACTTTGCCATCTCTCCCAAGGACATATTAGTACCATTGTCTGTGATAATACTATGGGGATACCCAAACCTGTGTATGATCTGCTTCAGAAACTTCACTGCTGTTGCCGCCTCACAATTTGTAACAGGCATGACCTCAACCCACTTGGTAAACTTGTCAATGGCAACGAGGAGGTGGGTTTTCTTACAAGGAGACATGCTGAAAGGACCCACCATATCAAGCCCCCAAACTGCAAAGGGCCAAGTCAAAGGTATTGTTCTCAACTCCTGAGCCGGCACATGAATCTGTCTTGCATACCTTTGACATCCATCACATCTATTCACCAAGCGCTCTGCATCTGCCTGGGCTGTGAGCCAAAAGAAACCGTGCCTGAAAGCTTTTGCAACCAAGGACCTAGTTGAAGCATGATGACCACAATCTCCCTCGTGAATTTCCTTCAGAATTTGCCGGCCCTCCTTTCCAGACACACATCTCTGATATACCCCTGAAACACTTCTCTTATATAACTCACCATCTATGACCACATAGGCCTTGCACCGGCGCACGATCTGCCGGGCTATGACTTCCTGCTGGGGCAACACCCCTCTCAAAAGATATGCAAGATACGGTTCTGTCCACTCTGGAATTTCCCGGGTTACAGCCACCAGCTGCGAATCCGGGTCTGCCAACTCTTCCTCATCCTGGGACTTGACTGATGGAGCCCATAGCTCGTCCAAGAAAACGTTAGGTGGAACCGGCTCTCTGCGTGAGCCGAGTCTTGACAAAGCATCTGCAGCATCGTTTTTCCTGCGGTCAATGTGATCCACTGATAGCCTGAGAAGAACCCAGCTACTCTATCCACCTCTCGCCTGTAAGCCGCCATAGTTGCATCTTTTCTGTCCCAAGTTCCTGAAACTTGCTGCGCCACAAGATCTGAATCCCCATAGCACTTAATACGCTTGATGTTCATCTCCTTTGCCATACGCAAACCATGTAACAAGGCCTCATACTCTGCCACATTATTGGTACAATCAAAGTGAATTTGCAAAACATAACTCAACTTGTCACCTTTGGGAGAAGTTAACACCACTCCAGCTCCTGAACCTTGCTCTTGTTTAGACCCGTCAAAATGCATAACCCAAGATTTGAGACTCGGGGTGAGAGGTGGTGCATTCAACTGTGTCCAATCATTAAGAAAATCTGCCAACGCCTGAGACTTGATAGCTGTGCGAGGCACATAATCAATGTGATAATCCCCCATTTCAATTGCCCACTTGGCAATTCTTCCTGTAGCTTCGGAGTTTCTGATGATATCTGCTAAGGGAATAGAACTGACCACCGTAATTGGATGCTCCTGAAAATACGGCTTCAACTTTCTACTAGCCATGAAAACACCAAACACTAGCTTCTGCCAATGTGGGTATCTCTGCTTTGCTTCTGATAGGACCTCGCTGACATAATAGACCGGCCTTTGTACCGGGTTCTCTTTTCCTTCCTCTTTTCGCTCAACCACCACCACGGCACTCACAGCTTGAGGCCCGGCTGCAACATACAAAAGCATGGGTTCCTTGGGACCCGGCGCCGCTAAAACTGGCGCTTGACAACTGCTTCTTCAAGGCCTCAAAGGCCTCATCTGCCTCTTGATTCCACACAAAGTTATCTGTCTTCTTCAACAGCTTATACAACGGAATAGCTTTTTCTCCAAGCCGGGAAATAAACCGGCTCAACGCAGCCACACAGCCTGTCAGCTTCTGAACATCAGCCAACTCCTCTGGCCTTTTCAAACTCTGGATTGCACGAATTTTTTCCGGGTTTGCCTCAATTCCACGCTCTGACACAATGAAACCAAGTAACTTGCCCGCTGGAACCCCAAACACACACTTCGTAGGATTAAGCTTCATCTTGTACTCTCTCAGATTCTTGAATGTCTCTGCAAGGTCATTAATAAATGACCCGGCTTTTTCTGACTTGATAACCACATCATCAACATAAGCGTGCACATTGCGCCCAATCTGATCATGAAAACAATTCTGGATACACCTCTGATAAGTTGCTCCTGCATTCTTCAACCCAAAAGTCATGGTCTTGTAACAAAAAGCACCAAAGGGGGTGATAAACGACGTCTTCTCCCAATCTTCCTTGTTAAGTTTGATCTGATGATAACCTGAATACGCATCCAGAAAACACAAGAGCTCGCTACCTGCAACGCATCACAATTTGATCAATGCGCGGCAGTGCGAACGGATCCTTGGGACAATGCTTGTTCAAGCTCGTGAAATCAATACACATCCTCCACTCATTATTCTTTTTCAGAACCAAAACCGGGTTAGCTAACCACTCTGGATGAAACACTTCCATGATAAAGCCGGCCTCCAAAGCCGGGCTATCTCCTCTCCAATTGCTTTTCTCCTTTCTGCATTCATTTTTCTCAAACCTTGTTTTACCGGCCTAGCCTTGGGATCAACATGTAAACGGTGCTCAGCGAGTTCAGTTGGAATGCCTGGCATGTCACTAGGTGTCCACGCAAAAACATCCCGATTCTCACGGATGAACTCGATGAGCGCGCTTTCCTATTTGTCAGTTAAGTTTGTCCCTATGGCGAACTGCTTGGAGGAATCCCCAGGCACAAAATCCACCATCTTTGTGTCCTTTGCTGCTTTAAACTTTGCCCTATCATCTTCTGTCATTGGCTTCTTGAGCGCCGTGTTATCCTGTGGGTCAACATTTGATCTGTAAGCTTTCAACTCCTCTCTTGCACACGTTTGCTCTGCCAGGGCTGCATCCCCTTCATCACACTCTGCTGCTATTTCCCTGTTACCATGAACAGTGATGATCCCATTGGGACCCGGCATTTTCAACTGGAGATACACATAACACGGCCTTGCCATGAACTTGGCATAAGCCGGCCTTCCCAACAATGCATGATATGGACTTGGAAACTTTACCACCTCAAACGTGAGCCACTCTGATCTGAAGTTATGGATAGACTCGCCAAAAGCTACCTCCAATGAAATTTTACCCTCTGGTGTGGCTGATTTTCCCGGAACTATACCGTGAAAAATTGTTGACGTTTTCTGCAACTGTGACTCCTTCAGACCCATGCGCACAAACGTGTCCCAGTACAAAATATTGATGCTACTGCCACCGTCCATCAAAACCTTTTTCAACTCGAAGCCATGAACTTGAGGAGCAACAACTAGCGCAAGCAGGCCCGGGTGCTCCACCACCTCTGGATGATCTGCTCTGCTCCAAGTAATTGCATGCTCTGACCACCTCAAATACCTTGGAATTCCAGCAGCCACTGTATTAACCGCCCTTTTGACTATCTTTCTCTCTCTTTTTGTTGTGCCACTGGTATAAATGTGATACTGACCAAGTTGCCTTGGCTGCTGTGAAAATCCTCCTTGGTTACTCGTGTTCTGGTTCTGACCCGGGTTTCCAGTGGGTACCGCATTTGCTCCTGTTAGAGGCCCCGCAGCCGGGTTACCACCCTGGCGGGTCCTCCACTTCTGTTTGCTCCCTGCAGAGCTCTCTGCACCTCATTATTTTTCCACCTATTCAAATCCACACACTGTGCCAATGAATGATTGGATGGTCTGCCCATCTTGCTATGGCGAGGACACGGCATCCTAAAAGCTTCCTCAGTACTCATTGGGCGTGTTCCCTGGTAACTACCTCCACCTAATTCCCACTGTTTCCTGATAACCTCTATTTTCCTGATAACCTCTATTTTCCTGGTAGTTCCCGTCCATCCTTTGCCTCTGAAACCCGGTATTGGTGTTTGCTACTAACTCTGAACTTCCATCATTATGACCTCGCTTATGCTGATTCTGGTTATTGTTATTGTTGTTTCCTGAGCCATTATTGTTCCTTCCACCATTATTTGCCGCCTTTCCCCTTCTCCTCCTCAGGCTCATCCTGAGTTTGTCAGTGGCTGCATGCCTATTGCAAGCATCCATCAACTCTGCCATGGTGACCGGCTTAACCCGGTGCCCTTCCTTCATGCGACCCAGCTTCTGGACAAGTGGTGCATACTTACAAGTTTTCTCCATTGATGAAATTGCATCCTTGGGCTCAATACCAGATGAAGAGTGCAGGATCTCCGTGACCCGGCCCATCCAATGACGTGCTGACTCGCCTTTTTTCTGTATACAACGATCAAGATCCTCAATGGAAAACAAACGCTTGCACGTACCCTGAAAGTGCTTGGTGAAAACCGCCTTCAACTCATCCCAGGAATTAATGGACTTCTCTGGTAGATTTTTAAACCACAACTTCGCTGCTCCATCGCTCATCATCAAATACATGTACTTGGCACAAACATTCTCTGTGGCATTGCGTATACACATTGCCATCTCATAACTGCTCAACCAGCTGGGGGTCCATGCTGGGCTCATAATTGGATATCTTGCTTGGCTCCTTGAACTTCTCAGGGAAAGGCTCTGCTCTAATGGAATCTGAAAGACATTTTGGCCCGGCTAAACTAGAAGAACTTGCCGAAATATTGATATTACCGGGTGAGCTTGCAGACGCGGCTGGTGCAGGACCCGGTCCTCCTTGTGGTACTCCTGCTGCAGGTACTACCGGGTTTGCATTGCCCGCACTTCTCCCCGCGCGTGATCTATTGACTATCTGCTGAGCTATGGAAATTGCTGGGGCGGGTTGATGCTGCTGATTGTTTTGATTTGATTTTGCTGGGGCGGGTTTTGCTGCTGTGCCGCTACAGGCCCGGCCAATGGCGGGTTACCTCCATTGCGACTCTTGCTACGATACGTTGTGGAATGCAATGCACTTTTCTCCCTTGAATACTGAGTTTGCTGGACAACTGCAGTGCGTAACATGTCAATGGCACGCCGGGCTTCAATCTCCGCTGGCGTGTCTCCCAATGGAATACGATCAAGCGCCAAAGTTGCTGCATACACGTTATCCGCCGGATTTGAATAGTGACCCGCCGGCGTGTGAAACCTTGGTGTCCTGGGCGGCAGACCCGGATTTCCCCTGGCTACCCCAGCGAGAAGACCCGGCGCCGTTGCCACTGCAACCCCAGCTGCTCCTGTTCCTCTATCTGGTTCTACATCTGCCCTTACAACTGGAGCCACCTGGGTGACACCAACTGGTTGATCTTCTGGGGTCCTAAACAGTACTGCTGGGTTTATAGCGTTTTCTCCAGGGGCCAGCTCTGGTGCCTCCTCCGGTGCGCCCTGGTCTCATTGAGACGATTTTCCTCCTCTCTATTTGCCTCTTTCTTGCTTCTATTTCTTGCCTCTCTGCCTCGGCGTCCCTGCGCATCTGCTCCAACGCTCGGCGTGCTGTATCCAATTCCATTGCTCTAACTGCTGCGTTTTCTGGAGTAACCAACCTTGTAAGTGCTGATGGATCTAAGACCAGGCCATTGTTAAACAAGGCCTGGGCTCCAGTTGCATTGTTTCTTTCCTCACCCCGAGCTCGATTATTGAGGAAACCAAAGCTATTCCTGTAACGCGCCGTGTTTTCACTTTCCTCTGATACCGAAGCCGGGTCTCCATCAACCCTTTGACCCGCCAACTCCAATATTGGTGGCAATTGTTGCTGCTGTTGACCCGGAGTTAAAGCTGGTGGCACGACCGTTGATGGCGATGCCCCCGCGTTGATCGAAGGAGCGGTGTAAACCGCCATCCTCCTAACCGGGCTTGGAGCGACTCTTGCTCCTCATCATCTTCCTCTTCTGCATCGTACCCAAACCGGCCTTCAAACAGGGGCAAGATTGATTCCGACCCGGCTTGTTCCACTGCGTCACCCAGGATCTCTGCCGGGTCATCCAGCCGTTCCTCCAGCATGTTCGGGACCTTCTCAACTTCAGCTGTGCCAACTGATTCTTCTCCATCAGATTGAACAATTGTGGCGGCTCCTGACACAGATTCATAATCTCCATCACTAGCAGATCTAGTTGTAATCATGCCCACAAAAACATTAAATTTGCCAATTGGAATAACATCACCTGATTTGAGTAGATCAGATTCCGGCCCCCAGCCAGAATCATCGACGATGGATTCTCCTTGCTCATTGACTGTGATCTGGCCAAAAACAAAGTTTTCGACCCCTCTCCTTGCTTCTCCCATGATGGTGACACCTTTGGCCGCGATTCCCACAGTCGGCGCCAACTGTCGTGGGGTAGATAACACGGCAGATGCTACTTTGGGGTAGCTTGAGTTTTTGGGCAAGGCGACACTGGCGTCTGGGAGATTGTTTAGCATTGCGGGGGACACAGGTTTACCCAGGTTCGGCCTCTCCATTGGAGATAAAGACCTACTTCCTGCTATCTTATTATTAATCTTGGTCTCGATCTCGATAACCCGGCTACGACAACAGAGCCGGATCTCGATCTAGGTTACAAAGCTTGTGTGTCTCTCTCGATGGTTCTCTCGCCTAAAGCTTGGGGATTATGAAAGACTTGCTAGCTATGGCTCAGGGGCCGGTTTATATAGATACCGGGTCCTCTGACCGCGTACACAATAAAGCCGAGTTCTACCCAAACTCCAAGTCCTATCTTAACTCCTTTGCTCTTCGTGTATTCCAAGTCTTGAACCGCCTCTTGAACCTTCTAGAACATCACCTTCCTTAGCCGGGTCACCGCCAAGATGCCGGCCCAGAAACATAACCCGGCCCGTGCTGAGGGCTAACTGGCCTGACCGGGCCTCCTTCCTGGCGGGTCACGTTTCCCTCTTCATGGGCCTACCGGGTTATTATCCCTCCATCACTGTCACTGGTGTGCATCTGATTGCCACCTTTGTCAAGTTACGGGTGTGGCCGCTTCGCGCCCGAGCTCATCCCATGTGGCAATATGAAGGTGCGCATGACGCCAGTCGAATGAGCCCAGACGAGTTGTCGAAGAATGAGCTGGACATGCACGTGCGATCCATTACCAGTATCAAGGCAACAGATCCGTGCAATCTCGACTGCCCTGTCACTCCATATGGGGCTGACAACCCTTTGCTTGAAGTAAGTTTAGCTTTTATGTACCTTTTGTCATCGGGCTTTTGTCACCCTTTATTGTTGCATGTTTAACTCTTTGGATGTTTTCCTTTGTGTGCAGGGGCATTCGACTGCGTCGACCCTTCCGCCTCTTCCCGAGAATGGACCAACTCACGAAACGGAGGTGCAAACAGTAGAAACGGAGGGAGGGGATGAATCGCCTCTTCCTTCGGCTACCACATCCCCTACGGAAGAGGTCGAAGAGGAAAAGGCAGAGGAAGTACAGACTGAGGGGCCGACCACGACTGATCATGTGAGCGAGGTTCCCACTCGCAAGCGTCGTCGGGTGGCCCGAGGTATGTCTTCTACCACTAGTTCACCCACGAAGGAGTCTGATGTGAAAGATGACGGAGACTCGAGCTCGTCTCCTTCTGCCACAGCTGCTCCTTTGAATGTGAGCCCGTTGAGCTCAGCTCCTCCTCCCAAGTCGGGTGAGGAGCTGCTTTTTGGAGGTCCAAATTTTGACAACCTTGATAGTGAGGAGGAAGAAGAGCACAGGTATGCTTCTGAGCTTTTTGTACTAAAGTTTTTGTTCGTTGATATTTTGCTTATGTTGTTTGTCTTCTGTCACTCGTAGTGCTGAGACTGTGCATCCTCCAACTCCTCCATCCGACAAAATTTTGGCTCCAGCGCACCCGAACCTCTCCCCCATTGCTCCTGATGTTGCTCAACCAACGGCCACTTCTACTGCCATTGAAACGGCCAAGGCTACGAGTGCTGCAACTCCGGAGGTCGGGACATCGGCCGCGAAGCCTGCGCCTTGGACTGAACACGTAAGTGTCTTTTTGTCGAGCCCGCATACGGGACTGATTATGTATAACTTATGCTGGTTTCGTGTGCTTGCAGCCTTACTACCTCAACCTGGTGGAATCAGCAAGGCTTTTGTCCAGGTGGAGCAGGAGAGGGACAGTCTGCGTGCCAACTTGGAGCAACTTACTTGTAAGTATATTTTGATTCTATACCCGAAGTTCTTTTTGCACTGTTTTTGCTTAGTCGATTGTTTTGAATTGCTTCTTGCCATCAAATTCAGTCGACAAGGCATCGGCTGAGTCTCGGGTGAAAGAGCTAGAGGAAGCACTCGAAACCCAGCGCGCCGAGTCGAAGAAAATTGTGGATGCCACCAAGGCCACAGCCGCCGTACACGAGAAAGAGTATGCTGAGCGACTGGCTGGCCTTGCGCAGAATGTGAGAGGTAAGTAACTATCTCTTTGCCTGTCTCTCGTGTACCCATTGGGTATTATGTACTAATATTTGCTCTTTCTGGTACTTGTTGCAGAGGCGATTGGCATGCCGGCACCTACTGACATGGTCAGTGATGAGTTATCACTCGACCAAGTTATAGGTGACCTCGGCGCTACTTTTGTCCAGGCGAAGGACGCTCTTGCCAAGTCTACCAACACCCTCGGCGTCGTGCACCAGAACGTGCTTCCACTGAAGGAGGTGCCGTCGACTGCTGATGGCTTCGCTGACGTGCTTGGACCGGGGACCTCGACCATGGCGAGCTTTGCTCGTGCTCTAACGGTACGCGGCTCGGAGTCCACCCTCAAGCTCATTTTGGGTCATGGAATAAAGGGTGACTTTGAAGCAGCCATGTCTGACTTCCCTCGAAGGCCCGGTGGGAAGCCTATGTCTCTGAAGGCCGTTAGCGAGCCGGCCGCTCGACTGGCCAACATCTTCATAGCCACTATGGAACGCCGAGCGGCGGAGGTTGCCACTCGCGAAAGTAGGGCTAGGTCGGAGTCTGTGTCCGAGAGATAGGGCAGCCAAACCCTTATTTATGTTGTGTAATTATACTTTATGTTAACGCGAGTATGCGTATGCTTTTGCTACACTTGTATGGATTTGATTCCTTTTTGTGTTTTCACCTGTAAGGCTATGTGCAATTACTCGCCTGAGCTTTGTGATGAATTTCTCATATCTGACATGAGATTTTTATGATGTTTGGAACAGCCACGGGCAGCCGCTACTTCAGCTGGTTCGTCGCGGCATCGTGCTTCCACCCGATCTCGAGCTCAAGCGGCGAATGATACAGCAGTAATGCGTTATATGAAAGCTCGAGTCGTGAAACTAGAGCAAGAGTTGAAGAGTGCCCTGAGCGAGCTGGATAGGATGAGGGCGAGGCCTGCTTTACCCACCCAGCGAGAGGACTATGTGCTTGGCGAGATGGAGATCGTGAACAGACAACTCGAGTGTAAGCATGACTGCTTTGATCTCAAGAATTCATAGTCTGTCCTTTTTGTTCACCCAACGTGCGTTGTTGCAGGTTTTGTTCCAGATTTCCAGGCGGAGCAGGCTCGTGTAGATGAGTAGTTGAACAATGCGACTGACGAACCAACGACGGGCCGTCAGCACTTTCGCTTGGATAAGCACCGAGCGCGCATACTCGTGATTCCCACAAGTATAGGGGATCGCTGAAGTCTTCATTGGGAAGTATTACCCAAATTTATAGTTCGACTCGATGGGAACACAAGAATATCAATAAGACCTTGGCAATTGAGGCGTCACTCTCAACCACACCTGTATATCAATAACTTGCAGCAGTAATAGTGATGGCAGTAGTATGATTCAAGTAACAAGCAGAACAGTAGCAGTGAACAAGTGTTTCCCAGTTTTCACCGGAAAAGTGAAAGTGTAACTCAGAGATTCAAAACGTAGGCATGAGGTGATAGCGGGGTGTTGCAAGAATGAGATTGATCATATAATAAGAAACAAATAACAATGGGACCTATCTCTAACTCCGATATATGTAGGTATGTGTTCCATATTTAGTTGTGCGTACTAACCAAGAGAATTTGCACAACATCTATTGTCCAACCTGCCCATTTCACCGGGGCCAACTTGGAACTACAGGTAATTAAGGTCTACCCTTTCGAATAGACCGGAACAATGCATTAACACTTCATGAACACATAGAATCCTCAAACTAAAACATCTCCCCCTTGTTTTCCCTATATGTCACGTTTAGGGTTCGCAGGTTCAACATAATAGCAGGTGATACACTTTGCAGATAAATACCAAACTCAAATATATGATGGGGCAATATAAGTTCAGTACTGAAATCATGCCACTCGGGCCCTAGTAGCAAGCATTAAACATAGCAAGAGTGCATCAACACAATACAAAAGTATCCTCAAGATAAAACCCTAAAATCCCGAACAACGGGTAGCATTACATGATCAATCTCATCCAATCCCCATCCACCTCACATGCCTACAGCGGACTACTCACACATGGTGATGGAGAGGGAGCTCATGGTCGATGGAGATGAAGGCGGTGAAGATGGCGGTGAAGACGGTCTCCGGATCCCTCCACCGGAGGAGAAATCCTGGATCAATCTGTCCCCGAAACGAAGATCGTGATGGTGGCGGCGTGTGTTTCGCGAAAGCTCCTCTCCTCTAGGGCAAGCACTTTTTCGTATATATGAGGGGGTACGTCGAAGACCGAAGGCGAGGCGGCGCCCGAGGCCCATTTGGGCTGGGCCCACGCGGCCAGGTACAGGGGCCGCGTGGGACCCACCCATTTGGCCCTCGAGCGCTTCCTCGTGTCCATCTTTTGTCCATTGTCCTTCTTTTCCATAAAAATTGACGTGGTAATTTTCCCCGATTTTATTTCCTGCAGAAATAGCCAGAAAAGAGACTTTGCTAAAAACAGCGTCAGATTCAGCAGTTTTATTCAAATATGGGAAGATTCCGGAGCAAATTATGAGGCAAAGTGCTTGGAAAAGTAGATGCATTTTGGATGCATCAGCTCCCCCAAGCTTAGCTCGTTGTTTGTCCTCGAACAACTCAAACGTAGTGCAGAAGCGATAAAAGACTTTGACAAGAACTTTGCATTGCATATGTAACACAATTTAATATCAACAAGCATTCAAAGCATAGCTTCAACAACAAATGATAAGATGTTAGCAAAGGTATATCTAATCAATGTTAAAGCATTTATATTTGTTGCAAGAGAGATATTATGTAGAGTCAATACTTGGATGAGTTTGCTCAACTGTAGAAATAAACAAAGGTTCTTGCATCGCTAATGATTGAATCATGACAAGACTTTTGAGGTCTTTTGATTCTTTCTTTTGTTACCTGGTGAAATCATTGTGCTTACAACCTTGCTCTTAGTTTTAGCAAACCATTTGATATTACTGACATGACTCATATGCTTGACCGACTAATGGTTGAAAACCTCATGCCCCGTGAATACGAGTACCTACACCATGGCTACTCAACTTGGGTCACTAAGCAAGTTCGAAATTTTCAGTCATTGCAAGTAATAAAAGCGTCATCAAGAGCGTCAACTGGGGTACCTCTTGTCCCAGGACATGGACAAGCCCATGTCCAAACAACAAGACAAACAGACAATGAACAATCTCAGCACTCTTTTATTTACCATTTGCATAGCTTTTTATTATGAAGTGCATCACTGAATGTCCACCATGGTGCGCTGTAAATTTCCACCATGAATGATGCATGGCTTAAGTTGGCGGCCCAGGCGTCTCTCTAGCCAATTATTCTTACTCATCAAACTTGCTAAGTTTCCGCTTTCATTTCGCACATGATAAGCATCCATAAACAAAAGTACATGATATCAACTGAATATATTTTAGTGCAATGTTGAAAGCTTTACATGTGTCAGCACATTTCAGCTAACTCCCAACCACTAAACCTGTCAAGCATACAACTTCATGTTTATTATTTGAAAGATTATTTTACTTTCTATTGGTTGGCAAGTTTAGTAAGCACAATGGGATGCGTAGACCTTTGTTTAGAGCTACAATTATTCAATCCACAACCAAGTATTGTCACTAAATAAAATTTCACTTGCATCATCATATAACATACTAGAACATGGAGAAGATAAACATTTGCTACCATTTCTCTAGATGTTGAAGAAACTATGATGTGCTCACTTGCTGTTATTAAAGAGTCCACATAAGCATGGCAAAGGTGTCATACCTTTCATCCACTTCATGCACATCAACTTATCATCGTTGTTCTCCTCTCCCAACTTGAACTGCACAATAAAAACTCAAATCTGCCAGAAAATGTCACTGCATACAGTACTGTTTTTACCCTACCTAGACACCTCAGAAAAATCTCATATTTTACGTGTGTGTAGGTTATGATGTGTTGCAGCAGTGGTTAAAATTTCAGCTCAATCGGAGTTACAGAGAAAAAATGAAAAATAAAACAGCGAGCAGATTTCAGCAATTTCTGCACCTCCGTTTTTGCGTTTGTTTCAAGAAAACGAAAATATTTTTGTTATTTTTCGTTCTAAGAAACAAAAGACAAACAACCAGAAGTAAAAGAAACAAATAAAATCTTTTTGTGTTTTTGTGTTTTCAAGAAACTTATCATAGCAATATAACGGTGATATAAAACAATGAATGGAGAGTAAGAGAAGTACTCCCCCAAGCTTGCGATCAAGCTAGTATCCTGGGTAGTTGCCGTATCCACTTCCACTTCCAGGGTAGTAACTATATGGGTAGCCTTGCATGCTTGGGTACAGGGGCTCCGCCTGAGGCATGTACCCCTGTGTCTCTGGAGCTTGTGGCTCCTCCTGAGGCGGCGCCTCTTCCACTATCCATTTTCCGGTACTCCTGTCAAAAAGATCAGTACGGGGGAGCCTAATGGACACTCGCTGCCCACTAGTGCTCAAATAGTTATACAGATAATGTCCCCCATACAACGTACTTATATCCATGCGAGTAGTCAAAGCAAAATCAAGTAATTTGGACTCTTGCACTAGAGTACCCATGTTATCACCATATCCTCTCTCGTTTTTAATGTAATTGTACACCATAGTAGCAATAGCACCAGCATAAATAGGAGTTTGATCAGTAATATTTCTACTCACAGCAGTATGCAAAGATCTAGCAAGTATGACTCCCAAGTTATATTCACACGGTGTATTTTCTTTTGCACATTTTAGTAGATAAACCATTGGTCCAGTGCAAGCAGAATTGTTATCCCTAGCAAGAAATCCTCTTGCAAGAAACAACGCAAAATATCTCAAACTTGGGTGCTGTATATGAGTAAATTTACCCCTATTTAATCTATCACGAGAGTTTACAGATATAGTGCCAAAACTCAACAAGCTCATGGTTGGTATCAGCACGAGTTTCACTCCAACTCCCTGAATTTTCTACACCAATAGCATTGCAAAATTCCCCTAGAGACATAACAAGGCGCTCACCTCTCATAGTAAATTTGCAAACAAAGGTAAGAGGGGTGCCTTACTTCTCTTCCTGTGCTTTTGGGGCTCCGGGCCCTCAAATCTGAAGGTAGAGAGGAATTCCCGCGAGAGTTCTTCATATGTATCTTGGGGGTTCTGGGAGAACCTAAGCAAGCCAGTTGTAGTGACGAAGGTGTCGAAGTCCTCTTTGATCCCCCACTGTTCAAGAACATAGGGATCTTGCCATCTTGTTGTATGTATTTTCAGCTTCTCCCCTACAAAGAATGCATCATCCTCCCACAGGTGGTCGTCATCATAATTGAGGGAGACTTTGCATGCTCTTCTTCTTGGTCTTGAGCTCATCCCAACCAAAGCTTTGCCCTTGCTAAACATGATACCTTGCTGCCCAAAAACAATATTCAACAAAAATCAAGATGTAACACCTTAAAACAACATTAAGCCATCCATAAATAGTCTCCACATCAATATCATGCATCAATATCAACTAGAAAACTTGAATCTATGGATTTCCTAAGCATAAAAGGGTGACACCTAGTGCAGCAAAATACTTCATGCATGAGGCATAAGAACAAAAAGTAATTGGATGAGTGGAGGAGTCACATACCAATGAGCAATCCCACCAAACAGATTTGAAAAATCTGCCCTAAACTTGGAGATCCAAGGATAGCAGGAAGAGAGCTCGAGAAAATTTGGGAAAAATACCTGGGGCTGGTTTCCTGTCGAGGGGAAGGAGATGGGCACTGGATACTCACCTAACCCCCTCTGTGGGCCAAAATAGTGGGTCCCACGCGGCCAGGTACTGTGGCCGCGTGGGACACCCCCTTTTGGGCCCTGGTGGCCCTCTGGTGTCTCCCTTTTGGCTGTTAGTTCCTCTGGTAAAATAACTTACCTCCAAATTTTTCTGGAATTTTTCGAGAAAAATTTCTGAACAGAATTTTTCAAACTACATTTCTGGAATTTCTGCACTTTGAAATAATTATGCTCATGCAAATAATCTAAAAATTCTAGAATAAATGAAATCAAACATTCAAAGCAATTTTTATGGGAATCAAGTTTGCATCATTTTCATATTAGTAATGAGGTTGATCAAGTCTCATTAATAATATGCAAAAGATATAATACATGATTCTTTATTTTATATGTTTTCTGAGCAATTTCAAGTCACCTCATATTTGATTGGAATAGTTCCAATCATTAAGATAGCATATTTTGGTTCAGGAGGTGGCAATGCAAACTCAAAGCTTCCTATTATAAGAGTATTCCTTTTAATGGAGTTCACACTCTGGCTTACCATAGTAACAGATTTCTTCTTAGGAAAATAGATAGTGTGCTCATTTCCCTTGACATTGAATGTTACCTTGCTCTCAGTGCAATTTATAACAGCCCCTGCAGTGTTTAAAAAGGGTCTTCCAAGAATAATAGACAAATTATCATCTTCAGGCATTTCTAACACAACAAAGTCTGTAGGGATTAACACATTAGCAATAGAGATAGGGACATCCTCACATATTCCTATAGGCACAGCAGTTGATTTATCAGCCATTTGTAATGATACTTCAGTTGGAACCAATTTGTTTAGGTTAAGTTTCTTATATAAAGAAAAAGGCATAACACTAACACCAGCTCCTAAGTCACATAGAGCATATTTCACATAAGTTTCTTTAATATGACAAGGAATAGTTGGAATACCAGGATCACCACGTTTTTCAGGCATTTTCCCTTTAAAGGAATATTCAGCAAGCATAGCAGTTATTGCATCAGTAGGAATCTTTCTTTTATTAGTCACAATGTCTTTCATGTATTTGGAATATGGAGGGATTTTAATAGCATCAACAAGAGGAATTTGCAAACACAAAGACTTAATCAACTCAAAGAATTTCTCAAATCTAGCATCATCCAAAGTTTTTATTACCTCTTGGGGATATGGTATGGGTTTTTGTACCCACGGATCCCTATCTTTACCTCTTTGTGGATTAGGATGGCTCTTCTTCTTATTCTTCTCAGTAGGTGGCGGAGGGTCTTCTTCAGGTGAAGGTGATTCTTCTTCTTCTTCATTATTATTATCTTCAGTCTCAGCATCAGAAATAGAAATATCCTTATCTTGCTCTTCAGAGTCATCAATGTCCTTGTTTTCATTGGGAGATTTTCCTGCAGAAGATTTCTTCTTGAGAGCTTCTTGTTCTTTTCTCTTGGGATGGCCTTCAGGAAAATCAGGATCCTGAGTACTTGCACCTCCCCTAGTGTTAACTCCACAAACCTGTTTCTTCACCATAAGACTTTCATACAATTGATTTTGAAGAGAAACCATTTGTTCAACTTGATTATTCATCATCTCACAGTGTTTATCAATTCTTTTTACCTCTCCCACACTAGCATGTAAACTTTCTCGACGAAATTTAATTTTGTGAGAGTTCTCCATAATAGTCATTCTAATATTATGCTCCTCAGGATTATGATGATAAGCAAAATCATTCATGTAGGATACATCAACAGGAGGTGTTACCTTTTCATTACCTTTTATGGAGCTAATAGCATTGACTTGAATTGGAAAACATGGTTGATCATCAGGAAGTTTAACACCCATTTCAAATAATTCCTTAAGATGAGAGGTTTTAATTCCCTTCTCTTTAGTAGCCTTGGAAGCTTCTTTCATTGTTTCATTATCCAATTTGAGCATGCCTCTTTTCTTTTCCGGAAATATCTCTTCAATATTCCAGTCTTCATAATTCCTAGAGATAGTCTCCAATAGCTCAGTTGCTTCATCAACGGTCCTTTCCCTGAAAACATTACCTGCAATACCATCAAGATAGCCTCTGGTGTTTTCGGTTAGACCATTGTAAAATATATCAAGTATTTCATTACTCTTGAAGCCATGGGTAGGACATTTCCTAACCATCTTACTATACCTCCCCCAAGCTTGGGGTAAATCCTCCTTCTCTTTCTGTGAAAAGCTGCTAATCGCAACAGTCAAACCATGAATCTTATCAGCAGGGAAATACTTATTATAGAATACCTGCAAACATTCTTCCTTGCTAGTAATACATCCAGGTTCTAAACGATTATACCAAATTTTAGCACTTCCTCCCAAAGTAAAAGGAAACAGCTTTAAGAAATAGTAGCGTTGATGGATTTCATCTTTACCAAATAACACAGATAAGTCATGCAAGACAGCAATGTGTTCAAAAGGAAACTCATCCTCTCTACCATAAAACTTATATTTTCAGCTTTTTCAATTATTTCAGGATCAACACTAAACTCATAATCTTTATCTTTAATTTTAATAGCAGGAGCATTCATTTTCTCAGTAATAGGAAAATATCCATCAAGAGGAGAATTTTTATAGCTATCAAGTTTATCCAATTTATCAAAGTCAGAATTCATAAAAGCCATAGTAAATGCCTCCTCTTCCTCAGAAGAAGTTTCAAATTCATCATCACAGTATTCATTATCTTCTAACTCAGATTCCACATTTTCAATAGAAGATTCCAGATTTTCAGGTGTTTCAGTTATCTCAGATGTTTCAGGTGTCACTTCTTTGTCTATGCTATCACATAATAAATCATTTTCATTACTAGTAGACATTTTAAACAATGGTGAACTAGATAAAACCTTTCCTTTTTTCTTAGGAGCAACAGCAGAAGCAACATTAGGTGAAAAGTTTGGCCTACTTGGCAAATCCGTACCTCTGCGAGTAGTTGAAGGCCTCACTTCCTTCAGAGTAGTCTTTTCCTTTCCCATGGTTAGGAACAAGCAAAAGCAGCAAATAGATGATAACAAGTTGTCTTACCAATAAAGCTAGGCTCCCCGGCAACGGCGCCAGAAAACGTCTTGATACCCACAAGTATAGGGGATCGCTGAAGTCTTCGTTGGGAAGTATTACCCAAATTTATAGTTCGACTCGATGGGAACACAAGAATATCAATAAGACCTTGGCAATTGAGGCGTCACTCTCAACCACACCTGTATATCAATAACTTGCAGCAGTAGTAGTGATGGTAGTAGTATGATTCAAGTAACAAGCAGAACAGTAGCAGTGAACAAGTGTTTCCCAGTTTTCACCAGAAAAGTGAAAGTGTAACTCAGAGATTCAAAACGTAGGCATGAGGTGATAGCGGGGTGTTGCAAGAATGAGATTGATCATATAATAAGAAACAAATAACAATGGGACCTATCTCTAACTCCGATATATGTAGGTATGTGTTCCATATTTAGTTGTGCATACTAACCAAGAGAATTTGCACAACATCTATTGTCCAACCTGCCCATTTCACCGGGGCCAACTTGCAACTACAGGTAATTAAGGTCTACCCTTTCGAATAGACCGGAACAATGCATTAACACTTCATGAACACATAGAATCCTCAAACTAAAACATCTCCCCCTTGTTTTCCCTATATGTCACGTTTAGGGTTCGCAGGTTCAACATAATAGCATGTGATACACTTTGCAGATAAATACCAAACTCAAATATATGATGGGGCAATATAAGTTCAGTACTGAAATCATGCCACTCGGGCCCTAGTAGCAAGCATTAAACATAGCAAGAGTGCATCAACACAATACAAAAGTATCCTCAAGATAAAACCCTAAAATCCCGAACAACGGGTAGCATTACATGATCAATCTCATCCAATCCCCATCCACCTCACATGCCTACAGCGGACTACTCACACATGGTGATGGAGAGGGAGCTCATGGTCGATGGAGATGAAGGCGGTGAAGATGGCGGTGAAGACGGTCTCCGGATCCCTCCACCGGAGGAGAAATCCTGGATCAATCTGTCCCCGAAACGAAGATCGTGATGGTGGCGGCGGTGTGTTTCGCGAAAGCTCCTCTCCTTCTAGGGCAAACACTTTTTCGTATATATGAGGGGGTACGTCGAAGACCGAAGGCAAGGCGGCGCCCGAGGCCCATTTGGGCTGGGCCCACGCGGCCAGGTACAGGGGCCGCGTGGGACCCTCCCATTTGGCCCTCGAGCGCTTCCTCGTGTCCATCTTTTGTCCATTGTCCTTCTTTTCCATAAAAATTGACGTGGTAATTTCCCCGATTTTATTTCCCGCAGAAATAGCCAGAAAAGAGACTTTGCTAAAAACAGCGTCAGATTCAGCAGTTTTATTCAAATATGGGAAGATTCCGGAGCAAATTATGAGGCAAAGTGCTTTGGAAACGTAGATGCATTTTGGATGCATCAACTCGCAACTCTAAAGGATCGAGTGTGGCGGAGCACTATGCTGCTCGAGTTATGCAGGTCGGCCTTCAGTCGAATCAACCAGACTCTGTTCCCGACAGGGCCGCAACCTCAAGGAATCCATGCGTTGCTCGGGCTTTTCCGGAGTGCAGGTCCTATTCGAGATTTTATCACCCAGAAGCTTGTGGATGGAGCCTACGCAACGATAGCGTATATCCTGAGTAAGCGTCCAAATATATCCCAGTTCTCGCGGAGGAATTCGACGAGCGCGCTTTCCTATGCGATAGTCAGACTCGATGAGACATTGACTGTCTTGGTCGGGTCAGTCGGGTGCACCTGATGCGACCTTGTGTCATTGGTGGCGTTGAATGCTCTGTCGACTGCCACCTTCTTGTGCTCCGGCATAAGTGTTCGATCGTTGGAGACCGCTAGATCGGCGAGTGTTGCTTCCATGCCGAACATCTCAGAGATTTTGCTAAACTCTCTGTCGCAAGAGTCGGACTTTTGCAAGTTTCCTTTGACTGTGATTACTCCTTTTGGTCCAGGCATCTTTAGCTGGAGGTATGCATAGTGTGGGACCGCCATGAATCGAGAAAACGTCGGGCGTCCAAGTATGACATGGTATTGTGACTTCCAGTCGACAACTTCGAACTCAATCGACTCCGTCCTGAAGTGGTTTTTGTCCCCGAACGTAACGTCGAGTTGTATGGTGCCTTCTGGGCTTATTGCTTTGCCTGGGACGATACCGTGAAAGGTATTTGAGGATTTTGGCAGGTTTTCGACTGACCTGTTCATTTTGCGGAGCGTATCTGCGAAGATGATGTTTATGCCGCTGCCACCATCCATGAAGACCTTGGACATGGCGTAGCCTCCAATTTGTGCGTCGAGTACCAGAGCAGAGTGCCCTGGACGAACGACCGATGGTGGGTGGTCCTCTCTGCTGAATCTTATTGCAGTTTCGGATCCCTTCAAGAATTCAGTTACAGCAGGAGGTGACATGACCGCCATGTTTACTTGTCGAGTGCGAAGTTTTTGCTCCCTGTTGGAAGGGCGACCTTTCTGTATCATGTACATCTGTCCTTGGGGCGGAGGGTACTGAGGTTCGTCCACCCGAGGTACGGGTTGTATGGTACCCGCGATATTTCCTCCTGCGGCAGGCTGTGGTGGTGGAGGTGGTGCCATCAGGACGGGCACATTGTTTGGCTGAGGCACAGGTGCAGGCGCGGGTGCGTGTGCGACTGTTGCCTTTCTGAGTTGTACATATTCAGACGCTAGTTGGTCGAATTCTCTGCAGTTTCTCATCGAGTGATTGGAGCGCAATTTTCTGTCTTCCCCCTTGTACAGGTGGAATCTGCAATCAGCATCCATCTTTTCTTAGAATGATCGCTCGGTTTGTGCGCCGGAGCGCGACTTGCGCCAGTCTTTCCTCTTGTAGCTGTCGCTGCGTTGGCCGCGGTCTCGACTGTCCCGGCGATCATCTCGACTGTCCCGTCAATCTTCTGACCGTCGGTCACTTCTGTCTTGGTCGTTGCGAGGTGTGGAGAACCCAGCCGCCATGAATTCGGGTCTGTCGTCGTCGTAGTGACGTTTTGAACGCGTGCACCTTCGGTCGTCTCTGTATGAGTCTCTGCGGCTTCGACTGCCACTTTCATGATTGTCACGGGGTGAGGACCCGCGTGTGGTGCGCGCCATGTCTTCTCCGTCTGCCCACTCAGTCGCAATCTTCAGGAGGTTAGCCACAGAGGTTGGCTTTTGGCGACCAAGTGCTTATTTGAAGTCTCGCCTGGCGAGGCCCATGATGAAAGCATCCATGGCCATATCTTCTGAAATTACTCCAACTGAGTTGTGTATCTCAGTCCATCGTCGGATGTATGACCTCAACGTTTCGTCTGATCGTTGAACGCAAGCTCGCAGCTCCTCGAACGTTTTTGGGCGCTCACATAGAGGCTTGAAGTTTTTGATGAAGTCAGTGCAGAAGTGATCCCACGAGTCGTATGTTGATGGAGGTAGAGCCTTGAGCCAGTCGCGGGCTGTGCCTTCGAGCATGAGTCGTATGTATTGCATGGCTGTGATATTTGTGCCTCGCTGGCACGCGACAGCCAGCCTGTAGTCTTCCAGCCACCCTGAAGGTTTCTGTTGACCCGTGTACTTGGGCTGTTCAGATGTGAGTTTGAACCCTTTGGGCATCCGTGTCTCGCGGACGCGTCGAGTGAAGCACAGAACTCCGTGTGGCTCAGGCTCTCGATCAGAGTACGAGTCGCTACTGTAAGATCTGCGTGATCTGCTCCTGGACCTGCGCCGACGTGAGCCGCTTCTTTCCTTCGAGTGGTGGCGGCGACCACTGCGATTATGCTCTTCACGACACGTATCAACTAGGGCACGATCTCGACTCCCTCCTGGAGTTTTTGGGATTTAGCGTATGGCCTTCGCCGCTAAGGCGAGTGATTTGAGCTGTTGGCGATGTAGTTTTGCATTGGGGTCATCAACTGGAGGCTTGATTGCCTCTAGATATGCTGCAGCGGTAAAGAGAGCACCCACAGCTGTTTTGGGTACTGGCACTCCCTCCTCGTCGTATGTCATGAAGGAGTGGCCTAGGTTGCGGGTGAGTGCTGCCCTCTCATCTAGCGCGAGGTGTGACAGCCTTGATCTGGGTCTTGTGTGTGCTCGCCCGGTGGAGCTCAGGGAAAGCTATCTTCTTCGCGCACTCGACAAGCTAGCTTGCTTTTTACGTTCTTCGAGTGTTGCTCTGATCTGCTGCAGTCGAAGTGATTCCTGCCAGTTGAAGTACTGGAAGGTCAACATCTCCTCCCGTATTGCATCTGCTGGCATCATTGTGCACTCCTTGATGACTTTGTCTGCTTTTGCTGCCATCTCAGCAGTAATTGTGAGATTTGTGACTCCATCCGGCATAGTAACCGTGCACAGGAACTCTGTAGGCCTGCGACTGGCCGCAGCATCAGATGATTCTGCGGCGAAGGCAACGTAGACCTGTGGGGTATCACCCGAGGGTATGTATATGTGTTTTCGAGTCCCGTCATGGACTCGATATCTTCATCGAGGCTCATGTCGGAGTCGATATGCCCGTCGAGTGGTCCGTCGGGACGGATCTCGCTGTCGACGCCTTCATTGCCTATGCTCATCTCGGCGTCGGCGAAGTTGTTATGAATCTCGAAGTCGAGGTTGTTGTTGGTGCAGATCTCGGAGTCGACGTGGTTGTCGATAATAGTGCAGTCGAAACTATCCTCGAGTGGGAGATCGAGCTCGGGATCGTTCGTGCGGTATGCTTATTCGGCCTCCTCACCTTGGAGTTCTTCAATGAGTTCGTTGATCTCTCGAGTCGACATGGTTGTTGCAGACGAGCAAGCTTGGAGGATCGACGATGGTATGGACACAGTTGATGGATCCGCAGTCGAAGGAGCCGCAACCGATGGAGCCTCGGTGCGGAAGTCGCGAGTTGGCGTGGATCTGTCAAGTCCTGCACACCAAGCTTGTTTACGAAAAAATTGAATGAACCAACGGTTAAACCCAAACCTGACTCGAGATCGGAGAAGGTCTCCTGGAATTCTAGCGAGTGTGGCTCGAAATCCATCAGTGGATCTGATGTGCTTTTTGCAGGTGAAGCTGGCGTGCTGCCGTTTGTCGAGTGATTCGGCGAGTTGCCGTGTGTCGCCTGAGTTGGCGAGTTCTGGTTTGTTGATGCAGCCGGCGAGTTGCGTTTGTAGATTCGATCGGCGAATCGCCGTTTTCCGATGGAACCGAAGAAACCGTGAGTCCAGCACTATTCTTTCCCACAGACGGCGCCAATTGACGAGGGGTTAACTCATCAAATCCCATGGTTAAGGACCTAGGGTTGAGATTATGGAGAGAGAACGTGGTAGTACTGGCAGTTTCGTCGGCTGACAAGCAGAGGCAAAGATTTACCCAGGTTCAGGCCCCTCGGGTGGAGGTAAAGACCCTACTTCCTGCTTGTCTGGTATTGATTGTGTGAGATTATGCGATTATAGGGGAGCTCCGGCGAGATGTCGATCTCGCTAGGGCTTTTGGTGGTTCGAGTATGGCTTGTCCCTAGATCAACGGCCCTCCCAGCCTTTAAATAGGCTGGGTCCCGGGAGTCCGTAACCGACCATGTTTACACGTAAGGAAAGTATAAACCATGCCTATGTCTAATCTTGGAGGATACTCCATCTTCTTGGGCCTCTTGTCTTGGGCTTCGAGTAGGCTCTTCGCTATTGGGACTTAGTCGTCACGTGCATCAGGTACCCTTATGGTAGGGTACCCGAGATGTATATCCTTGTCAACCGTACTGGAAGTCACTGGTGAGGATGTTTGGCATACAACTAGGAGATGTTGTGAGCTTCAAACTTCCTGATGACCATTTGGAAGATGAGATGGACCAAGATGTTGAGGAAAGAGTCATCAAATACGACCTTTCTGTTTACAGTATAGTGGACAACATAAAGCAAGAGAAACATATAGTTTCTGATTCAGGCAATATGGCAACACATTTCTCCTTTTCTTTTTGCTATCCGTTGACTATCCATGAATTTATCTGAAAATGTTGTTTCTCAACAGTGGTATTTGCTGTGATTCCTGATCTGAGGGCTGCTCTACGAAACATAGTATTTTCAAACATTTTTGATGTACAAGAGCATGAAATGGCTGCTATCAACTTTGCATTGTGCAAAGTTGCCTCCATAGCAGCTACAAGGGAACTTGAAGAAGGAGAATTCTATGTGAAAACATGTCAAATGAAATACTTTGTTCACAGGGTTAATGCAAACAATGTGAATGATGGGGGTCTGGTACGTTCTTTTTTTAGTCAAATCCTGATACTGTAATATGTGTCAATATATATATAGTGAAAAATTTTCCTAACAACTAGTGTTATTTTTTCTGTCAGTTAATTCCTGAAGAAATGCTTGATGGCTACAAGTACCAAGTTGATGGCAACTCGCTCTTATGGAGGAGAGGCCTCCAAAACCCAATTCAAGGAATTTACAACTGTGTCAATAGGCGCATTGCCTTTGTGCAAGGCATCGATGAATTGTTGGAGAGACAGAACATTGGAGAAGACACACTTGTCATGGTTAGGGTTGATCCTAGACCTGAAGCCATCCGCCTCGACCTGGTTGAGGCTATTAATCCGGTGTAGGGTGGAGCTACTTAACTGCAATCAGATTTGCATTAGCAATGCTACATTGAAGTTTATAACTGATGGGTACTGTAATGTCTCTAGGTATCTACTGAAGTCAAGAACTATAATCTTTAAGTATGTCTGTAATGATGTTAGGGTTGTAATGGTGGGGAACTTTAATGCATCTAGGTTTGTACTAAAGTCAATGTCTATGTTTTCCTTCTATTATAAAATTATGTTTTTGCAATGGTCTTATTTGGGTAATGATGGTTACTGAGGTCTAGTTCTATTTTTGGCTTCACAATGTAGAGATTTCTGTTAACTAAAAAATGAATGGATGTACGCGACTGACTTACCAGAAGTACATTATAGGCTATTCGTGTTGTACGCTTCGTCGCTTCCTGTACTAAACATAAGTTAGTGACCATATGAGCTTTAGCAGGCATCACAGAAATATGCACTCACTATTTTTTTAAATTTCACGTGATTTTTTAATCTAAAACTGCCCGGAAATTACATAAAAGCTTTAGCAAGCACCACTTGATTTTTTGTGTGGGTGTACATGTCTGAAATACCGGAAGTACATGGTAGCCTACCACTGTAGTACGTTACGTAACTATTTAGAAACACAATTAATGGATTATGTGGGTGTACACTTATAGTTGTACATGTCTTAATTACCTTAAGTACATCATAGCCTACCAGAGTAGTACATTCGATAACTATTTGGATATAAATATAATGAATTATGTGGGTGTACACGTCTGAATGTACATGTCAGAATTATCGGCAGTACATCATAGCTTACCCCAGCAGTACGCTTCGTCGCTATCCATAATGTACACGTCTGGCTTGCAGTGAAGACGAGTTTTGGTTTTAGGGAGTACAATACATGACTTGCTTTATACACAACCCAAAAAAGGTGAACTAACAATCAATTAAACAAACATTCATCCTCAAAATAACATAAGTACTTGTAGTTCATTCTTCAGAATTGTTTCCAAAACATGACACACTCATATTTTCAATCATGTAGCCGTGGAACAAACCACATAGGCGTCTGTGTACTGGCAGATGTTTCCTCATTGTACTCAAAGAATCCTCCGATAGCTCTGTTCTCCGGTGGTACTACGCCAACGTGAAGACGTAACCAATCTGCGTCTGCACGTATCGAGTCTATATCCAAACAATCATGCGAAATATAAACATAGTTTGGTCTTCCCAGAGGCAGTTTTTTTGCAGGGCCAACCAATCCGGCATCAATTCTCCCTATCAACCGGTGGTTAATACCAAGGAAAAGAGATTGTCCTCTGAGGTGCTCTAACCGAACCCAGACCGCTGTACGGAGGTCATATTGACGCACGGTCCTCTCAAACACATAGCACCGTAGTGAAGGGTACACTCTTACTTTGTGACCATTGTAGAGAGTTGTTTCTTGTGCTGTGTTTCTTCTGCCACATACATGGATCCACATAAGCTTTCTTCTTTTTTCATTCAAAGCAAGGAAGAAACGACCCCGAGAGTCTACTTCTTCATCATCATCGCCGTCATCATCATCGACCACAGCAACACCATCACCATAGTTCACTTCCGGTGCCTGCAATGTCATTGGGGATGCATCCGGACCTGTCAAGAACAAATGTATGTAAGCAACCCCAGTTTTCATCGACTAGAATTGATTCAGAGACATAATTGGCAATCGTGTGCTGAAATAAAACGTCGCCAGTCGTGTGCAAACAAAAATAGACAGCTACAACTGACAGTAACAGCAGGAGTTGCTGGAATATAAATGACAGGGAATTCTAACAGGCTACCTAGTACCTACTGACACATGAGTTCCTGCAATCGGAATATCTCGCACTATGGGACAACCGACCAAACATATCAGGCAGAGCTTTGAAATAAAATCCTCAGGGAAAATAAACTGTTGGATGATAAAATGCAAATCTGTGCTCCTTGGGAACGTGTTTATAAGAACATGCATGATACTGCCGTCAGTTACAGTATGGTAGTATTAGAATAGCAAATGCAATAAACCGCATGGAATCTTGCTTCACACTATGTTTTATTTTTTTAGACAAGTATGACACTACTAAAGTGAACTGATATGAAGGAAGATGGATCCGGGGACATGGGGAATTGGACTGCCCCATCAAGCATTTGATGCTTTAGAATGTGTTGCAAGCTATAAGGACCATCATGTTAAGAGCAATATTACAGATCCTAACCGCATGAACTTGGTACGTTAAAATGGTGAATCAACAAGGCAACTCACATGTATCACAACCTTTTGATGGCTACACATATATAGAGTGATAGTTGATTCACATAGAGATAGTTGCATGACAAAATAGGGAGTGTTGCAATGTGTGGTATGCAACTCTATATATGTCTTTGTGTTGGAGATGTGACCTCCACTACTCTTGTGCCATGATGTCACTAGAAAATGGTGTAATGATTCCTTTTAAAGTTAACAGATTGGAACATAGTATTAACTTCAGCAGAATAACGTACCATATGAATAAGGATCCCAGACAAATACTTTGCCGCCATCTGAGGATACCGCAAAGATATGGTTGTTGACCCAGGTAGCATCGCGGTAAAGACCTGGGGAAAGGAAATTATTACTGAGAACCCTCCACCTATCGTTCTTCCCACCATCAACTCGTAGGATTGCGATGAATGTGTTGAAAACTGCTATGAAATCGTATGACCAACAACATTCTGCAAGGTATGGTTCATCAGCAATGTGTATCTTCACAAGCTCAGTGAATGCCATGTCCTTGTAGAGATACATGAAGGGCCCAGCTTCCGGTGTAAACCCTGCATCCTCAATTGATGGGACTGTAATACTAACACCGGTGACAAGGTTCATGAGTTTCCATTGAGTTGGAACTACAGACACAATGGCTACCAAATTACGCCTATACCCAGCCCATCGCCAATCCTGTTCCATTATCACACTCGCTGGCATAGGAAGGCTGTCTAGTGGCATCATGCTGGCATATGTGCTTCTCTCATCCTGACTCCTGTCGTTTGGCCAGTTGGATGGATTTGAGTGCAGAAGGCAGGGTAAATCGAAGGGAATCGCCGCCACCCGGCCAACCGCATCCCTTATACCAGGCACGGCACGGCCGAACAGAGACAAGCTAAGCGGATCGCTTCGATTGGTGATTACCTGAACAGTGTCGTCTGGAATAGTTCCCCACAGAACAACACGGTTCTCGCCGCCTCCCTCCATAGACGATTTCCAACGATGGTCGCTGGGAGGAAGATGAACTACAATGTCGGTGGAGAAGAGGATATCAATTTGTTTATGCCATGATCTAATCAATTTTCTATAATTTTTATTATGATCTAATAACTACCATGATTGTTTATGCCAGAAACAGAGAAAAACATTGCTACAGAGTCTGTATTGGAACATCAGAATGTCGAAGCAACAAATGAATTGCCCAAGGATCAGACACCTCCTATGCTCAGTACAACAAGTTGTAACACAATTTTACATGTTTTTTTTTGTGGTCAGTCTGTTAATTACAATATTTGTTATCACATGACTAGATAAAGACAAAGCAAACAAAGATAACACATAGACTCCAGATACATGCATACTAGGACAAATAGATGAAGCACCACAAGAATTGGCAAATGTTGGAACACCACATATGTCCAACAACACAGGTTGTAAAACAAAATTATTATTTTTTGATTATTCAATTCATCTTCAAGCATTTTACCAACTATGTCACTTTGTTCAAAATTATTAAAAGGAGAACATGCTATGTGATTTTTTCCAGATGATATCATAAATGTCAGAACAGACAAAGAGACAATCAAGTGTACAACTATGTTGAATAGAGCAGACATGGACTTGACAATTCAAAAGGAGAAGAATATTGTGATCACTATGGATGCAAATGAAAATTACCTGCACTACGTCTTCAATGGTCGGAAATACAAGAAGAAAGATAAGACTGAAAAAGAAGAACCACCGTAAGTCAGACAAGCTTAATTATTACAAAAGTTGATCATACATGTATATTCTGACTCTAATATGACACCAATGTTTTTACACACCTTGTAGATCACCTTTTGTTCAGATTGGTTCTACGTATTGTTCATACAAGAATTTTCGAGAGTCTTTTAGTCCACGCGAGTTTATGAACTCTGAAGCCATGTGTCTATGGACAGAGGATTTCAATAAAGAAGCAAGAAAGTTAGCAATGGACAACCCACCTGAAGTAAAAAAATATGCAGTCTCTTGCTACCTGACGGTCAGTATCGCATTGTACATTACATTTGTGTCTCCGTTGAACTTCTAAAAATTTATAAATTCCGTAAAACAGATGAAGCTTGTTGTTGATCCAGAAGAATTCGACCCCAGCAGTTGCATGAGAGAATTCAAGAAATTAAATAAGAAGTACAACATTCTGAATGATGACCTTGTGAGTTTAGCAAACCTTACAACAAAATTGTTTCAATTCACTAGTTGTTTTGATCTCAACATCTGAAATTTTTCAATGATGCCATGTAGCTGTACTTCCCTATTGTGGAAAACAAACACTGGATTGTATGTTGCTTCAACATACTGCATCAACAGTTTCACCTATTTGATTCCATGAAGTCATCAACAAATGCAAGCATATTGGAAACTACAGCCATGAATCTGGTAAGTAAAAAACAGCAAATACTGAAAATTAATATGGAATAATCACATTCTATGTGGAACTAACAAATCATTGCTTGGATCTCACAGTTCAAGAATTTCTCAACGCTTGTCAATCAGTCGGAGCTATCCAATATAGACTTTGCAAATTTCACGCACTTCACCCCTGATCATCCCAAGCAAGAAACAATGTAAGTTTTTCCTGCATAACATTATCTCAATCATTTAAAAACAACTCTATTGATGGTGAAAATTATTATTTAAATTGTATTCCTATCAAATTACAGCTATGATTGCGGTTTCTACTGCATGTTCATGGAGTACTTTGATACCAAGGTCATATTGAACTTCGAAACGGAATGTATTGTATATTACCGCAGGGTTGTTGCAGCTAGACTAATTCAAAACAGAGAGAACACATGAGACATCGACAAGATTATGGATAAAGAGTTAATGTCTAAGTAGAGAAAAAACTGTTTCGATCAAATATTTCTGTTCTGTACAACTATGAAGAAACCTTTTAAACTGGGAGCTTATGTTTTATACTTCTGAATATCAGTTGATGTAATGCTATGTGGATCATTCTATATATTTATCTGTCGGTGCCTAGACAGAGGCGCATCCGAGATGATGCGCCGTAGGCGCCTCGAGCTCTGCGAAGCAGAGCCACCGAGGCGAAGCCGAGCCGTAGCACACGCTACGACCAATGCGCGCAACGACAAATGCTCGCAACGACCAATGCCCCCCTTCAAGATATTATTAAAATTTACCGAGGCGAAGCCGAGCCGTAATACTATTTATAACTACTATTGTCGAGGCGAAGCCGAGACGTAAAGTTTCCCATTCGTATTAGTGCATGTACACCTTTTTTTCTCTCTGTACATCCTGTCAATAGTGCACGTACAACCTCCAGCCCACCTTTTTGTACTCCCTTTTCGTGTTAGCGCATGTACAAGCCTTTTGTTTCTCTCTGTACATCTCTCAAGACTGCACGTACAAACATATATAGCTACTATGTACATCTTGAAACCCTAGCTAGGACGTACAACCTCCAGCCCACCATTTGTACTCCCTTTTCGTGTTAGCGCATGTACAAGCCTTTTTTCTCTCTCTGTACATCCTCTCAAGACTGCACGTACAAACATATATAGCTAGTATGTACATCCTGAAACCCTAGGACGTACAACCTCCAACCCACTATTTGTACTCCCTTTCGTATTAGTGCATGTACAAGTCTTTTTTCTCTCTCTGTACATCCTGTCAAGACTGCACGTACAAACATATATAGCTAGTATGTACATCCTGAAACCTAGGACGTACAACCTCCAGCCCACTCTTTGTACTCCCTTTCGTATTAGTGCATGTACAAGTCTTTTTTTCTTTCTGTACATCTTATCAAGACTGCACGTACAAACTTATATAGCTGAACTGTACATCCTGTCAATAGTGCACGTGCAACCTCCAGCCCACTCTTTGTACTCCCTTTCGTATTAGTGCATGTACAAGTCTTCTTTTTCTCTCTGTACATCCTGTCAAGACTGCACGTACAAACATATATATAACTAGTATGTACTACCAGCAGCCAACATTTTGAAAACCTAGACCTCTGTGAAGCATAGGCGCAGCCGAGATGATGCGCCATAGGCGTCTCGAGCTCTGCAAAGCAGATCCGCCGAGGCGAAGCCGAGCCGTAGCACACGCTACGACCAATGCGCGCAACGACAAATGCGCGCAACGACCAATGCACCCCTTCAAGATATTATTAAAATTTACCGAGGCGAAGCCGAGTCGTAATACTATTTATAACTATTACTGTCGAGGCGCAGCCGAGACGTAATAATTTTTTACCGATTTTAAGTAAATAAATTATAGGCAAATTGTTTTATTTTATTTTTATAACTATTTTTATCTTCTTGATTTATTTATTTTTATTTT
Organism: Poa pratensis; assembly: GCA_947311845.1. Classification (NCBI taxonomy): domain Eukaryota; kingdom Viridiplantae; phylum Streptophyta; class Magnoliopsida; order Poales; family Poaceae; genus Poa; species Poa pratensis. Next base: position 23,420,340 of record CAMZMU010000033.1, on the reverse strand, counting down.
TTGTTATTTAAAAGTTACTTTATATTGTTATTAAAAGTTCAACCTCCCTCCCATTACTTCCCCTGAAAACTCCCTGTCCGGAAATGACAAAGAGAAAAAAAAGAAAAGAGAAAAAGGCCCGAAGGTGGTTAAACTGACACGTAAAGGGAAAAACCAAGCGCCCAAGTCGGGTAACGGATCCGCAAAGTGTAACCGTATTGTGAAATAGACCCGCGAGCCCGGAAAACGGTTCGCTGGAGGTTGCCTCCGCGCGCGACACGCGTCGCAACCGTTTTTTCGAGAAAATGACAAAAAAAAACCACCACAATTAAACACGAGACGACGCGCAGCCACCACCTTTGGGCTTTTTGACACATAAATACCTCTATTGAGGCTATGTTGTGACAACGAGCACTGATCACCTCTGTTTAACGTTTTGACAACATTTCTGGCAGGTGGGACCCGCTGTCTGTGCACACGTGGCAAAAAAAAAAGCAAGTCAACATATTATCTACCTCCACTTCGCAGCGGGTGGCCGGAGCTGATCTCGACGGCAAGGTCGCTCGCGGACGCGACGAGAAGCAGGGAAGGTGGAGCTCGGAGACGGGGCGCTGGTGCGTGCTACAGGAGGCGCCTTCCCCTATCTCGCGTTGGGCGCCGGCGGCACGGACTGGCGCCTCGGGGAGAGGAGAGAGGGTGGCCGGAGCTGCATCGCGGCCGGCGGCGCACGCCGCACCTCCAAGAGGAGAGAGAAGGGGATTGAGGAGAGGTGAAGGGGATTAGGGAGAGGAGAAGAGGGTGGCCAGAGCTGCATCCCGGCCGGCGGCGCCCTGCCTCATGTGCTCACCGGCGAAGGTAGGGACCACATGGACGCCGGCGTCGCGGGATCGAACGGCCTCAAACGCCTCGTCCACCAGCGACGTTTCCTTGGCGGGGGTCTGCTCCCCGTTGAGCCGAATCGCGTCCTTCCCTGATCCGTCGGCCACGGCGGCCGCGGTAGGAGCCGCATCCGGGGGCGCGCCCGTGAGCTTGTGCGGCGAGTGGCGCCCGGCGCGGGTGAGCGGCCCGCTGTGCAGCAGGTGGTGGGGCACGTTGAAGACGGTGTTGCGCTCCTTGGCGTGTCGCTTTGACGGCGTGAACCCAGACCCCGCCGCCTTGCGCTTGTCGCCGCCGCCACGGCGTGGGCCCCCGCCGGCGGCCCGTCGCCGTGCGGCGCGGCCGGGGGCTTGGGCTCCATGGGGGCCGCCGCGGGAGCTCTGATTTTCCTCACCACTCTAGCGGAGAGACCTGCTCCGAGATGCGGAGGCTAGTGAGCGCACGGCGTCCGCCCCGCCACCCCGGTGAGAGCACCCTCTGTCGTGGGTGAGCCCCGGCCACGAAGCGGGTGAGCTGCGGCCAGGCGCGGCGCACGGCCAGGCACGACGCGGGAGGGAAGGAGGCCGGCAGAGAACCAGGAGGCTCGACGGAGCGGCAGTAGCCGCGCTCCGCGGCGCACGACCATACTCTTAGGCGGCGACCTCGCCGGAGAGGCGAGCGGCGGCGGCCGGGCCGAGGAGCCGCGCGGGGCGGATGATCCTGCCGAGCGTTGACTTCATATGTTTATTTTTATCTACTTTTTGCCACGTGTGCACTTACAGTGGGTCCCACCTGACAGAAAAATGATTAGTAGGCTAACCACGAGAGATCAGTGCTTTTCGTCACAGTATAGCCCGAAAAGAAGTATTTATGTGTCAAAAAGCCTAAAGGTGGTGGCTGCGCGTCGTCTCGTGTTCAATTGTGGTGGTTTTTTGTCATTTTTCCCCTTTTTTCCCTTGGCAAAGGAACCCTTCCGGTAGTCGTACCCGGATGATACGAGTCTAACCTTCCATACCGTCGCAATCATCTTTTTACTCAGCCGCCGCTTTAACAATGGAAGCCTAAACCCTTCTCTCGGTCCCAACCCCCAACGCGATGCCCAGCTCCTCCGCCTCCCGCCGCCGCGGCAACAGGCCCGCGTGGTCGGCGCCGCATCCAGCGCCGGTGGGGCGCGCGGTATGGGTGCCTCGTGACACGCCGCCCGCCACCGTACGCGACCAGCGCGCCGCCCCTCCGAATCCCGCTGCGCCTCATCCGGCGGCGGCGGGGCGCGCGGTGTGGGTTCCTCGGGCCACGCCGCCCGCCACCGTGCGCGACCTCGGCGCCGCCCCTCCGAACCCCGCTGCGCCTACTCCGGCGGCGGTCGGGCGCGCGGTGTGGGTGCCTCGTGACGCCCCGCCCGCTACCGTGCAGCCCCTCGCTCCTCCCAACCCTAGCCCCCCACATCCCCGGCCCCACCCCGCGGTGCCTCGTGACGGCGGGCAGCCCCTCGCTCCTCCCAACCCTAGCCCTCCCGAGACCCAGCCCCGCCCCGTCTCGCCGCCGCCAGCTTCCTCATCCTCCGCCATGTCTCGCGGCCGCCGCCAGCGTCGCCCCAACCGCCGCGGACGCAATGGGGAGGCGAGGGACCCGGCGGCGCTGCCGCTGGACGAGGACGCAAGGGACTGGGCGGCGCTGCCACTGGACGCGATCTCCTGCGTCCTGCGGAAGCTCGACCACATCGAGATCCTCATGGGGGCCGGGCAGGTGTGCCATTCCTGGCGCCGTGCTGCGCGCGACGAGCCCGCGCTGTGGCGCCGCATCGACATGCGAGGCCACCCGGAACTCGACCGCCAGGTGGACCTCTACAAGATGGCGCAGGAGGCCATCCGCCGCGCCCAGGGCCAGTGCGAGGCGTTCTGGGCTGAGTATGCGGCCGACGACGACGTGCTCCACCTCCTCGGCGATCAGTGAGATTTCAGTCCTCTTAATTTTCAGTCTTATTAATTTTGTTCATCCTGAAGTGCTGCTTCGCCTGTAATATATGATAGGATTTGCAACTAATTTATTCGCTGCGTGCTTCTTCTCATCATGGTTTGGGTGAAGCTTGAGGATGCTTACAAAGATAGCAGATACAATGATGCTATAGATGACACCCAGTGCTTTTTTTCTTATGGTTGCACACAAGGAAATGTTCTTTGATTGGAAATTTAGGGCAGTCCGTACTGATAATAGTTTGTTTACATGGGATTGAATAAGCGGGGTGGTCCATCCTAGTTACCTTGAATTGAAAATATAAGGTGTTATCTTACAGGGATGAAGCGTTGGACCGTGCTCGATATTGTTTTGTGATATTTTCCTCAGAGGGAAGAAAGTAATCCTGTGCATAACTCCGGAACATCTTCATGTTTTAGTGTTTTACTCCCCTGAATTGTTTCCAGCCTGGCATTTAAAAATCACTAGGTGCTCGTGCTAACTTGTCTTCACGAAATAGTGTTATCTAGTGTTATTCCCTGATAATTAAACTTAAGGTGTTATCAGCTTACAAAACTATGTGAGGTTTCCTTCAGGTGGTCTTTATTGGTCTAGACAGTTTATAAGTTTCCTTGCAAATTTAGCACAAGGCAACACTCACCTTGATTTGAATGGAGCAACAGGGAGTTGTAGTTTCAGGGATGAAGCATGAAAATTTCGAAAATTGGCTCCGGCGATTATCCCATATTACTTCATAATAATGATGTGGACAAACTTACTGACTTTTATATGTGAAATATATTGTCAGTGCTACTGTCATTGTCCTCTAACTGCATTCTCCAGCCAAGTGTGTTCACCTAATGTTCCTCATGCCAAACATAATTAAGTAAATTCGGTACACTAAACTCATACCAGATGATGGCCTGGTCACTGAGTAATTATTCTCTAATAAAAAAATGACTTAAGCCCTATTACAGTCATATGGTCATTATCAGTGATTATCATCTAAAATTACTTGAGCCATATTATGGTCAAATCTGGTCATATGAATGATTATCCTCTGAAATAACATAACCCCTCTTACAATCATATTTATGGGCAAAGATGGTAACTGTTTATAGTTTGTACATAATACCTCTGCATTTCTTTTTTACGGACTATTTATTTAGAATTACTACTGCAATCACCTATAAATGCTCTTTCGTAGGACTGATAGAACATAGTTGCAACTTCACTGGGGCAAGTATCTGTGCTAGTTATATCTTGTGCAGCATAGGTCAGCATTCCTTTTCTGAGGGTGTATTTATTGGTTACTAATGTACAAGTGCTTTCTTTGCAGGGCACCATCTCTAAAGATTCTCAGCCTCATTGCTTGTCAGGATATCATGGAATTCGAGGAGGAGATAAAGAAGTTTCCTCTGCTTGAGGAGCTCGAGATTTCACTCTTCACAAATATAGGTGGGAAGCGTGTGTTTGAGGAGGTTGGCAAATCATGCCCAGAGCTGAAGCACTTGAAATTCAATGCGTACCGTTTCCACAATCTCACTGATGACACAGACACTGATGATGTTGATAGTGAGTTTACGTATAGGAGGGATGATGATGCTCTGGGGATTGCATCTATGCACGGGTTACGCACCCTGCAGCTCTTTGGCCAAAACTTCACCAACAAGGGACTGACAGCCATCCTTGACAACTGCCCCCACCTGGAGTCCCTCGACATCCGCCATTGCTTCAACATTTCCATGGACGCCACACTGCGGAAAAAATGTGGCAGGATTAAGACACTGAAGCTTCCCAATGATTCAATGGACGGCTATGATCTTAGTTTCGAGGGCCCTCTCTGGTCATATGGCATGGAGTCCGACAGTGATGATTGTGTCTATGCACCTGACTACATCCTGGACTCGGATGAATATGATGACTACTGTGATCCTTTCCGCTACCTTGACGGTGTCTATGAGTCCGAGCTCAATCCAGAAGATCGTATGTTCCTCAAGGGTATGCGCATGTTGATGAAAGATTCTGATGATGAAGATGGTTACTGACAGTGTTCTTCTTGGGCTGGCGCCTGTCCCTGAAGCAAATGTGGTAGACCTATTGTTGGTGCTAGGGATCTGCCGGTGCTTTGATCTCACGTTTAGCTGGAAGGTTGCTTACCGCTTTCGTTGTAGGCCATGTCTCGTACTTTGTCTTGTCTTCTTTTCGTGTGTTTATCGAATAATTCTGCGAACCTAGTTGGTAACTGCATGAAGAACTAGTGAGATCGTGTGTGCTGTTGGTACCGTTTTGAGCATCTCGGTTTTGAGATTGCCTTTAATTCTCAGGTCTGTACTAAGTGTTGGTGTTTGAATCCTGTATGAACTTGTTGCCGTTTTGGCTGCCGGCATAGGCCTTGTGTTCAAAAATTAGTAACAGCAAACATGTGAGCAGTTCCGTGTGGTAGGATTCTCTACGGCCAGATTACACATTTGGGGATTCAGCAGGTTTGATAATATGGTCCATGCTTGTGGCAGGGGCTATACGGTTTGGCCGTTTGGCTGATAAGCAACAGTTCGATCAAGTGGGAAAAAAAATCTTCCATGTTATTATAGTATCGGTAAACTACTTGCAAATTTTCCATGTTAAATAAATCAGGTGGGCAAAAAAAAAAGTGGTGCCAGGCGTATGTGTCATACGCTGCAATGTTTTGATCTACCCTCTACCGATCAGCTGGGCAAGCAGAGCGGCAGATCGATTTAACTGATGATTTCCATTTGGGTTGCTACGTTGTGCGAACCGCACATGCACGAGCGAAGTCGTGTGAAGGATGTGTGCTTTCTTTTTAGCACGACTACAAACCAGTCCGGCTCTAATTTAAGCTGGGACAGACGTCCTAGGCTGCTCGATGTGGGACCCCTGCCCTAGCCCGCCGCCACACAGCCGCCGCCGCCGCCCCCGCCCCCGACTCCGGCGGCCGAACCTCGTCGAGTCGCCGCAGCCCCGCCGTCGACTGCTTCCTCGACTCGCCGCACGGAGCTTGTTCGACCAGCCGCGCTCGTCCCTGCTTCCCCGAGTCGCCCGACCTCCAGATCCAGCACCTCCGGCGAGGTCAACTCCGGCACCGTCCATGCTCCTCTCCGCCCTCACCTGATCTCGCGCGAGAGCTCCTCACGGACGGGACGAGCTGCGGCGGCTCCGGCAGAAGCTGCGGCGGCTCCGGCAGAAGCTCCGCTACATGGGCTTTCGGCCCAGCAACTAGCTGGAGCGCGCCGAACGTCTGCGCTCCGCTAGCGACGCACGAAGCCTTCCCGCGGAGCCGGATCGCTGGATTTCAGCGGAGCGACGCGTTGCCGAACACGCCCTAAACGTTCGAGACGCTCCAGGAAAATAAGCATCGTTTCCAAGGCTTCGTTGTGTGCGGGCTTACCCTCCCTTACCGGGCTTCGACCTCTCTTGAGAAGCTACGGGCCAACTATAGGATCATGGGCTAGAAAGGCAGGCGGAAGTACCAGCCCATACGTGTGAATCAAAGATTGTTCACGGAATGGTGGAGTGAAATGCATCATGCGATGAAACGGAACGTTATCTTTATTTTTTTTTAGATAGCATAGGACTAGATATAGGCCTGAAGGCCCGAAAAGTCATTTTGGAGGACGGCCTCTCTCCAGCCCTTTTTCAAATTTTAAAATCAACATTTTGAGAAAATACCATACAAAATCTAGATTGTCGCATATTCTAGTGTACTAGAAAATCTCAACCGGAAATAGTTTTTTTTTCCCTAAAATGCCAAATCTAACAAATCCGAAGGTTTTCAAAAATTGCACTGTTCACTATCTCATATTCAAAAAATTGTCATTTTTACACAATCCAAAGTACAGAAAAATTTTCATTGTTTTTTTTTGCACACTGGTAGAATTCGTCATTATCTACGTCTAGAAAACAATTCAGTATCAACCGTTTTTTAAGGCCTGTTGTTTATAGAAAGTAGACATAAAGAGATAAGAAGTACATATTGGGGGGACGCCCAGGTTGGAAATGTAGAATGTTCAAAAAGAAACCCAAGCCCGAGAATAAGCATTTGAAATGCAATTTTTTGCCCTTCCCTCTCAAATGAAAATGAGTAAAATTATACGGAGTAGAAATTATAACCGGACTTGCGAATAAAATTGTTGTTTGCAGTGGAATAAAATACGGTTGTTGGATTTCCTGTAGATGTCAACTTGCAAGTGAAATTATTGAAGTTCCTTCTGGCCATGTGGGTCCATACTTGACTACTTGATTTAATTTCGTTGCTATAATTATCAGTTTATATGTACTACCAAAGGTATATGGAGTTATGGACTGATGGACACCGACGGGATCTTGAACTATAAAGTCGCTCAAATCGTCAAAGCTGACATGAACATTTCGGCCTGGCTCTCCCCTCTTCTACGCGCTTAATTTGTGGAAGACGGTGTGGCACTGGCGAACGATCGTACACAAACAGTCGGCCATTACGTTGTTGTCTAAAATTATCTGTTACGTTACGCAGTTGACGCCGCTGCAGTGCTACTGTCCCTGCATTCTTGCAGAGGAGAGCAGCTAGCTAGCTAGCCCAGGCTAACAAGTTCACTGAAAGACACACGGGGCCGGAAAAAAAAAATCTAAATGTTTAGACAGAAAATTATCTGATGATTATTATTCCTAGTGTTGACACTTGGACAGTAGGTGGATGTGCCTTTCGCTGGGAAGAAGACGTGTACTTGAGTACTTACTATTCACCTCACCCTTTATATAGTCGAAATTTAAGGCCGAGCAAGCCTGTGACAATGACCATTGGTACGGAGAAGAAGAAGTTCCACACCCACCCAAGTGATTTTCAGGTTACACGCTTAGCAATTGCAACCAAGATGAGGAACATGATACTATGATAACCTTGTTTAGTTTCGTATACAACGGAATTAACCGGTCACGGCTCTACGGCAGGCATCAAAAGCAGATCTCCGTTGACGACAAGTCTCCAAGAGCTAAGAGAAACATGAAAAGTAAAAAATTCATGAAACTTTATCGTGCGCACAGTCTTCCATGTTCGGGGACTGAAAATAAAGTGGTCGAACAACATCGAGCCCGTGGCCGTGATTCCGGACTGTACGGTATGGAACCCGCGGGAACATTTCTCCGTCACAGGAAAAGGCTCCAGTAGCTGTGGACGAGTATTTTTGGAGTGTCGTACGGAACAGGCACTCATCAGGTCGTACAACTTGTGCTAGCAGGCGTGCAGAATAAAAAAAAAAAATTGAAAGTACAAAGCTGCGTATAATCAACCGATACAGAAACGAAGTACATACGCAGATTTGTATAGCACGCACCCAACTCGAAGCACTACAGCAGCAAACCGCCGCTGACCACCAGAGCTCCTCGTCGCCGACGAAGCCGCCGGAGAAGAAGAGGCCAAACCGCCACCCGCCTAGAAGAGGGAGGACCTCCAACATTGAAGAAGACTGCAAGATCCGCTCGCCGCAGCGACGAGACCTTTGCCGATGAACACGCACAGCCAAGCCGCCCCCACGTCCAGCTCCAGCACCGCCCACGCCGGGACGGCCAAGCCATGCCAGATCCTCCACCAACGGACCTTCCCAGCACCAGAGCCGAGCACAGCACTCGATGACGCCCCTGTACAAGCTTCCACTAGGCCCCTCGCCGGCGCCGGAGCAGACGACGGCGAAGCGAGGAAGGGGCCTCGGAACAAAATCCGACGGAGAAGGGCGCCGCCACCGCCTCGGCATCCTCCTCCAGGAACAGAAGCCTCTCCGGACCGCATCCAGCAAAGGCACCTAGATCTTGCCGTCGCGCACGAACAGCAAGAAGACGAAGCCGCCGGCTCCTTCACGCCGCCCCGAGAGACGCCGTGGTGGGGGAAAAGCCGCAGCAAATTATTCTGACGCGGCGCCGTCACGCCACCCCGACGGCGCCCCAAGAAAACAAGCCAGCTGCTCCGCTGCGCCGTCGAAGAAGACGACGTCGAGGTGGGGAGGAGCAACAGCACTCCAACTCCAACACTGCGCCGCTTCCTCCACCACAACGACAGCAACAGGAGACACCGTCCGCACGAGCCCTCCATCACCACCAGAGAAGTCGAGGACGACGAACGCCGGAGGAACTTTATTCGGCCAAACGCCACTGCCACCGCCGACAGCCGAAACAGTGGACGCCGCCGCAGAACTATCCTACACCTATTTACAGCCGACCGGACCACCAGTCCCCTCCGACCTCGCGCCGCCCAAAAGGGCGCCGGAGGCGGAGAAAAACCGGTGGTCACGGCAGTGAAGATGGAGGAACTCTCTGGTCGCCTCTCGATTCGCCTTGGTGAAAGGACAAGGATGCCGCCTAGAGGGGGGTGAATAGGCGATTAAAACTTTTCCGGTTTAGGCTTGATAATTGCGGAATAAAATTATGTGTTTAAATTAACAAGCCAACAACCTAAATAAACTAGGCTCACCTATATGCACCAATAACTTATGCTAAGCAAGACAAGCAACAAGGTGATAGCAATATAGAATACTTCAAGCACGAAGGCTATCACAATGTAAAGTGCATAAGTAAAAAGCTCGGGTATAGAAATAACCGAGGCACGCGGAGACGAGGATGTATTCCCGAGTTCCTCCTTGTTAAGGGAGTACACTCGTTGGAGAGGTGTGAACCAACACAATGGTTCAACAACCACAAAGGTTTCACCTTCTTCTCGATGAACCGCACCACAAAGGTTTGGTTCATCTTCCACTATCGGAATCCTTCGAGGCGGAAATCCGGAGCCTTTCAACAACGATCCGGGGCACAACCCACAACGGGATTGGGGGCTCCCGAACAGCTACAAGTAACCACACAAGGGTCTCAACCACCACACGGGCGTCTAGGGTCCAAAGACCCAAGAGAAACAAGTTCACAAGCTTTCAACTTCCACGAATCCTCGTGGAGAGCACACCGATGCACCAAATGCAAAAGGCAAGAGCACAAGTGCTCAAATCCTTCACTCTCAAATCCCACCAAAGCAACTAATGCTTATGGGGGGAGAAGAGAGGAAGAACAAGGTAGGAGAAACACCAAGAACTCCAAGATCAAGATCTACTAGGTTCCCCTCACTTAGAGGAGAGATGGATTGGTGAAAATGTAGATCTAGATCTCCTCTCACTTTCCCTCAAAGATATGCAAGAATCATGGAGGGATTGAGAGGAAGGCAAGCTTTCAAAAGGTCAACAATGGAGGAGAGAGAGGGGAAAAACTTGCTCAAAACGTGTTGTAACCGTTGGGGAAGAAGCCCCTTTAAATAGGTTACCCGAAACCAACCGTTATGCCCAGAAACTGCGAGCCCGGCCTGGGAGCCGGTTTGGCCGGCCTAGAAATGGCCAACCACCCGACCCGGCCGGTCTGGGAGCCGGTCTGGCCGGCCTGGGGCTGGCCAGACAGACAAGACCGATAAAAGTGCAATATCTTTTTCATCCGGACTCCGATTTTGATGATCTTGGGCTCGTTGGAATCGTAACGAAGAGCTTTACAAGATCATGTAGAGAAACATCATAGTCCAACAATGGAGGATAAAACCAAATGGGGAAAGGCTGGACCTCTCGATAAAAGAACAACCGATAAAACCTCCAAACCAAAACCGCAATATGTTTCTCATCCGGATTCGTTTTCTATAATCTTGGGCTTGTTAGAATACTCACAAGCTCTACAAGATCATGCATATACACATCATAGTCCATCATGTGAGGAGGAAACCAAAGTAGAGAGTTTGACCTCTCTTAGAAAAGACAAACCGGTAAAACCTCGAACAAAAAACGCAATAAGATATACAAATAATTCATTTTTTGATGAACTAGAGCTTGGTATGGAGATGAACACAAGCTCTAAATTCTCACATGGATAAATGCCAAATAAGAACAAGAAAGATGATATGCCAAAATATGCTAAGGTTTGAGCTCTCCACAAAGATGCGATCAAGTTACTCACTTGAGAGCCCCTCTTGATAGTACGCCTTCTATCCTATAACCCGGTCTCCCACTAACAACACGAGACCGGTAAAATAGAAAACCTATCGAGATCATACCTTTGCCTTGCGCATTCCACTTGAGCTCGATAATGACGATCTTGACTCTCTCAAGTTGGAACACCTTTCTTGATTGTGCTTGCTAGCACATGCTTGATGAAGACTTCTCCAAATACTCCCCCATACACCATTATGGGAGAGCCTTGCTAAACTCCGTCTTCATGAATCCACTTGCACTTCATCTTCTTATCTTGATATAGATGATGGCTTGGAGATAAACATGAAGTTCACTCAATCTTCTTTTCCAAGCCACGCTTGCAATAAGCTCAACTCTTCACATGACCATTCTTCATATAAACCCTTGAATAGAGCATTGGTCATCATGCAATCTTCTAGAGTCCAACACATGAACTCCAATCTTCTTTATGGACAAGATCTATAAAGATATCTCAATGCAAACATTAGTCCATAAGGATTGTCATTAATTACCAAAACCACGCATGGGGCAACACATGCACTTTCAATCTCCCCCATTTTGGTAATTGATGACAATCCCTTTTACGAGGGTTTATATAATGAATTAAACAACCATGCAACACAAAGAACAAGGATGCAAGAGAGAGAAAGGCAAATGCTTAAGAACGAAACTAAAGCATAACACCAAATTCCCTTAAACCCTCTAAACTTCTCCCCCATTGGCATCGATTGCCGAAATGGGAGGAAAAATTTAGAAGGCCAATATAATAAGAGCTCCCCCATAATGTGTGCATTTCTCATAATATGAGTGAAATCAAATGCACATATCCAATGACGAATATATGGAGGGAGATCAAACTATATCGAGGATCCAAAAGTTGCAAAAAGAATATCAAAGAGAAAGATACTTCGACGAAAGAATCAAGCAAACAAAAGGATCCGAAGAAGTGTTCTAAAAATCAAGATTGAACTCCCCAAGGTACGTGCACAAAGTAGGATTTTCATTTTAATATGTTGTGCACAACATGGAATCCTCACTCCCTCCTAGATAATTTTGAACACAAACAAAAGATTAGCAAATGGGTCCACAAGCTTATTAAGATGCAAAAGCATACCAAATGAAAAACAAAGCTTGTGGCTTTTAGAAACCACCAAAGAATCAAAAGGAAGAAAAAAAGGTGGTCACTAGAAGATTGGAATACCAATTAAAGATGTAGCTACTCATGTGTATAAGTTTCTAATTAGACATCAATCATGAAGATATAAGTCCAAAAAGAAACATGCACACACAAAATAGATACAACGGTGAAGAACATGATATCCAAGAGGAAGTCATATATATACCAATAAGATCATTGCTTAAAAGCATAGCACAAAACTCAATTTTATCTTAGAAGGATATAGATGAACTTCCAACACAATCTCATCATAGCATCAAGAAGTCCACAAGGGAAAAAAAAGGTAGATGGGATGCTCCGAGAAAGATAACAAGTATCGCAAAGGCAAATGATTTTGAAGAAACATCAATATTGCATATGCGAGACATAGAGTAGAAAGTGCTAGATTAACATATTTGGGATTGATCAATCAATAAAATGATTATGTATATTCCCCTTGATATGTAATCATCCCGGCTTGCTCACATTTGCAATAAAGTTGTTTTGCAAGAACCAAATGAATTGCAATAAGAGAAATTCATGCCAAGATACAACCTACACAAGGTTGAAGGCTAGAGAGTATGCATGAGGTAGATACTTGTGTGTAGGTTGAAGGCTAGAGAGTATGCATGAGGTAGATACTTGTTACCGAGATAGCATTGGTGATGTAGAAGATAAGAGTTCACGATCATCCGAGCTTGGATCCAATAAGCACATGGTGATAACACCTTCCTTGTAAATGAGACAAGCTCCCAATGCACCTCCAATGTACCTAAAACAAATTCAAGTACAAAATGGTTCCAAACTTATTGGGCCCAAAGTAGTTAGAGCAACTACAATACATAGGACAAACTCCACATAAATATGTGCATATTGATATGAAATTGAATTTCATGCACATCTTAGCCATTTAGGATTTGATGGAGTTTATCCTATATATTGGATCAACGAAAGTAAGCATGCCATAAGATATACATATAGTAAATATGCATGCACAAGACTTTCAAGAACCAAATGAGATACAATTTGGACAAAACACCAATTAAACCAAGAAAGCACACAAGTGTGACAAGAAAAAAGAATTGTCCAAATTATATCAAAGACCAAATCAACACATGATTGAAGATACCACTTTGAAAAGATACCAAATGAAATCAAGATACCAATTGATGAAAATATCATCAAGGAATAAACCAAACCCTCTACATTTCATGATGGCACAAAGTACCAAGACGAAAAATGTTTGTCTTCCAAAGAGACACGTCATCGGGATAAATACCAATTGAAGACAACTAATGTTCAAAAGCATATAGGATTGCTCCCCAAGAATGTGCATTATTTATGATCTTGCATTTGAATAAAAATGCACCAAATGGGATCATCACTCTCCACATATTATTGAAACACTATCATGCTCAAGAAAGCAATAAGATGAAAAACCAATTTAAAGAATGATGTTCTACTCAATGTAGGATAGCTTCCCCAAGAATAGTGCATTATCAAGAAGTATAACTTTTGAATGTGAATGCACAAGATTGGGATCATTGCTTTTCCTAACGAAGAAGGCATAAAACAAATTTTGAGTAGAGCAACAAGATCCAAAAGATACAAGGAAGACGAGGAGTTAGATCAAATAAATCCTTGGCAATAAAATAAGGCAAATTCAAAGCAAAAGCCAAAGTGAAGATGGTCTACAAATTCCACCACAATTATGAGTATCGCTTGTCATGGACAAGGAGTATATAGAGATAATTCTCGGTGGTATATAGAAATGATATTGAAGACCAACTTCACAACAAATAAGCATATGGCAAAAGATAAGATTTAAAGGCCAAAGCTTAAAAGATAGATATTCTTGATAGCTTCAAGTATTCACGCGATCATGCAAAGCCACTACAAAGAGTAGCTTGAAGCAATCGATTTCCCAAAAGGATATGCGAACATATTTGGGGAAAACCGTACCAAGAATGTCCATCACAAACAAGATCCAAAAGAGTGTTAAAAAATCATTTAGCAAATGGAACTTGTTTGAGCAACATGCCACATAGGAATAAGATTAATAACAAATCAATTCTAGGTGGCAATACCTCACATGTTCACATTTTCTAGGTTTGTAATATGCACAAAGCTTATTACTCCCCCATAATGTGATAATCCAAATTTTCTTAACAAGAGGCAAAAAAACCAACTAGAGATAATTAATGGACATTATAGAATTTGAATTTCTCATGAGCATGACATACCACATAGAGAATAGATAATTTTATATCAACACTAAGTGGTATTCCTCATGTATACACATTTTAGGATTGTGAAGTGCACGAAGCATATCACTCCCCCAAAATAGGATAGTCCATTAATCTCTCAAAAAGAGAGCCAACAAGATAAGATATCAAATAAAAGCAATAAGGCTCAAACAAGTAAATGGTGTGCAAACCAACATACACATACTTGATTACTCAAGATAAGTAAGTAGAGAGCACAACACATACAAACACTAGCAAGGTACAAAACCTAACACATGCAAGGGTGCAAGCAACTTTCAATGTATATATGATTTAAATAAAAGTTACCGCAAGGAGGAACATTGGATATGAGATAGAACAATATAATCCAAATGACTTGGCTTGAGATAATATAATTGATGAAGATCCCTTAATTCTTCATAAGTAGCCAAGTCTCCAATGCCCTCCAACAACACCTATTGATCAAGTTTTAGCTTGTTGGTCCCCAACCAAGTTGGGTCCTAAGAGGTTAGTCACAATAGGCTTGGCAACCCAAATGGTTCTTTTCTTGACACCACTTTGAGTACCAACATATTTGGCAAACACATTGCCAACCTTATCCTTCCGAAGAGAATAATCATCATCAATTAATAATGGGGTTGGATAAGGTACCATTTGTGCATGAAGAAGCAACGTGACCCTTCTCACGGCATAGGTAGCAACATCTACTTCCTCCTCTCTTCTTAGTTGGAGTCTTGACTTGAGGAGGGGTAGCTTGATTCTTCTTGGGAAGAGGCCGTTCTTCAACTTGAGGAACTTGAGTTTGAACTTGAGGCTTCTTCCCTTGTTGCTTCTCACTAAGGCCTTCTTCTTCAAAGGGCAAGATCTAACATGGTGCCCTTCAACTTTGCACTTGAAGCAAACAATCTTGGCCGAATCTTTAACTTGTTCTTGGCCCTTTTCTTCTTGTTATACTTGGACTTGTTCTTGATATTGGAGTTGAATCCAAGTCCACTCTTGTCATTGGGGCGTCTTTGAACACTCAACATATTGTCAAGTGTAGAATCCCCAACATGACGCTTTTCCAAGTCTTTCTTCAAAGAAGTGACTTGGGCCTTGAGCTCATTTAATTCCTCTACATGGTTAGTATCAACACAAACACTAGAGGAAGTAGAAGCTTCATTGTTAGAGCAACAAGGCATGGAAAGTAATTCATCACAAGATGTAGCAACATTGTGAGTGGATGAATACTAGGACTAGCACATGGCAAAAGCATTTTAGTAGAAGTTGTGCCTTTGTCCACATGAGGCTCACAAGATGTTACCTTTGTAGATATAGCCTCATGAGCTAACTTTAGCCTAGCATAGGATGCTAGAAGATCATCATTAGAGCTAGATAGCTTTTCATGACTTTCTTCCAATTTCCTATACTTGCTAGTTAGCAACTCAAGTTGAGCCCTTAGCTCAACATTCTCCTTCAAAATAGATGCTTCACAAGAAGTGGAGTTAGTAGCACAAGCATCATCAATATTAGAAATGGAAGAAGACAACTTGGCAAGCTCATCATTTTAGATAGTTGAGTTTGGAGTTGATCATGAGACTTGATAAGGAGAGAGTGTTCACTTTCTAAAGCCTTGTGGGCTTTGTCAAGTCTCTCTATATCCTCAATTAGTCTAGCATTGCCAACACCAAATTCAACTTTTTCCTTTTTAAGCACTTTATATTTAGCAATAGCATGATCTTTTCCTTAATGATTTTAGCAATAATAAGATCATTTGTTCATCAAGAGATTCAAGTTTCTCCTCAAGAGACACTCGAAGCTCTTGCTCTTCCTCAAGGGCATTCATTAAGGATGCCTTTTCATCGGCATCTCTCTCTCAATTTGACATTTCTCGAGAAATTGAGTTTCCAAGTCCTCAATGATTTCCCTACTCTTAATAGCATAAACAATGATTTCACTTAGAGGAGGGAGATAGCTTGCTACCTTTGGGGGAGAGCACCAAATACCATCTCACCCTTCTTTGTTATGGATTCAACATCCAAATGCTCCATGAGAATCCTCATCCACATCATCACAAGATGTAGAGATTTCCAAAGGTGGAGATACCTTTGAATCTCTAGCCATAAGGCAAAAGTGGGTAATGGACGTTGATGATGAAGATTACTTGAAGCACCATTGAGGCCCATGTCTTGTTCCAAAATGTTGGATTCCTCTACATTGTTAGCCACACAAATACTAGAGGATATGGAAGAATTATTTTCATGGCAACAAGAATAGGAGGCATATCATCATGAGGTTTAGTTGAGCAACTATTACATGATATGCGAGGACTAGCAACACTAACATGTAAAACATTGTAGTGCTAGAAGTGTTTAAGTCCAAAGATAGATCATTGCAATGAGATAGAGATGAAGTATAGTCAATAGAGTATTCACCATCAACAAAGCAATTTCTATCACCACTCACCATATCATTACCTTGTGTCAAAACACATGTTGGTGAAGTGGAAGAAGTTGTGAACTCGTCACGGCCGGAGGTGGAGGGAGAACAATCATCCTCAATAATATTGGACACTTCATATTATCTTGAAGCTTGGTCCATAGCTCATGAGCATTCCGAAAAGCCATGATTGAAGCAAGAACTACATCGCTCAAAACACATATAAGACCATTAGATACAAGAGTATCGAGACAAGAGTTTTCCTCATCCTCCTTTGGAGAGAAAAACCCATATCTACAATTCTCTTAACATGTGGGTCTATATCTCGAGAAGGTTAAGCACGCGAATTTTCCAAACATCACAATTTGTGCCATCGAATTTAAAAATGGGATTGTGCACTAATTCTCTAAACGACATCTTTACTCTCTAGGTGGTAAAGCCCAAACAGAGAGCCCAGGCTCTGATACCAATTGAAAGGACAAGGATGCCGCCTAGAGGGGGGGGGGGTGAATAGGCGATTAAAACTTTTCCGGTTTAGGCTTGATAATTGCGGAATAAAACTATGTGTTTAAATTAACAAGCCAACAACCTAAATAAACTAGGCTCACCTATATGCACCAATAACTTATGCTAAGCAAGACAAGCAACAAGGTGATAGCAATATAGAATACTTCAAGCACGAAGGCTATCACAATGTAAAGTGCATAAGTAAAAAGCTCGGGTATAGAAATAACCGAGTCACGCGGAGACGAGGATGTATTCCCGAGTTCCTCCTTGTTAAGGGAGTACGTCTCGTTGGAGAGGTGTGAACCAACACAATGGTTCAACAACCACAAAGGTTTCACCTTCTTTTCCGATGAACCGCACCACAAAGGTTTGGTTCACCTTCCACTATCGGAATCCTTCGAGGCGGAAATCCGGAGCCTTTCAACAACGATCCGGGGCACAACCCACAACGGGATTGGGGGCTCCCGAACAGCTACAAGTGACCACACAAGGGTCTTAACCACCACACGGACGTCTAGGGTCCAAAGACCCAAGAGAAACAAGTTCACAAGCTTTCAACTTCCACGAATCCTCGTGGAGAGCACACCGATGCACCAAATGCAAAAGGCAAGAGCACAAGTGCTCAAATCCTTCACTCTCAAATGCCACCAAAAGCAACTAATGCTTATGGGGGAGAAGAGAGGAAGAACAAGGTAGGAGAAACACCAAGAACTCCAAGATCAAGATCTACTAGGTTCCCCTCACATAGAGGAGAGATGGATTGGTGAAAATGTAGATCTAGATTCCTCTCACTTTCCCTCAAAGATATGCAAGAATCATGGGAGGGATTGAGAGGAAGGCAAGCTTTCAAAAGGTCAACAATGGAGGAGAGAGAGGGGAAAAACTTGCTCAAAACGTGGTGTAACCGTTGGGGAAGAAGCCCCTTTAAATAGGTTACCCGAAACCAACCGTTATGCCCAGAAACTGCGAGCCCGGCCTGGGAGCCGGTTTGGCCGGCCTAGAAACCGGCCAACCACCCGACCCGGCCGGTCTGGGAGCCGGTCTGGCCGGCCTGGGGGCTGGCCAGACAGACAAGACCGATAAAAGTGCAATATCTTTTTCATCCGGACTCCGATTTTGATGATCTTGGGCTCGTTGGAATCGTAACGAAGAGCTTTACAAGATCATGCAGAGAAACATCATAGTCCAACAATGGAGGATAAAACCAAATGGGGAAAGATTGGACCTCTCGATAAAAGAACAACCGATAAAACCTCCAAACCAAAACCGCAATATGTTTCTCATCCGGATTCCGTTTTCTATAATCTTGGGCTTGTTAGAATACTCACAAGCTCTACAAGATCATGCATATACACATCATAGTCCATCATGTGAGGAGGAAACCAAAGTAGAGAGTTTGACCTCTCTTAGAAAAGACAAACCGGTAAAACCTCGAACATAAAAAACGCAATAAGATATACAAATAAAATTCATTTTTGATGAACTAGAGCTTGGTATGGAGATGAACACAAACTCTAAATTCTCACATGGATAAATGCCAAATAAGAACCAAGAAAGATGATATGCCAAAATATGCAAAGGTTTGAGCTCTCCACAAAGATGCGATCAAGTTACTCACATGAGAGCCCCTCTTGATAGTACGCCTTCTATCCTATAACCCGGTCTCCCACTAACAACACGAGACCGGTAAAATAGAAAACCTATCAAGATCATACCTTTGCCTTGCACATTCCACTTGAGCTCGATGATGACGATCTTGACTCTCTCAAGTTGGAACACCTTTCTTGATTGTGCTTGCTAGCACATGCTTGATGAAGACTTCTCCAAATACCCCCCATACACCATTATGGGAGAGCCTTGCTAAACTCCATCTTCATGAATCCACTTGCACTTCATCTTCTTATCTTGATATAGATGATGGCTTGGAGATAAACATGAAGTTCGCTCAATCTTCTTTTCCAAACCATGCTTGCAATAAGCTCAACTCTTCACATGACCATTCTTCATATAAACCCTTGAATAGAGCATTGGTCATCATGCAATGTTCTAGAGTCCAACACATGAACTCCAATCTTCTTTATGGACAAGATCTATAAAGATATCTCAATGCAAACATTAGTCCATAAGGATTGTCATTAATTACCAAAACCACGCATGGGGCAACACATGCACTTTCACTTGGGACACTGTAGCGAGAGGAGAGGGGAGCTTATCGGATTGGATATAGGCGTGCAGAATAATTGCTTTCAATTCCGGATCAAAGAGGTGGATACATGGGCCATAGTGTCGGGGGTAGATCACGTACGGACAGCAGTTCCAACTCATTAACTCACAAACGATGATGACGCCCTAGTAGCCTGTGCATGGCTTGTCAGGTTTCTTGCGTAGTCGATCCACCGGTTCTTTGGGTTTAAGACCATATGCAGAGGCATAGCACAAATAGTAAGAAAAAATATACATTGACACAATGGAACATTGTAAGTAGGCCGAAAGATGAAGGGGTTTGAGGATTGAGGTACTAGGTATAAAGAATAAAAAAATTCTCAGCAAATAGCTGTTTAAATCCCTACATGAAGAAGGGGTATGACAGGAGCAGATGTATCATAAGTATTTTAGGTAGCAAATGTTTATCTCAAGTGGATGTCAAACTAGTATTAATAATTTGTTTGGTATTTGGCTACATTGTCTGGATAAAAAGAGAAAATAGCACATTAGGATTGGTGCGGCTGCTTTTCCATTTATGGAATTTCCAAATTGACATTTTCTTTAATAAAACAAGTTTGCCTCATTTTATGCAGGTTGTCAACAACAGCTTGTACTAGATTCCCATATGTTCCTTCCTTCTTCCAGCGGACCAGCGGGGTCTTATGGATTCCGGATGTGCACGTCTAATGGCTGTCGTTCGGCCTATCTTCTATCAGGGTATGACTGGTTGCACACTAGAAGATTTGGTGCTTAGTGCTTCCATCTTCGGTTGGCTTATTTTTGTGTCTAATTTGTTCAATCCATGAAGTGTGCTTGGATTTTGGGTGCAACGGTCACTATCTACTTTTTACTTTTAAATAAAGGGTAGTGTGAATCGTTTCGATGCAGAGATTGGGGCGATGCTCCCTATTTGAAAAAATCTGCACCGGCAGCACACAATTTTATCCTGCACCCCAAAATGTGTCCGCTTGAGGGGTGCTGGACACATGTTTGGCACAATGGGGATCAACCCCGATAGTTAAATTTAAAATTTTAAACTTTCGCAATTTGAACAAAACAGTAAATTTAAACTTCACATATTAAGAATTTTGAACTAAATTTAAAACTAACCACCTAATCTTGATGTCGGGTAGGGGAGCAATAGCTTGATCGGACCAGTCTCGTCGTCGTTAGGCGCCGGGCGGACGTCATGAGAGGGGTTAGCTTCGCCGTCGTTCGCCCGCGGAGACGAACTGAGAGTGGAGGTCATGCTCAGCGCCGCACACAACCCGGGCGAGTCAGCACTTTTCCGCCATCCGGTGCCTCTCATCCATTGTTGTGCTTAAGAGAAGTGATGACGATGATTTGTGTGCAACCTCAGTTGTGTTTCTTCTTCTTGATCTTGTCAGTGATGCATGTATTATGTGCTAGGTTAGACAATAATGCGCCCTCGGTCTTGCAGTTTTAATTTTATTTTCGTGGATTTCCCCTTAATTAATCGGGAAACCTTCCTTTTAATTAGAGCATCTCCACCGGGAGCCTCCAATGGAGTGTCCGGTATCCCCTCCCCCCAATTGAGGCCCAATTGGGGGTGCCGGATCTATGTCCGATCAATTGGGGGGGGGGGGGGGGGTGCAGCCCACAACGGCGCACCCCAAAGCAAAAAAAGAAAATATTGAATTCAAACGAATTTAAAGGCATTTCAAATTTCATTCATATTCGGTGCAAATTACAAAAAATTGGAACGAAATTTGAAAAACCTAAACCCTAACCACCGCCTAGCCTACTCTCTGTCCCACCACGAGTCGTCGTCGCTGTCGTCCTCGATTTTCACCACCGCCACGGAGGAGGCAGCACGGCTGCTAGATGCTCCGTCGTGGCGCGGCGCGCGGCTGGAGGAGTCACCGTCGCCCGGCGCACGGCTGGTGGAGGGGCCGCCGGAGGAGGAGGAGGCTGACATCGCCAGGGTCGCCATGAGGCCCGGCGAGTCGTGCTCGATGTCGACCACCGACTCGGAGAGCGCCGCCAGCAAGCCAGGACTGTCGCCGTCGTGCTCATTCCGCATCTCGGACGGCACGTCGTAGCCCGCCGGGATGACCTCCACCGGCATGGCCTCCGCCCTAGGGCGACGGAGGAAGAGGCGCCCGCGCGGGCGTGATGGCAAAAGCTGGCGGCGTTCGCGGAAGGTGATGCCGCCTTCACCACGCGGCGGTGAGCGGCGCTCCGCCTTCACCACCTGGCGTGGCACGGGACGCGGTGGAGGGAAGCGTGGCACCGGAGGAAGGAGGCGGAAGGGGATGGCGCTGCCCGTGGCAGCGTGTCGGCGTGCGGCTTTGACCACGGAGGCAACCGTGTGGCCGATTGACCCCCACCAGTCTTTGCGGCCACCGGTGTTGTAACGCGTCTCGCGCGATCTGGGGCCATAGTTGGTGGTGATGACCGCCTCCAGCTCACGTTCGAAGTGCTCGAACCAACGGCCCCAGTTGGCCTCCCCGTTGTCATTCTCGGGGAGACGCCGCTCGGCCGGCGTCATCCAGCTCCGCCGTCGAGCGATGAATCGCCCATCTGCTCGGCCGTTTCGGGCAGCGGTGGCACGGAAGGCCACCGGCCGAGATGGCCCAGTGCTTGGGCAGGCGGCAGTCCGGAGGGGCGAGGAGCCCGTATCGGTGCAGCTCCCAGGCGTCCTCGCTCAGGATCGTGCGCCCGCCGTACGCCATGGCTAGGGTGAGATTGAGGGCGAGGGGATTGGGCGAGGGAGTGAGGGTGAGAAAGGAGACGGGGTGGATAAGCACGGCCAGGGTGTCGGCTTTTATCATGGCGATGGGCGGTGCGGCCGGCGTAAATTTGACGCATGGGGAATCCGCAACGCCGGCCGCGTGGCCTGGGGAGCCGTCGCGTCGCCTGGCCATCGTTAATGGCATGCGTGTGTGGCACACCGGCGTCCAGTCGCGTCGCATTGGAAACCGCCGACGACTGTGCCATTAACGCGGCCTGACCGGTCTCCTGCACGGCGCGATAAATGACGCCTGAACGCGGCGTGTGTATGACGTGCAGGCCACCCCTGTCAGAGGCCATGTCCGCCCCATGTCCGGCACCCCCGAGAGGGCCTCCAAGTTTGGAGGCCCTTTTGGGGGTGCCGAACACGATTTCGCCCGGCCCGACCCTTTGGGGGGTGCCGCTGGTGGGCTATTTTGGCGTCCGGACCCCAAATTGGGCTTTGGAGGGTCATTTGGTG
Source organism: Poa pratensis (assembly GCA_947311845.1). Taxonomy (NCBI): domain Eukaryota; kingdom Viridiplantae; phylum Streptophyta; class Magnoliopsida; order Poales; family Poaceae; genus Poa; species Poa pratensis. Next base: position 23,397,825 of record CAMZMU010000033.1, on the reverse strand, counting down.
GCCCCCGGTGGAGATTCAAGGTGGCAACGGGGCCGGGGATCTCCGGGGGGCACTCCGCCGTCCCCGCCCCGATCCCCGTGAATCCCCATCCCCGCTATCCCCGCCAAGCTTCGCGGGGGGAAAACGTCCCCCGTACCCGCCAGTCACAGATACCCGATCCCCACGGGGACTTGCAGATCGAGAAGAAAGGACGAAGAGGGCGGCCAAGCGGACAGCTTCTCCTCGCCATGCGTGGGGTCGACCTGGCTGGTGCTTTCCGTTGCGAGGTGTCGACCTGGGTGCTGCTCGCCGCCGCGTGCGGACGGGACAAGCGGAGCGCGGCACCGTCCGCTGCTCGCGGCTCCCATGCTCCTCAAGATGGACGGAAAGGAAGGTCAGATGTGGTGCGCCGGCGGCGGCCGCCGGTTCGAGCCATGGAGGCAGGGGATATCGAGACGGGAGAGAGAGCTGGGGAGAGAGCGAGACAGCGAGAGGATCGAGAGGGAGATGGCGGCACTGCGAGGAAGAGGATTGCCTCGCATGTGTCTCTCCTGTAGGTAACTGCGTGTTGACTTGTTGAGTGTTGTGTTAGGTTAGGCTGGGTGAGTTGGGCTGGTATTGGGCCGTGGCTGGGCTGGCTGGAGCTAGGTTGGCCTGCTACGTGAAAGAAAAGGTCCCACGTGTAAATAGTTAGCGGGTATCCATGGAGGCTCCACGTGGCGAATTTGTCCCCCATCCCCGCCCCGCTATGTTATCGGGTACCCGCCAAGCGATCCCCGTGGAGGCAATTTGCCCCCCATCTCCGGTTCTTAGCAGATATATCCCCGCGGGTACCCCCCCCACGGGGAAAACTGCCAACTTGAGTGGAGATGGGTACAAAACATTCATCTCATTGCGGATAAAAGATAATCCTACCCAATGCGGTGTGGCCATGTGGTGCCTGGCCTGCTCGATGCCGTCCACATACACCGGAGGCGGCCTGAGACCATCATCATGTTGTGGTCTGCCTGCCTTTGGCACTTCGACTACATCAATGCGACACTAACGCTGCACCCATACACATGATCTGATTCACGCAAGGAGAAAAGCTGCCGGTGGTAACTCTCCTCCCAGGCACTAATGCAGTAACGATTTCTACTTCCACGCAGCTGCAAGCTACTCGCCACGTGACATCGCTGACCTTTTGTATTGCCAAGTTGAACGATAGAGAAAATGAGTTGGTTCTTGCGTGTTCCTTTCGTGTTGAGTTGGTTCTTGTTATTACACTATTTCCTCACCTGCCCAAACCTTGAAAAATGCAACACCTCCTTATTTTATGATCTGTATGGGATGCTTAGTTTGTTTGGGCAGGAGATGCAGGCACCGCTTGACTCTGGTTCAGTCACAATCATTACGGTGACCAAGTCCTGACTCCTGGCCATGCATGAATGATAAATAATGTAATATCAGTTGGTTAAAGTATAGATGGGTTGGAAGTGGGACGCTGCTGAATCTGAGCTGAAAACACTCGGTTATGCCATGCGGCGGTTAGTTGTCAACCGTTCATACCGGTCAGTATCTCTGCACATGGGGCTGCTTGTTTCGTAGGAGTAGTATAAATCTATGGTTTATTAGTCCTGAAGCCATGCATTATCTATCCTCAGCTTTCAGTGGCGGTGATGAAATAGTACTTCCTCCGTTCTAATATAAGATGTTTTAGCTGTTACACATGTTGTCTAGATTCATATAAAAAAGAGTGAATATGTACAGTAAAACATGTTTACATACATATGTGTGCAAAAGGGTAAAACATCTTATATTGTGAAACGGAGGGAGTACTACATAAAGTTCGGGAAACCCGCAATGTTGAAATTGGGAACATTATTTTTGCTTAATTTTCTCAGAAACTGACGGCCAAGGACGTCAATCTGGTGAAGTTGCAACCAAGAAGCACATATAAAGTTTTATCTTAGAGAGTACTGTACTTCGTTTCGCCACGTGTTCTGTTCTTCTTCCCCGGCGAGCAATCGCCTTCAGTTCAGGAGGATTTGTACACTGATGCTCCGTACCTTGACGAAGGAACCAGTAAATGAGCACTGAAGTAACCAATCTTGGTTCTCTCTTCCCCTCCTGTTTTCAGTTTTTTTTTGGCAAACCAAACCGTCCTTCTCATGACAGCCTGAAGATCAGCTAACTGTTGTACCGATATATACAAGACTGCTACTCTGCAGGATGCTTCCTTCTTCCTCTGCCGCTGTCCTACCCATATACTTCCTCCGTTTTTTAATATAAGATGTTTTACCATTTGTCCACATTCACATATATCTAGATGTATGTAGACATATTTTAGTGTGTATATGCACTCATATTAGTATGCATGTAGACAACATGTTGAATAGCTAAAACTTCTTATATTTATGTACGGAGGGAGTATGTCTCTAGCGTGTCTAAGATGTTAATCCTCTGGAAACTTGACAGCTAACTTCATTACAAAAGGGAATAAGACAAACCATAGGAACTGCTAAAATTGGCAATCTTCTATCTACTATTACAATGCTCTTGTAATAAAAGAACATTATTGAAGATGCTAACCAGATTTTAATGAACAGTCTGGCGACAGTCAGTCCGGCAAATGGAGAATACAATTCAGGTCAGGCTGCAGTTTTCCTATTATTTCTTGTCTGGCTGAAGATGTTGTTACTCCTACACCAGCCAGTTGTACAAATGCTCTAAATGAACTGTTTGTCCTGATGTTAATAAGATGTGCATTTCTACAGCAGTCTTTCATCCCTTTGGCAGATTCTGCTTTAATCGGTATCCTTGCTATCTTTGCCCGGACCACCCAGCATACCATCGCTTGCCACCACAAGCTTTCACCAGTGATAGTTAACTCTTGCCATCCCAAAATGTAACGCCAATGCAGTAAAAGCAAGCAGAGGATAACGTTTCGGAGACAGCTTGGCATCGGTTTTGAACCATCTTCCGTGGATTTTAAGTAAAATTCATGACGGATCTGGAACGGGAGCGCGGATAATGACCGAAATCTAAATAGACAAGAAGAGGAATCTCACAACAATGTAGTGTTAAAAGTTACTACTGCCTCAGTAATAATATGGCATGAAACCCAGCCTCAGGATCACATGTAGTATGGTTAACACTGAAGAATCCTCAAAATCCCTAGCACAAACAACGCACACAGACACTACTACTTCTCACACACACACGCACTGAAATTCCTAGAACTAAAAGGGTTGAAAAAGGAACACCTATTAGTTCTTCCATTCAGCTCAAGCTGCTTGCAGTAAGAAAAAAGTTACTACAAAGCTGCAGGAAATCGCCAATCCCGCCCTCGCTCCAGCGCCTCTTCTTCGGCCTGCCTCTGTATGTACATTGCAATTCTGCCGGTGCCCAGGGGTAAATCCGTCGGAAGGGGAATGGAGGGCAGATTCTCCAGCGGCAGGCCAAGAAGGGCGCCTAGCACTCGGCGGCGCAGGGGTCGTCGGAGAGGCGGACGAGGAGGCGGCGGAAGTCGGCGACGGGGCAGGGGATGCGGAGCGCGCCGGGGTGGCCGTAGCCGTACTCCTGGGCGGCGCGCGTGAGCAGCGCCGCGAAGGCCGGCCGGCCGAGAAGGTCCGCGCGCACGGCGAAGCGCTCCACGGGCCCGCCCTCCTCGCCGACGCACACCGGCACGTGCCCCTGCGGCACCCGCGCGCCGCCGCCGGACGGAGGCGCCTCCTTCGGCGCCCGGAGCTGGCGGTACGCCGCCGCGGCGGAGGCGGTGGAGGAGGAGTCGTCCGCGGCGACGCGGGAGAGGCGTCTGAAGAGGCGCTTCATGGTGGCGCTGTGGGGATGGAGCCGGCGGCAGGCGGAGGAAAGGTGGGTTCTTTGGGCGGCGTTGGGGAGGGAGAACGCAAGGGTCAAAGAGTCAAGACGTTTGTTTGCAGTGTATTGGGTGGGGGTTCCGCTCCTCCGTGCTTTATAGGGCTAGTGCCTAGTGCTCCTTGCCGCTTTTTCTGGTTTTTTACCTTTTTTTATTTCGTCGTGCTATATTTTACTCCGTCTTTCAAGTGCTCATGGGTCACTGCTATGCGCACACAAGCTGAACTACTATCCTGCCATGGATCTCAAGTTCTATTTTTTTCTTGTACTATACCTCCGATCGAAATTAACTGGTGCGATTGAAGTTTGTACTATCCTAGTTGTCGGTCCGCGACAACCAAAGCAATCCGAGGGAGTAGTATTGATCGGGGAGTACTATCTCCAATCTTTCGAAATGCAACCTCTTTTAATTTCTTCTTACTATTGATTGATGTTGCTTAAAATTCATGTAACCATTTTCTCTGAATCTCAAATGTATTTCGTAGTACAAGAAATTCCAATCTTGTGCTCTCGTTCTAATGCCCATTTCTTCTAGCAGATTAAAAAATATGCTGCCCCTACCCAGCTTCTCACATAAGTCGTATGGCTTATTGCTCGGTGTTTCAAAATTGATCATCCGATAAACATTTTAGAAGCTCCAAATAATAAGTTCAGCGGCTTATGTGAGAAGCTGTGGGGGGGGGGGGGGGGGGGGGGGGGGGGGGGAGGTGCAGCTTATTTTTTAAGCCGGCAAAAGAACTTGACCTAAATTTCTAATTCTCGCGAAAAGAAAGCTCTAAGAAATATCTAATCATTGTAATAAGCAGCTTGATCATTGAGCTTAAGGCATGATTTTTGTTTAGGCAAAGCCGGTATTTATAGATCTTAGGTGGAGCGTTCGCTTGAACAAGTGCATGCAGTTCGATTAGGGTTGAGATTACTTTGTCCTGTGAAACGCCTAGCTCCAATTAAGCAAACACGGTTCACTATGTTTTATAATATTTTGCGGGGGAAACACATTTCGCTATGTTCGAACACATGGATTGATGAGATTAAGGTTTAGTCATCGTAACTGTACTCCTCCGTCCAAAAATAAGTGTCTCAAGTTTGCTCAAAAGTGGAGGTATCTAGACATGTTCATGTATAGATACATCCACTTTTTGCCAAACTTGAAACACTTATTTTTGGACGGAGTCGGAGGGAGTACTAAAAAGACTCGAGGATGATTTGATCATATGTGTTCGAACACATGGGCAAACGTTTTCAGCATCTGATGTTTACATGCATAGATCTGTATAGTACATCTCTTGAGGCTCCATCTTTAAAAAAAAGTCTAGGTACATACAAAGACGGGGAGCTTGTGGGTGCAGGGTGCAAGCACGCGCGTGAGCTTAGCGATGGATGCAAACGCCCTAGTGGAGTGGACGGCCTGTTAAAAAAAACAAAAAGTAGAGTGGAGGGGGAGTGAGGTACCGTTTCGTGTACTCGGCAGGTACGGGGAGACAGAAAGCCGGTGCGCCGGACCCCATCGTGTCCACCTTTGCGCCCTCTTTAACTCACCACGCCCACCCCAACCCGGTTGGTCTCGCACTCCGCAAACCGACCGATGCGATCCCAGTCCGTCGTCGCAGCTGAGGTGGGCCGCCCCCGTCACCCCCGCGCGTGCCGTGCCGCGTCCGTAGTCCGGCTCGTACGGAACCGTTTGCTCGCGAGTCGCGACCGCGACACCAGGGCTATGCTAGCTGAGAGTGACCGCCCACCTTCTGGAGTGCACGTCGCTTCCTTTTCTTTTTTCTCTGTTCGCTTGGAAAACGCCAGGTTGATTTTTCGTGCATACTGCTACGAGCACATTCGCTTGATCGATCGGTACGTGCGTGCTGCCGTGACGCGTCGTCTCTCATCGTCTCGGTTTAATTTGCGTGTATGGTACAGCTTGTTCTGGGCCGGCATGCATGTGGCTTTCACGGGTGTGTATTTCTGGCCGAGCAGCCGAGTAAAACGCGGCCAGCTCGCTCGTCATGGGGGGAGATCTGGCATGGCGGCGGTGCGGCCATGGTGCGTGACGTGGAACAGACAGCGCGAAACGCGGGTGGCGATGCTTCGGCTACGACATCCCCCTGTTCTGAAGGCCAGGCTCGGTGACAGCGGGCGTGTGTGACGGTTTGTACGTGCAAAAGCTTTGGGCAAAGCTCGGGATCTGATTGTGTTCTTCAGTGGTGGCTAAGGGTGCTTGGTGCACTTTTCCTGGACTTCTTTGTAATTTTGTGTTTCCTTGAGGTCCTGGTTGTAAAGTGGCTTTGCCACCTGTTCTATGAATCGGATCCTTTCCTCAAAAAAAAAAAAAAGCCCCACGTTTTGAAGCCGACGGGGGCAGGGACGGAGCCAGGAAAAATATGTGAGGCTACACACCCTACTGCATCGATCAGAATAGAGAGCGAGAGTACCAGAGAGAGGTGCTGCTAATCCTAGGAGACGCTGCTGAAATACAGCAAAAGGCAGAGGTCGCCGACTGGAGTTGAAAGTCTTGCGACGCCGACGAGCGGAGGGTTGGTGTCAGATGTCGGTGGAATTCTTGAGACTACGTACGGTGTTGGTGTTTGGACACATTCGTATATCGATGCTTGCTAGTACCTGAAGCTGATCAACGACGTTGTTGTTTGTGGCTACGACATAGCTAACTGAGGCAAGCAGTTCCTACCTCTCTCATATAGTTTTGAGAGTATACTTTGATGTGAATATGCATGATACCATATTGGTACGAGCTTTGTGTTGATATACGGGGGTAATGCGCTGGTGTCGTTACGGTGATGGATCCGTAGGAGCCACCGGTACGAACCGGGCTTAGCACGTATATTCGGCATGTGAATGAACACAATGTTTTTTATAATTAAACTTGGTGCTACGAAGGTGATCATATTGTACCGGTCGCAGTACAGGTATGGGACTGTCTGAGCTCTCCGTGAGGGGCGGCCCTTGAATGGAAAGTGTCGGTGATGGATCGTAGGAGCGATCGACACGAGTAGGCCAGGGTGTCCGGTGTCCGAGCGGATAAAGAGCTCTGCTCGTTCTGGAGCCTGTGTGGTTCTGGGCGAGGCTGTCGATGACGGAGTACCCCTCTTAAGAGTGTAAAAGCGTGGATATTCACCCCTGTGATTCCCGGGTAGGGAAACTCACTTTCATGTGTGGCACCATGTGTTTTAATCTGACTAATTACTTAACCACACAAATGATTTAATGGTATTTGGCAAAACCTAGTGTATTTTACAAATTATATGAAAGTGTATGAATTGTTTGCTGAGTACGACTTGTTTGTACTCACCCTTGCTGCTTTTGTTTTTGTATGTATCAGAGTTCGCAGCGGAAGACGACATCATCCGAGGAGTAAGCTGGACCAGTGGGTGGGATGCGACTAGAGAATCTTTTAATCGTGTAAATGTAATAACATGTAAATATGATTAGATGAGCTGTTGAGATCCACTGTGCTGGTTTATGCCTGCTTTTCTAGCCTTACGCGTGTTAGACTTTCGGGTCTATAGGCGCGTGGCGGCTGTCATTCTACCGGGCCGGGTCTCGGGCGTGACAAAATGCACGTCTTGAACCTTGGAGGGGGCCATTAGGACTAACTTAGCATGATTTAGCAATAAACTTCACAGATTATTGGTAGGCTTCAACCCAAAAAAATCAGCTTAGGGGGGGCCATGGCCCCAGCGCCCCCCCCCTAGCTCTCTGTCCCTGGACGGGGGTGATGCCTGCAGTTGTCATAACCCTCCTTAGGGCGCCTTTGTGGGCATCTTCCGCGCGACGGTTCTGGGTGAAAACCCTTAACCAACGGTCTCCGCGTGTCACCTTAGCGCGCCTGGCTCTGTCATCAGCAGCACCAAGAAAACGAAGGAAAAATACAACACGATGGATGGAACAGTTGGGCTTTTGTCATCAGCCGCTCGGACTACGGACGCGTCGTCTCTCATCGTCTCGGTTCCTTTAATTTGCGTGTATGGTACAGCTTGTTCTGGGCCGGCATTCACGGGTGTGTATTTCTGGCCGAGTAAAACGCGGCCAGCGCTTGCCCTGCCTGCTCCCAACCGGTGTGTCTACTCCATTTCAAGGGCTACAGGGAATTCATACGTGGTTTGCTTGGCAGATTTCAGCCAAGATGGTTCATTCACGACCGTCCGCCAATATATCTTCTCCACCCTCCGGCTGCCAACCCAAACACGAGCAAGCTCCACAGAATCGCACTAATGCGTGCTCGGTGTTTGTCCCACTCACTCGGTCCAAAAATGCATGCAGGTAAACTTACTCGGTGGATCGATCTAAACGAGAAACCTGACAGGTCAAGCGTGTTAAGTACCACGTCCATATCGATCGATTAATTCCATCTCAGTACAGCACTAGCTAGCTACGGAGTAGCTAGCAATACCAGGGCAACATCATCGTGAGGCATATCTGGCATGGGCCGGGCCGGGGCCGGGCTTCGGGCCGGGCCTAAAAAGCCCGCGGGAAAAAACCCAGGCCCAGGCCCGGCCCGACTCAGACGTCGGGCCTAGATTTCAGGCCCAGGCCCGGCCCATCACTACTGAAAACAGTCTAAATCTTGTCGGGCCTCGGGCCTCGGGCCGGGCTTCTTACTGAAAACAGCAATATTCAAAGCCCAGGCCCGGCCCATCATGTCCGTCGGGCCGAAATTGAGGCCCAGGCCCGTCCCATGGGTTAGGCCCGTCGGGCCCAGGCCCTGTATTTTCGGGCCGGGCCGGGCCGGGCTGGTCGGGCCGGGCTAGAGATGGCCAGGCATACGTGAGAGTAATGACCTGCAACAACTCAGGAAACGTAATGACTTGGAGAGTGCCGTCCGTAGCCCCTCCGCACCGTCCAACGATCCCCGACATGTATCCACTGGCTGGTCGATCAGCAATTGAAGGCGATCCTGCATGCCCGCGCTAGCAGAGTAGCCCAAGTTGTACGATCTGATGAGTGACTCCCAACCGTTCCGTACGTACGCCGGTGGTACGTGCATCGATATCTAGCTGGAGCATACTGCATCACTGTCACGGCGCACTTAATCATTGATCACGTATATGCTGCGCGTACCGCACTTATAAAATGCTCACTCTCTAGCTTTTTGCTCGCACAGGAATTTTAAAAAACTCCAGGGAGGCGTGCATTCTCTATACCCGGTGCGCGCTCGTCCTTGTGGGAAATCTAGCATGGCGGCGGTGATGAGGAGCAGACAGCACGAAACGCGGTGACGCCGCTTCGGCTACGACATCCCCCTGTTCTGAAGGCCAGGCTCGGTGACAGCGGGCGTGTGTGACGGTTTGTACGTGCGAAAGCCCCACGTTTTGAAGCCGGTGGGGGTGATGCCTGCAGTTGCCGTAACCCTCCTTAGGGCGCCTTTGTGGGCATCTTCCGCGCGACGGTTCTGGGTGAAACCCTTAACCAACGGTCTCCGTGGGTCCGATGGCAAGTCTTGATTTTTCTTGTTCTTTGTTGTTTATCCTTGATCGAGTACGACCAGACGTGGACGGTACTCGGTCCTCCGGATTTTCACGGGCCGCCAGGGGCGCAATGACACCGCGCAACATGCGGTGCTCTTCCGGCAACTGGAGCCTACCTTCGACTGAACCGATTCCAGGGCTAGCAAACAGTTAAGCAGAAAAGATAACTCTTCCCGATGCCCCCGCCAGCGTGTCCTAACTTTCTAACGTCACCGTCAACAGCCACATCCCGACTCAGGAAATCTTAACCCGATTCCCTTTCGGGGGATGAGCGTGACCGTGCTATTTGCCGGGTTACCCGTCCCTTAAGATCAGGACCGGAGGAGCAGAAACCAAAGGGAGAGGCGAAAGTCGATAGGCCGGAGGAACTTGAGCGACGCGAATAGATGGGGATGATATCGCTTAATTAAACAATTTGGAACCAAAAAAAGAAGGTACACGCGCGGGCCCAGGTGTCGAACTGAACTGTACGGAGTGGGACCTATGCAAACTTAGTCAGAGCACGTCTACTGTAGTAGCATTATGTATTTTTTGTTATTTGCCTCGGTCGAACGCCGCATGCACTACTACAAGCTAGTTTATTTTTTAATTTCTCCAAACAAGATGAATGCACCACGGCACGCCTATCTGGCGTGCATTAAACTAAAGTTGAATAACCCAAAAAAACAAGTCGTTAATCAGAAGATCTTTTTGTAGCCCTTTCCGTACCACGGCATGTACGTAGTGCGCAAACGAGTCCTCTAATTCTCGCCTCGAAAGCGACGCACGACTCTCGTCGCGCGTGGCTCTGTCATCATCAGCACCAAGAAAACCCAAAGAAAATACAGCACGATGGATGGAACAGTTGGGCTTTTGACAGAAAAAGGAGATGCATGAGAGGCGAACGGCATTTTAGAAGTGAAAGATTTTTCTTTGTTGAGAGGGAAAGATTTTCCTTTTGACAGTTTGTACGTATCAAGTGCAGATCTTGAGAGCAGGATACGAAGAAGATACGGTATCGATCCTTTGATTCCAAGTGAAGTGAAAAGGCACGTCGAGCTACGTGGCTCGCGAGTAAACGCACACTGTGGCCGTACAGCTTGTTCTGGGCGGCATGTGGCATTTACGGACGGGTGGATATAGAGGCTGTTTGGTTCGTGCCAGCGCCAGCCCAGCCAAAACGTGGGCGAGCCAAATAATTGGCGCACGATTCAGCCGCCCGCAGCTTGCCAAAAAATTGGCGTAGAATTGAACTAGCTGGACTGCGGTGGCATGGGCACGCCAAATAATTGGTAGCCATCCAAACATGCAACAAGGGCTGGTCAACGACCAATTTTTTGGACGGGCGATCCAGGGCTGCAATCCAAACAGCCCCATATATTTCCGGCGGCGCAGCCGATCGAGTTAACGCGGCCTGTCTCTTTCCCAACCGGTGTACGTACTCCATTCAAGGGCTAATCGATTCAGTACGTACGTCCCGTGGTTTGCTTGGCAGATTTCACGCAAGATGGTTCATTCACAAGATCGATCTATTATCAGGTTTTGTCTATATCTCATCTCCAAGAGACCAAGACTCCAACCTCCTCCGGCTCCGGCTCCGGCCAACCCAAACACGTACTGTACGTACGAGCGAGCTACAGAGTACAGAATACTTGCTTGGTGTTTGTCCCAATCGATGGGTCCCGAAAAAGACTCGGTGGATGTAGTACACGGGAAACCTGACAAGTCGTGCACGTTAAGTACCATGTCCATATCGATCGGGAATTGAAAGCGATCCTGTATGCGTGCCCGGTATGCATAGCTAGCCCAAGTTAATTGTGGAGTAGGACACGAGCATTCGACGAAGCCTTGGTCGTCTCCTCTCTCCGCTACAGTAGAGAGAGGCGATTTTTCGCCCCGCCCGCAGATCCACCGCCTCGCCGGCGTTCCGTCCGATCCCCCGTCCTCCGACGGCCGCTCCGGCGGGGGGAGGGCGGGGGATCTCCGCTACTCGGCTGTAGATAGTGTAGGGTCTGCGTGCTTTTCCACCGGCGGCACCTTGGGGAGTTGGGGTGGCCGACGGTGTTTTTGGTGCAGGTGTGCGTCTCCTCCGGCGGTGGAGCTCGACGGAGCTTCGCGGTGGTGCTCCTGCTCCGTTCGGTCCTTCGGATCTCCGGATCTGATGGGATCGTCTTCCCCCTCCCAGATCTCGCGTGGCGGCGGATCTGGGTTGACAAGTTTGATGCTGTTGATGGTGGAGCAAGCGGTGGCGCAGGCGGCGAAGGCTGGAGCTCCTCTGGAGTTCGAGTCTTGAAGACTTCCCGTCCGCTCGGGGGAGACTTCCTATCCAAGGTTTCGAGGAAGTTCAGGCGGCGGCGCGTCTTCGACACGGCATCGTCGCCGGCGACATCGACGCAGGAAGATTTGGGTTTTTCTTATCTTCGTGTTCTTCTTCTCTGCTTACTTGCTGTAACCATCTTCTGTATCTCGCAAAAAAAAAAATTGTGGAGTAGGAGCTGTGAGTATGATTTCAGGTGGGATGGGCATACCACCTGTCCGTGTCCCATCCCAGCAAAATTAACCCAGTTGTCCCATTTAAATAGCCACTAATCCGTACGGGTTTAACGGGATAAACCCACCTACTCCCACGGGACTCCCACCTACCCGCTAGTATTCCTCTTAGTCTTATCTTCTCACAGTAACGACTAGACCACCGCCGCCTCCTAGTCCTCCATCCCCTTGCTCCGATTGGTTTCCTCAGATGCCGCCGGCGACGCATGCCTAGCACCGCTCCTCCCAAGCTCTTCCCGGCTCTCCGAGTCAGCTCTGAATCAATCTCCCCTCAAAAACAAAAAAGCTCTGAATCAATCTGTCATGGTGACCGGGGCTCCTGCGCCTACCGCCGTTTCCCTTCTGCCGACGCCGCCGTGGACGCGGGAACGGAGGACGCGCTGCTCACCGCGGCCTTGCTCGCGAGGCTGGAGGTCCCGCTGCGCCGGCGACCCCGACGCCCTCGTCGCCGGCTTCTTCGATGTGGCCACTGGCGCCGCCGTGCGCAGCTTGCTCGCGCCAATGTGTTCTTGAAGGGCACGGGGAGACGCTCGCGAGGTTGGAGGCCGGGCTGCACCGGCGACCTCAACATCCTCGTCGCCGGCTTCTTCGATGTGGCCGCCGGCGCTGATGTTCTTGATCGTTCCCGGCCACGCTCGCGACCCGACGCACCGACCTCCTGGACGCCGCTGGCGCCGACGTGAACCCGTCGGAGAAGAGGACCTTATGCGCGCCGCCGCATGGGACGGTGCTAGGCCTCCGCGTCGTGGCCTGGTACGACCGCGCCATCGATGAGTGGCGCGCGTGTTCGAGGATGTGTGCCCGCACCGCCTGGCCCGCTCTCCGAAGGCCGGATCGACGACAAGGGCTGCTTCCTGTGCATTTACCACGGCTGGTGCTTCGACGACCGCGGCTCATCCCAGTTCATCCCCCAGGCGCCCACGGATTCCGTCCCGCTCTCCAAGCCAGCTGCACCGCTTTGTTCCTGCGTATTCTGTCGGCGCAAGAATCCACCACCGACGCTCGCCGGCGGGCAGTCCGTCCGTCCAGGGCCGTCTCCTCCCAATCCAGCACATGCGCGCCTGGAAGATTTTTGACTCCTTGCAGATGGAACGATCGATCGTTACAGGATGTACGTACCAGCGGGATTTAGACGGGACAATTGGGACAGCCGTTAAAGCCCAACAATACTTTTTGTTTTTGGGATAATGGGTTGTGGGACGGTGGGATAGGTGGCTTAATATTTTTGGTGGAGACGGTCCCAGTCCCGTCCCACTTGCAACCATACTGATGTGAGCTCTTCCCAACCGTTCCGTACACCGGTAGTACGTGCTCCCATGGATATCTAGCTGGAGTATGCATCTCACTGTCACCGCACTTATAATCATCGATCGGGTAGGTGCTGCGTGTACCGCACTTCTAAGGCACCTCCAACGGCAGCCCGCATACGGACAGGCCCTGTCCGATTTTGTCCGGACAGACAGAGGAGTGCTTCCAACGGTGCACCGCATACGGACAAGACGTGGGCGGACTGTCCGTTTCTCCTCAAACCTGCCCCAAATTTGGTCCAGGTTTGGGGTAATCCGGACAGTGTTCGCTGTCCGTTTCTGTCCGACTTGTCCGGGGTCTGGCCCATATGACAGCAACTACTCCTTTCCCCTCATTCTTTCTCTTTCTTTCCTCCCGACTAGCACTCGACCTCCTCCATCTCCGGTCACTCGGAGCACGCCGCCGACCAAGCGACTAGTCCGTCGCGGTGGATCCTCCCAGCGCCGCCGTCCACCCATCCAGCGAGCTCCTGCCCGGCCGGCCGCGTGCTCGCCCGTGCCCTCGACAGCTGCCTGACCGGCCACGCCGGTACCCATCGCCGTCGCCGAGGCCACGCGTCCAGCTAGGTCCTGCCTGGTCGGCTGCGCCCGTAGAGGTCGTGCACCCAGCCAGCTTCTCGTGGTGGCCGTGGTGGCCTCCCTCCCGCCTCATCTGGCCGTCCTCGCGTATGCCTGCCATGGCCGGCCATCGAGTACCAACCGCGCCCACCGGCGCAGGTGACGTCGCGCCACGCCGGAGAGATGGATGGGGACGAGCTGGTGGAGACGTTCGAGCTCGCCAGCTCTCCGGCAGACGGCTCGACAAGGCCGGCATCGCGCTCCTCTTCGGCAAGTGGTGGCAGCCGCTGGCCGACGCCGACAAGCGCGGTCAAGGAGCTCGACGACGCCGTCGAGGCCTGCTGCAGCTACGTGCCGATTTGCTCAAGCAGCTGGAGGGGCGCGCGGAGTCGGAGCAGCCCGCGGGCGTGGCTGCGGCGTGTGCAAGACGTGCCGGACGAGGTGGCCTCAATCAAGGTGCGACACGACGCCGGCCTGCTCTACGTCATACGCCTCCTGGAGTACTTCCTCACCACCGGCCCCGTCGCTGGACTGGCAGCTCGAGTTGTCGGCACGCGCGGGCGGCGTACAGCGGGGAGCACGGCGACGGCCCCGACCTACTCCTCGATGGATGAATGCTGGCTGAAGTTTGTATACTAGTCTACTAGTACTACTCGGCTGATCAATGGATGCTATTCGTTGTTGCCGTTGGGTGCACCCCACCCCAAACCGGACAAGGACATAAATATGTCCGTGGTCCGCCCCGAACGGACAAAATCTGTCGATTTTGGTGTCTATTTGCGGGCTATGGTTGGAGATGCCCTAAAATGCTCACCCTAGCTTTTTCCGGGATAAAAAAATAGCTTTTGGTCTCCGGCGCCTGCCGTCATGCGAGGACTTGTCGCCCATGTTGCTTGTTTTTATACTAACTTTCGACGCCTGATTCCTGCCGTAAAGCTAAAGCTACAAGCTGAAAAAACAACCCCAAAAACAAGCTTATCGTGTTCGACTGTTCGTTAAGGGCACGAGCACCACTGCCTCACCAATTCCACCTAGGCTTGTAGCTCCGAGACCACGGGGTGCAAAGAAATTTGTCCAACCAAAGCAGCAGTTTGTGGGGCCATCTGTTCTCTCTCCTAGCGTCATGTTTCTCCCATCTTGTCCAATGGTTGGTCTTCACCTTGCTCAACTTTTCCCTCCTCTCTCCTTCTTTTCTTTCTTTCTCTGTACTCCATTCTCCTTTCCGACCTGAGGAGGCGGCCTCCTCTGCAGGCAGCGCCTGTCACCATAGAGCAGCAGTCTTGCCCATCCGAGCCTACGTGGCTCTGCGCGTGTCAGTGGGGCAGTGGCTAGGGCGAGGCAATTTGGACACTGTTGACCTTTGGACGAAACTATAACACAAAATGAACCTCCCGCGAAACTATTTCACGCATCTAACCCTTTTGGGTAGCGACTCACGATCGGGCGTGTAAAGCCTGATCGTAAGACGCTACACAGTGTAAAGCCTGACCGTAAGACGCTACACAGTGTAAGTATAGCGTCCGATCGTAAGGCGCTACACAAAAGGGTCAGAAGCGTGAAATAGTTTCGACCGAGGTTCATTTTGTGTTAAACTTTCGCGCAGAAGTTAACAGTGTCGATTTTGCCTAGGGCGACGCGCTAGCCATGCCCTAACGGAAGATCTTTCGGTGCACACTTTCCGTACCACGGCACGTACCTAGTGCGCAATGAGTCCTCTCGCATCGAAAGGCACGCGCGACTTTACCAATCGACAGGCACGTTCGTCGCGCGTGGCTCCGTCATCATCAGCACCGAGAAAACCCAAAGGAAAACTGGGGTGGATTGATGGATGGATGGAACAGTTCCGCTTTGACAGAAAAGGAGAGGAGAGGCTTGAACAGGTGAAGATTTTTTCTTTCAACAGTAGTGCAGATCTCCAGAGCAGGATACGAAGAGATACGGGCCGAGTGGAAAGGCACGTCGACTTACGTGGCCGGTGAGTGAAATTGAAATGATCTCGCACGCATCTTTGAATTTTTCTTTCGATTTTGGTCG
>CAMZMU010000033.1:23108592-23375439 GCA_947311845.1 Poa pratensis | reverse complement strand
GTTGCAATTAACTACTCGATGTGGAACTATTGTTATAGTCCTTTAAATTTCCTTTTTTCGCTCGTCTTCTCCGTACCACGGACGGCGAGACATTGACATGTATGTACCCCGCGAAAATGTGCAGTCCTCGTCGTGAAGGCGACGCACGAAGCTACCATAGATGTTGCTGGTTCAGTCATTGTCACGGGCTAGCTCCACCACACAGTGGCGGAGGACAAAAAAAAATTGAGGTCGGGCAAACTTTGAAGCATGAAAATAATTGCGTCAGAAAGATCACTAATTTACAATGAACTGAATTTGATAATTCCTCTGGCACAGCCGCTAGCCACCGAAAAATTGCAAAAATGTGGGGAAATAAATTTCTTTTCTTAAAACAATTTGCTGCTCGCCTGCTCCCTTTCTCTTTTTGTTTAGACAGGTCTGCCTTGCCTCGCTTTTTGTTTTTGGCTTAGCTGAGTTTTCACCGGTCGACGCACTAGGCCAGCGCTACTCCAACAAGTCGTGCCCCCGGAGCGGGCCAGAAAGGCCCAGTAAGCAACCTTGTAACAGCCCACCTCTTTCCCTTCTCTTTCTTCTCCAAAAGAACCCGCAGGAACACAGGAACCGACCACCGACGAACTAGAAAAACTGGATCTGCTGCCGATGCCACAGATGCATACATATACTTGATCTTTTGGCAAAAATCAAGGTAGGGCGGTCGCCCTACCTCGCCCGTAGGGGTCCTCCGCCACTGCCACCACATAGTGGTACACGTCTTCTTTCCCTGCGAAAGGCACGTCGACCAATATTCTACTGCAGGTGTGTATTACATAATTCTCCTGCACTACTGCACGCAAAATTTAAAATGCATGGAGTTTTGTTTCGTGGTCAAACCCGGACGGACGGACACGTATTGGTTTCGAGAAGATCGTTGGAGCGTTGCTTGGAGGCTTGGAGCACGCGATTGTCACGGTAGATTGTTCAACGGGTGTGCTGTTCGATTGCTACTCGTCCGTCCTTGGGCTTCTACCTTCCGTCAATGGCGGGGTTGAAATACGCACAGTGGCACCGTCTTCTGCAAAGCGCGTTGAAAACGGCTCTAGTAAAAAATTAGCTAGGAAGATGCGGCAGACGCCAGACGGTACACCGGCCAGGCTGCAATGCAAGCAACGGGAGACACAACGACGGTGCGCCGGACGCCCGGGCCCCATCGTGCTCACCCATGAGTCATGACGGAAACGAGCCCGACCGATGCGTCGCATGTGAGGTGGGCCGTGCGCGTCCGTAGTCCGGGGCGTACTGAGCGGTTTAGACGGCGACATCGGGATCGACGACCGAGCAAAAGATAATTTCGTTCTAATGACATGATAAAACAAATGGTAATGGAGATTACGCATCGCGTTCACGGATTATCTTTTGCTTCTTGAGGATCCAAGCCTTTTGCTCCGGATCCATGATGCTCGAATCGGCTATTATGATCCCGGTTCTCTCGGATATCATCGTGAGCTTGATCCGTCGACGTCTCCTCGAACTCGAGCTTGAGGCGCGCCGAGAATGACGCAAGGTGGACGGCCTTGATGGAGAAGACCGACATCAAGCTTGAGCACGAGAAGGCGAGAGTTTCCATGAAGAGAAGAAAGGAGGATTTCATGATCTTGACCGCCGATGTGTCAAACATGGATCTGTAGGTGAAGGCGGTGCATGACATGCTTCGTGCCACCATCTTGTAAGAACTGGGGCTTGCTATGGAGACACCGGCAACATCCACGGCCACGGCAAAAACGGCGAAACCCACGGCCATGACGACCCCGAGGAGGAGGCGTACGCCGTGGGAGTAGCGGGTGTCGCCCCGTCCCCCCCCCCCCCTCGCTGCACGTGGACCTGCCCCCGCCAAGGAGGACTTCGAGTGATCTCCTGGACCAACGACGAGGAGGAGGACGAGTAGGTAGAGTACACCGGCGACCCGCACTTGCAAGAGGCCATGGATGTCTCGTTCGAGACCCTGTGCGCCAACCGATCCCGGCGAGCCGGGCTTGTCCGCGAGCTCCGGGAGGAGGAAGCTACCCAGATGGCGCATGCGGCCCGCGAATCACCGACCGCGGGTCGTACCCTTCGCTGCAAGTGTGCGCGCGAGCCCAAGGAGGCAACCAGGGCCGGCAGCTCCCGCTGAAGGCCTACCGCCACCGGCAGCGCCGCCTACTACGCACGGACAATTTGGACCGGATATGGGCCGAACGCTATCCCTTCGGTGACACAAACGAACAAATAGTGTGTCCACCGAAACCTTGGAGATAGTAGAAGATAAATTCAGCTGGTGTGAACATAGCGATAACCCGAGAGTGGAGAACATAATCTCCACTAATATTAAAAGACATGAATAGATATGTCTGACATGCCAGGCAACGAGTACAAAACTGCTGAACTACCTGCTCCAAAAAAACTCAAGACCGTAGATGGCTCAATTTCTCCCCAAGATTTCTCACGGAAACATTTTTTCAACTACCTGATGCATAGTACACCCCGTAGGGCGGAGATGATATATGAAACGCCCCCGCGAGCGCAAGCTAACAAGATGGACGAACTTGATTAGAAGGCAGGTCCGCAATAAATAATCAGTTGATTGGTCAGTAAAAAATTATAACACTTTCAGTGTGTCGTGTGAAACCTCGTTTTTATTTTGTGTGATAGATTTTCTCAATAAATGTACTGTAAGATTATGTATTTTTATTATTTAATATAATCGATTTTTATTGGAGTGAATCTCAATGATACCGTTGAGATTAGACAAATTGTATGTGTAAATTACAAATTTCCTATGTTTGAAGTATGTTTCTGCGATGTTTGCATTAGTTGCTCATGACCGCGGAGTCAAAAATACAGAAAAAACGAGCCACAAAGGGATGAGAAATAAATTTAAAACGTGCATTGCACGGGCACGATTACTAGTGTAAAAAAAAAGAATCGAGAACATTTGATGGATAGAAATATTGCACCAAAAAATAAAAAGTTTAATAGGCAGAACGAAGTGGCAACGAGCACTAGGCCCCTACCCTATAAAGCACGGAGGAGCGCACCACACCCACCCAGTACTACCAGGAGCTACCACGCCAACGTTCAAAGAACCAATCTTTTCCTCTCCGCCGGCCGCCGCTGTCTCCCTCCCCACTACAGAGCCACCATGAAGCGCCTCTTTAGACGGCTCTCTGTCGTTGCCGCGGCCGACTCCTCCTCCGCCTCCGCCTCGGCGGCCTACCGCCAGCTCCGGGCGCCTCCCGCAGGCGGCGCGCGGGTGCCTCAGGGGCACGTGCCGGTGTGCGTCGGCGAGGAGGGCGGGCCCGTAGAGCGGTTCGCCGTGCGCGCGGACCTGCTCGGCCGCCCGGCCTTCGCGGCGCTCCTCACGCGCACCGCGCAGGAGTACGGGTACGGCCACCCCGGCGCGCTCCGCATCCCCTGCCCGTCGCCGACTTCCGCCACATCCTCGTCCGCATCTCCTCCGAAGACCCCTCCGCTGCCGCCGAGTGCTAGACCCCCTCCGCCCTTCCTGGCCTGCCGATGGAGAGTAGGCCGAAGAAGAGACGCTGGAGAGAGGGCATGATTGGGGATTTCGGCGGTTTCCTCCTGCAGCTTTGCAGTAACATTTTTCTTACTGCAAGCTTGAGCTGAATGGAAGAACTAATAGGTGTTCCTTTTTCACCCCTTCTAGTTCTAGGAATTTCAGTGTGTGCGTGTGAGGTAGAGGTAGTGTCTGTGTGTGTTGTGCTAGAGATTTTGAGATATTCTTCGGTGTTAACCTTACATGTGATCCTGTGGCTGGTTCATCATGCCATATTGTTACTGAGCTAATAGTAACTTTTAGTACTTCATTGTTGTCACATTCCTCATCTTGTCTATGTTGAATTTCAGTTTTAATCAGAGTTCCCGTCCAGACCACCGTTCGAAACGCAGGAATTTCACTGAAGATAGATAGTTCAGATATTTCAAAATCGATGCCGAGTTCCCCTTGTTTGTTTGAACATTATCTTCTGTTTGCTTTTACTGCACTTCATTGCACTGCATTTGTGAGGGGCGTGAGTTAGCACTGGTGCAAGCTTGTGGTGGCAAGCGATGCTATGTTGGTGGTCCGGGCAAATATAGCAAGGATACTCCTGATTAAAGCAGAATATGCCAACGAAATGAAAGGCTCTTGTAGATATGCATTTTTATTAACATCAGGACAAGCAGTACATTTAGAGAATTGTACAATTGATCTGGTGTAAGAGTAACATTATCTCGAGGCAGACTAGAAGTTCAGAAAAACTGCAGCCTGAATCTGAATTGTGCTCTCCATCTGTCTGACTAGCTTGTGGCAGGCTGTTCATCGAAATTTGGTATTACCTTCACAATATTCAAGCACATTGTAATTGTGGAACAAAGTTTGTTAATTTTAGCAATTAGCCGAGCTCTTTGGTCTCGTCAAGGTCCGTCTGGGACACAAGAATTCAGTAATTATTTCGGGTATTTTGCTGAAGACATTATCCTCTGAATTCTTTTACTGCATCAGTTCACTGCATTTGGGAGAACGCTGGTGCAAGCTTGGGACGGCAAGCGATGTTATGTTCGTGGTCCGGGCAAAGATATCAAGGATACCGGCTTAAAGCAGGATCTGCCAAAGAAAGTAACATGGGCCAAATGAGCTGGTGTAGACTAAGAATATCTTCACCCAGACTACAAATTTAAATTACAGCCTGAATCTGAATTGCACTTACCTGTCGTGGATTGTTCATCCAAATTTAGCTATTATCTTCAACAACGCTCTTATGAAACACATTGCGCCTGCATACAGAAAGATTGTTCGTTTATAGACAATTCACTGAGCTTGTCTTATTCCTTTTTATAACGAAACCAGCTGTCAGGTTTCCAGTGGATTAACATCTTTTCTTATTAGAGATATATATGGTTATGACAGAGCCAGGTTAAGATGGGAGCATCCTGCGGAACTGCAGTCTTGTGTTGGAACAACAGTTAACTGATGGTCGGCAGGCTGTCATGAGAAGGACGGTTTGTTTGGCACAAGCTGAAAATAGGAGAAGATGAGACAGCCAAGATTGGTTACTTCAGTGTTCATTGTGTCGTTTTATCGTAAATTTTGTCATTTAATGTACTAGTAGCTCACAAGACTGAGGACCTTAGGGCATCTCCAGCCGTTCGGCCCCCCCGGCCGAAAAACGCCGCCTTTTTCGACGGCCTGGGGGGACGCCGGCGCTATTCGACGCCATGGGTTGGGCGATTTTCCAGCCGTGCCCAAACCCAGAATTGGGCCGAAAAATTCAAAACAAACTATTGGGCGAAAATTCAACAAACACGGCGAAATTTGTTAAACTTAGGCGAAATTCATACTATATAGGCGAATTTCGCATTGTTCATTACATAATATAAGCTTAAAACTTAAACATAAACTAAAACACGGCGATCTACATGCCCAGCTGGCTGTAGAACGCCGTGTAGTCGCCGTCGCCGTCGTCGTCGTCATCGTCGCTCGGTGGCGCGCCGCCGCCGAAGTGGCTTGGACCGGCCTCGTTGTTGTTGGCGCCGCCGCTGAGCCACGCGCCGTCGTCGTCGCTGTCGTCGAGGACGATCACCTCGCCGCTCGCCTGACGAGGGGGAGTAGGAGGCCGGCGTGCGGCGGCGCGACGGCGGTTGGCCGCCGCCTCGTCGAGAAGGCGCTGCTGGAGCGCAATCTCCTCCTGGGCGTGCTGGTTGCGCGACCAGGCGAAGATGAACTCGTCCGAGCACTCCTCGACGGCGACCATGGGCGGCGCGGCGTCCTGCATGGAGGCGGTGACGACGTTCTGCTCGCCGGGGAATTCCTCGTCGTCGTCCGGCGCCTCCGCCTTGATGGCCGCCCGGACGTACTCCGGTGGCGCCACCCACTCCACCGCCGCCTTCTTCTTCTTGGAGGTGGCACCGCCGGTGCCAGGCTCCTTCTTGGGCCTGACGAGGCGAAGGTGGCCTCGGGGCGGCGACGGTGCGCGGCGCGGCTCGTTGATGCGAATCCCGCCGCTGGGCCTTCTTGGCGGCGACCGGACGCGGCGCCCGGAGTTGAGGACGACGCCGCGCGGCGTGTCCTCCGGCTCGGGCTTGACCCGAGCGAGCGCCGGCGTGTGCGGGGACCCGCTGGAGAGCGGGCCAGAGGAAGACGACGAAGAAGCCGTCCCCATCCTCCTGGGCAGCCAGGAGGTGAACTGGCGCCGAGGCGTCGGCGCCTGGCGCGGCGGCATGATGAGCCGGGGCTGGTTCCCGGCGTGGATGTGCTCGAGGACGTACGCGAGGGTGCACCCTCGCGCGCTCCACCACTGCTTCCGCCCGTGATTTCGCGGCAGTCCACGGCCATTACTCCGGCAGGCTTTTGACCAGCGCGGGAGCCGAGGAGATGACGACGAAGCGTTTTTCCGCCCGTGATTCCGCGCCATTTCGCCTATCTCGCTGCCAACTCTGGCCCACATTCCTTTTCGCGCCATTTCGCCCCCCCCCCCCCAGGCCGAACCCGGTGGGCTGGGTTTGGCATGGGAGCGCCGGCGCAATTTTCCGCCGATCCGGCGCTATTTGGGCTCCTGGGGGGCCGACTGGGTGAAAAACGGCGCTCCCAGGCCATTTCGGCGGTTTTTTGGGCCCTGGGGGGGGGGGGGGGGGGGGGGCGGCGGCTGGAGATTCCCTTAGCCGTCAGCTTCCCAGAAAATCAAAGGAAATATGGTTCCTACTTTCAGTATGCTGGTTTCCTTGAAGCTTCACAGGTAGTGCACCGCCGCAACAGAAACCTGAGAATACACAATGCATGGCTCCACAAATCTGGACTAACCTTGGATCATTATACGACCAAACAAGCCTGCCCATGTGATGAGATATTGATCCTGCCGGTACAGTTGAACAACAAACTGCTGCTTAACTGTGCCTTAGTTCAGACAGAAAGATTCAGGAGTGCGCCACTCCAAGGCTAGTATCCTAACTATACTTTAACCAGCTAATCTTTGCATTATTATTGGATATCATCAGGCATGACTTGGTCATCGTAATGATTGGTACAGAAGCAACTGCTCAAACCGAAGTGCCTGAATCTCCTGCCCGAACAAACTAAGCATACCATACAAAACATAAAGTAAGCAGGTATACATTTTTTCAGGTTTGGACAGGAGAGCAAAAAAGTAATACTCCCTCCGTCCAAAAATAAGTGTCTCAAGTTTGTCAAAAAGTGGATGTATCTAGACATGTTTCATGTATAGATACATCAATTTTTGGGCAAACTTGAGACACTTATTTTGGGACGGAGGGAGTAGTGAGAAACATATAATCAATCAATGCCGTGCTCATATATTATTTCACAGATCACAAGCAAGGAGGCAAGGAGCAGGCAAGGACCGACTCATTTCTGGGCAATGTGGGAGGAGAAAATGTCAGCAACATCACATGGCGAGCACCACCCGGTTCGCAGCTTGCAGCTGCGAGGAAATGGAAACGTTGCCGGCGTCGGTGACTGAGAGGATAGTTCTACGACGGCAACATTTTCTTCCTTTTGCATGAATCCGATCACGCGTATGCATGAAGCGATATGGTGTGGTGTGGTTTAGTCGCCCGTGTAGTCAAAGTGCCAAAGGAAGGCAGACCAACACATGATGACGGTCTCAGTCTCAGGCCTGTGTATGTCATTTCGATGAACAGCATCGAACTAGAAGGGCACAACACATGGCGTGGTGGATGCGTTTAGTGTGAGGAGAGGTACTGTCTCTGTTTGTTGTGCTAGGGATTTTGAGGTGTTCTTCAGTGTTAGTCATACATGTGATCCCGAGGCTGGTGCATTATGCCATATTGTTACTGAGGCAGTAGTAACTATTCAGTGTAGAGATTTTTTTATTTTAGAAATGGGGTGTCCCGGCCTGTGCATCTAGACGATGCACACAACCATTTATTGAAGAGCTAATAACACTGGACATACATAAACTTGTCCAGCATGTGCAAACTCATACAACAACTTGTAAATTGGGGTGTAATGGTACAATAACTTGTCATCCGGTGCAATTTGGTCCAAAATCGTCCTGAGAGCGACACGTGGCATTGGTATTTTTATAGAAAAACGCTTCACTTATCCCTATCGTAATATGTGCCCTTCCGTTGATCCATCGATCTCGCCGACTGCGCAACCCGGCGAAGAAACGACGGCCGAGCGCGGAGCAGTGCGCGTAGAGGAGCGAAGCTTCGAGGTGGAGAACAAGCTGGAGTGGAGCTCTCGTAGGGCACGGCTAGCCCGTGACCTTGTCCTGGAGCCCCTCCAGGTCGCCATCTGGTTCTAGAACCACCGCCCAAGCTGGAAAACCAAGCGGGTCGAGCTGACCAGTGACGACGGCATCGCCGTCGCGCACGGCGCCGAATCGCGGAAGCTCGTCTCAAGCTCCAACGGCGCGTACACACGCCCCTGTAGATCGCCTCAAGACGGCCCGTCGGCATGCACATAGCCGCCGGGATTCCCTGAACTAACAACCACCAATCCAACAGATAGTAATTTGACAAGCTAACTAATCGAAGTTGTAGAACCTACTAATGGAAGCTGCAGACCATAATTCGAGCTAGAGGCAGAGCAACTGCAGGGGAGTTAATCGAAGCTGCATCTCACGGATTGGACAGCCAAACCACCATCCTGGTGGCATTATATGGATGAGAAAGGAGCGGAGGGGCTGCTCGGCGGGAGGCCAGGCGGCTCATCGCCGTGGAAGGTGCCACCCATCGTCGCCGGCGCCGCGCCTTCTCCGCCAGGCTTGGGGTAGCCTTGACGCGTTTGTCGGCCGCCTTCACGTCGCCTTCGAGGAGCACGGCGCCAATCCCTTGCGCCGTCCGACTCTAGCTCCGTGATGTGAGGGACAGCCAGGACAATTTCGGCGGCAGTCACAAATGCAGCGACTGTCGTGTCGGCGAAAACGCTGGACATATTTCTTGAGCAGGCCATGATGTTCAACAGCCGCTCATGGCTGCTGCTCTATGGCGACGGCCACACGATGATTCGCTCAGTCGGCGAGATCAATTGGGGATTAGTGCAAGGACACGAGGGTGATAGGGATATAAATAAAGGGGATTTTCAGAAAAATAGCAACGCCACGTGTAGCTCTCAGAACGGTTTTGGACGAGTTTGCACGGGATGACAAGTTCTTGTACCAGTTCACCCCAATTTATAAGTTGTTGTATGAGTTTGCACATACTAGACAAGTTTATGTATGTGCAGTGTTATTAGCTCATCAAGGAATGAAAAAAATTGTTGCACCAGGCGTATATGTCACATGCTGCAGGGATCTACCGATCATATTCGGATGAGCGGCATGTCTTATACTTAGATGATTTCCAATTGAGGTTGCTACATTATGCGAACCGCAAATGCACAAGCAAAGTCATGTGATGGGATGTACTCTAATATAAGCTGAGATAGACGTGCTAGGTTCCTCGGTGTGGGACTAAATGTTACTCCAGAAAAAATAGCACCGTTTCCAGCGTGTCCTTGTTTTTGTTTTTTGAGTGGATTCCAGCGCGTCCATGTTTTCTTTTGGACGGGTTTAGGGTTTAGGGGCGGAAGTACCAGCCCATACGTGTGAATCAAAGACTTGTTCACGTATTGCTAGGTGAGGGCGTAAATCTGTAATAAAATCATTTGAATGGCAAGAACGCATTCCCTAGTATAGCCCGTCTGTTGTCGGAATTTCTGATCCGACTCCAGGTGAACTCGGCGAAGCTGAAACCATCGATATTATCCCCATCTCATCCCATCGATCTCATCCAATCCAGCGGCGATGATGGTAGAGGCATCCGGATTCTGCCCCAGTGCCGACTCCGACTCCTCACCGTCGTCATGCACCCCGGGTGCACCCTCGCCATCGTCCCAATACGGCCTGATGATGTAATCGTCGACGGGCGGCCCCTTCCTATTAGGACATGTCCTACAACCCGTCGATGTGCAGTACTACGATGATTAAACGCCGTCGAGCCCTTGGACGTGCACACAGGTTCGCCGGACACACGCCTTCGAGCCCTCGCTGCGCCCGGTTTTGCCGGATTACGAGCAGTCGAGGCCACCTGCCACATGGGAAAACCATACTGATATGTCCCAAACGTATCTATAATTTTTGATGTTCCATGCATGTTTTATGTCAATTGGCACATGTTTTATATACACTTTATATCATATTATGAAATTTATTGGATTAACCTACTAATAGTTGTCAAAGTGCAAAATCTTCTTGTTTTCCTATTTGTTGTGTAGGAATTATCAAAAATATAAAAGGAAACCATATTGGAGTCGAATTGGGACTTTTCTGAAATCTGTCTGGAAACGTTTTTCGAAAATGGTCACGTTTGGGCCCGAAGACGACGTCAAACGGAAACCTGACAGAAGACAAAGTTGCAGAGAATTTTCCGAGAATCGATCTAGACTTAAAATTCACCCAATTCCGAGTCCGGACGGCCGAGATATTCCCGATTTACTGCAGCCCTAGATGGGATGACAAGAATCTGAAAGATTGTGAATTTATTGACTCCAACTCTTACCAAATTTGCTGGATTCGGCCATCAGAAGTGAGGTCTTATTAGGCTCATGATTATAAGGAAGGGTATGGAGATCATATAAGGATGTAGAAAGGATCTTCGACAGAGGGGTATAAAGCCGGAGTAATGCAAGGATGTCTGAAATGGATAATCCAAGAGACATGAAAAGGTAGTAAAATCATTGGAATCCAGTGGACAAGCGACAAAAGTCGACAAATGGATAGTATGGATCCATGGAGGATAGACATAAGGATTTTGGACAAGGGATTACCTAAATCTACGTCCACGTTAGGAAGGAATTTGAGAGAATCAATATCTGCAGAAGTGCTTTCTTTCCTACTCTACTCGAGAGAAGTCGAAACTTCGGGACGAAGTTTAGTTTAAGAGGGAGAGGATGTAATACCCCACAGTTTAGAGAGTCAGAAGGGTAGAATTAAGATTTGTGCATTTGCATAGCATGCATCTAAAAATGCGGGAAATTTTGGCACGCTTAAGAAAAGAGACAAAGGGATCGATGTTTCTCTCGACTTGATGAGTTTAGGTCTAGATCATCTCGTTGAGTGCTATAAACTTCGACATGATCTTTGTAACTAATTAGAAACTAGAATCATCTGTCGAGGCATTCCAAAATTGGACATGACCTTTCCTAATTATCGACACTTCTGATCACCATCTCGAATATGATAAGATATAATGGAACAAAAGACACATAACACAATTTCATACAAATCCAACAAATATATAGATTATCATCCCATTTGAATTCAACACATTCACACATATCCATGATCATATAAACATAATTCAAATACACCAAGTCCTAATTTCAATTCATTATCTTATCTTATCATTACACCCATCTCAATCAAGTTTCATCTCATTATTTCAACACATCTTTAATTCCAAATACATATGTCCAAAGTCTTTATAACATACAAAGATGGACACAAGATCAAACTTTACAAGTGG
The DNA here is from genome assembly GCA_947311845.1 of Poa pratensis. Classification (NCBI taxonomy): domain Eukaryota; kingdom Viridiplantae; phylum Streptophyta; class Magnoliopsida; order Poales; family Poaceae; genus Poa; species Poa pratensis. The sequence goes on along the minus strand of CAMZMU010000033.1, from coordinate 23,363,937 downwards.
AATTTAAATGGATAGATGAATATTACAATATTTAATCGAATAAGTACATATCTCATCCAAAAAGAAAGGAAATTACAAAGTTATAAAATAAAATCCTAAACTAAATCTTAAACTAGATCTTCACTCCATTTTCATCTTCTCAACTATCTTGATCTTCTTATCTCCCAATCTTCTTATCATTGGTCCCTGCACATCAACAAGAGAAGGAGGACAACAAGAAAGGAAGAAAGTCAGCGAGTACCTATTCTCATTAACTTCTCTGGAAATTGTGTGAGATTCAAAAGTTTGGTGTTATGTAAAAGTTGTTTGGTAACAAGATTAGCTACCTTGTTAACAGATTTCTCTTTGCATACATGAAGCAATTGGAAATCATCTAAAAATAAACTATGTGAAATACAAAGGCCTTGTGCTATGTAGAAGAATTTGGTAACAAGCTTTATAACCTTGTTATCAGATTCCTTTTGTATGCATAGAGCAATTGAGTATCACTTAAATAAAAATCAAAATAAAAGAAAGGTTTCTTCTAATTAAAATGTTTGCCTTCACCACAAGGGTGAGGCAACTTTGTGTTGGAACTCGACTACTGGATATTAAGAACTTGTCCTAATACCCAAGTGGTGATTAGAGGGAATTTTATCGAGGCAGCAATGGATCATGGATCATCTAGAGGCAAATAGGCAGCAAGGATAAGAAGGCAACATTGATCCATTTAAGCAAGCAACAAAGGTAACATGGGGCAAAGGCATGATCCAAATATCCTTAGGCATTACGGCAACAAGTTTGCATCCCTCTAATCTAGTCAAATTCCTTTAAAAGAAAAGCCCACAATTAAATTGGTCTCTATTGGTATCAAGAACCAATAAGAACAAAGCCACCTGGAAATTCAAATTGTTTCTCCAATGATATTAATTACCAAGGAAGAAAATAAGTTAATTGATAAAGCCCACAAATCTGAAATTGTAAAGTCACATGATCACCACCCATAACTAGCAAAGCCACCAATATTTCACAAGCCCACATAAGAGAATCAGCCCACAAATCCATCTAGTGACAAAAGCCACTTGTCATGCTCAAAAATAAATCTCACAAGGAGATAAGACCAATGACTAGCCATCTCTATCCACAAGAAAAATATCTAAGTTTACTTGAACCCCAAGTAATGAAAAGCTTGAGTGGATGAGCATGCCACATAGGAGAGCTATCCACAACCAAAATATCTAACTTAGCTTGAACCCTAAGAAATGTCTTTACATGAGGGCTTGACAACCAAGCACCTTACTCACCCTTGCAAAACAAGAGTCACCTAGTTGTGTGTCAACACCACAACAACTAGCCAACAGTATATAAACATCACAGCAGCCAACCACAACACATTTTTCTCACATTATCATTTCCAAATAGCAACTACAAGTAGCCAGCCGCACCATATGTTCTTCTCCCAAGCAAATCATACCAGCTACTGTTCTAGCACCAAGAACACATCTCAGCCGCACCAAATAATTCATACATCAGCCTAGAACATCCACTAAAACAATTTGCAGCTAGATAAATAACCTCTAGGAACATTGAAGCAGCGAGGAGGAGCAGGCTAGCCACAAGATGCAGGTTATCATCATATTCCAGAAGACCAAGCTGCTCAACAACAGCAGGTTGATTCTACAAACCAAATCGTGTGCAACATCTATTCTTATCATTAGATGAGAGGAGCAGAGAGGAGAGGGGTGTAGTGTTCTGTTCTTATCAGTTTCCTTAACTAGGATCTATCCAGAAACACAAATATAAAATTACTACATAAGAAACTTAAGCAATAACCAATTCCTATTCTACTGGACAGCTATTTGGTGCTGCCCAGAAACTAATAAATCACCAAGTATACAAGTACATCTGTTCCTATCAGTTTGCACATCTAAATCTTGTCCAGGAATCAAATGAAAATTACTTTCTATCCATTTACACACACTTTGGAGATAAAAGAGATATACTCTCAGATCTGCATAGAGTTGCTATGCTAAATCATCACAGAGGTTAAAAGCCACACATTAATATATGTTCTTATCTAAATACATGCCTCAGCCTTTGCATCATTGGCAGGGCCAAGAAATCAAGCACAAGATCTGTTCTTATCAGTTTAAATATCCAAATCTGTTAAGTAACATATCTTTAAATCACACCAGCAGCACTAAATCGTGCTGAGCATATAATTACACCTGGGCACACACAAATAGAGGCACCACAGTGAGTAGATCATGCTCAACAGAAAAGCACATGGGCACAATTCATGAAAATATGTTTAACAGAGTTTAATGAGCTCGCAAGAAATTCCAACAAGCCAACAAATATTCCACAGGCATCTAATTACCCAAATAATCATGGCACACATCCACAGCATCATCTAGATGAGTAAATCATCTAGACATTCCCTCTGAAATTAATCGACAGAAGCAATTCCACAAACAGAACACTTCTGTTAGCACAAGTGACAGTGAGAAGCACCACAAGCACATCACACATGCCAGGGATGAACAAATCATCCAAATTGAGGCGTTATCAACAGCACATCATCACCACAATCATCAGCTAGTCCTAAGTAGCAGACCAACCAGATCATCGGCTCACTAGCGGGTCACAGAAAGGAGTACCTCGTGGATTTGGAGCCAGGCAGAGCATGGAGGAGCTGTAGTAGGTGTAGCAGATGAAGTAGTTGTTCGAGTGTCGCCGAGGTTGCGGTGACGGCAACACCGCCGTCCCGTCGGCAACAGCAGCATCCACCGCACCACACCACCACCGTAGCAGCAGCATCGCAGGACAGCAGCAAGTCGAGGACACCGGGGTTGCAGCCACTGCCATCCCGCCGGCGTCGGATGTGACGCGAGGTGGCGGAGGAGCTCGTGGTCGAGGTTGAGGTAGTAGACACGGAGGCAAGGTTGAGCAGCAGGTCGAGCTGAGGCTCGAGGTAGACGTCAGGGTCGAGCAGGGGCTCGAGGAGAAGCATCCGGAGGCGCAGCGGCGCGGTATCGCGCCGGCGACCCGAGCCATGGCGGCTAGGGTTAGGGTTCGCGAGCGAGCGAGCTCGATTGGGGGCGAGAGCAGCAGGGGAATCGGAAGGGGAGGCGAAGGAGAGGTAGTGCCGGAGAGCGGCGGCGCCGGTGATGGTCGGAGGCGGCCGAGCCGTGGGCGACGGCGGCGGCATCGCCAGAGGCGATTGGAGAATCGTGGGAGTGAGAAGAGGAGAGAGAGCGAGGGGTTGACCGGGTCGGGTTCGACCCAGGAGCGACTTGGGCTCGGCCCAAATGGTTGAGTCCAACCCATTAGGCCAGGGGCATTTTGGTAATTCACCGAATAAAATTATCCAAATTTAAATAAATTTTATCTCTCAAACCAAAGGAACAAAAATCAGCTAAAAATAATCAACACATTATATAAATTATGAGGAATTTTATGTAAGTTTTATTTGAAGTTTTCAAAAACATTTTGTGGATGAAAAATTCAAGGATCCTTAAGTGGAAATGACTTGAAATTCTTTTTCAAAAACTATTTTCTTAAAAGAAAATAATATGGGAAAATAAAGTCTTGAAGTTCAATTATATTGAACTATTTAAATTTAATCACTTTAAATTTATTCCTCATGAAAATTGTTGTCAAACACTTTAAATAATTAAAAACTCCAAAACACTCAAAAAGTCTTAAATCCGCAACTTGGGAATTTTGGGGTGACGATGCATATCATGATTATGCATAATAGCATGCTGCTAGATTTTCAGTAGTCCTTATCAGGATTACTTTGCTATTTTCAGAACTCGGGGTTTTACCGCAAACCCTAGAACCCCGAAGGATTGAACGGCCATTTCTATCACAGGCAAGTTCATTCTTGCATATCCTTATTGAACTATTTTATAAAAACTATTTTCAAAAACGTATTATTATCATTGCATTGAAAAAAAAACTATTTTCGAATGATGTGAATTGCTATATATATATTGTTTGGCTGGCAATGGAACCACGGATTGATGTTGTGGTGGAGGTTCCATTGTACGGGAAAGTATATACCTAGGATTAATTACCAATGTCACAGTGATCCTTGCGCCGTATTGAAGCGTTTACCATGAGATCTGCTATGGACGGTAAAAGTCAGCCGTATCTTCTCTCGTTCACATATCCTCGGCAGGCTATTACCTGGTTGCGTCCGTTGCGGCGGCCAACTACGTGGAAGCGCGTGACCTTCCCACTCGACGAGGTGACTGGAATAGAAGCTCGGGAGGGGTGGCGGGCCAGTGGTCTTAGTTACCAGCCGCGTCACAAATGGGCGGATATGTGTTGTGCGGAGAGGGCGGTGATTGGCTTTGGACTCACACCTGGCCCCATACCATGGAAGTATGGACGGGAAAGTACGCCCGGAAAGGCAACAAGGCTGGGTTTCTCTCATGGGTAAAGTTACGCAGCTCTGCAGAGTCAACAACAAGAAACTGTGACTGTCACATCCGTGTTCCCGGAAGGAACTACAGACCGCAGGGAAAGGCATCCCAAGTGATGACTATGAACCCGTGGAGACTGTGAGCATAGTTTTCTGAAAATAAAATGACCTTTCCTAAAAATGTTTTCCAAAACTTGCATTATGCCAATGACCGTTGGTCATGGCAGTAGCTAGTGCATAAAACACCTTATCGCCTATAATTTGAACTTGCTGAGTAACGCTCGTGTTGCTCACCCTTTCCCCGTTGACCCCTGCTTAGATTTTGGAGCCATCAACGGAGTTGCCAGTTAGCCATCATGACGTCAAGGAAGTATCCAACAAGGAGTCAAGTCTACTGATGGAGCTTGAAGGAGTCAACTGCTACTTCACCAACAGAAGAACGACGACAACAGTGACAATGGTGGAGCAACAACAATATTGTCAATGGCATACATGACGAGCACTTTGCCAATGAAGGAGACAACAACTATTGGAAGGAGGAGACAACCCTGGATAAAGATATTCCTGATGGAATAGATTAGGGCTGTGACAACAGCAGTAGTGGATGAGGAATTAGAATTAGAGCTGATATCCAGCTTAGAGTTACGATTTGGATCTTTCTGTATTTCATTTGCAAGAGACTTGCTTCAATATAAAGGAGGGTCTCGAGATTTTGTAATAAATAGTGTTGTAATCCTATAGTGTTACCTTGGACCGGCTATGTTTCTGTTGTACTACTCTGAGGGATGTAATATTTGCGGAGAGGTCCTTCCGTGCGTGTTACATCAACGACTTGTACACTACAACATGCAGTGGTGTGCTGGGTCACCGCAGATGGTATTAGAGCAAAACGACCTTAGGATTAAAACCCTTTTAGGAGACTTGTAGGTTGGTAAGACTATTGGAAGTTATCTTATCTAAATCATATCTTTCTACAACTATGATGGTTATTCACTTGTGAATACTACTATTATACTTGTATAGATTTCTTCCTACTCAACTAGAGTAAATCTTCTTGACTATTCTTTTATAGGTACTTATCTATCTTGTTTGTTTTTCAACTTGGTGGGACAAGTTGAAGCTATTTCTACCAGCTAGTATCCCAAATAGAGTTATATCCAAGTCAGTGTTACCTATGTGGTATCATTGATAACACCATCCTATATGTGAGGACATATGATGAAGTAGAACCTATCGTAAGTTTGTGAAGGCAGGAAGACGAGAGAAGTCTGATGATGGTGAAGATTCGAGCTAATCAAGTACGGTATTTTGAGAGGATGCCAAATACCCTAAAGTTTTATTTCTAAGGAGATTAATCTTAGTATAGTATAGAGCCGTAAAGGAGATAGGAGACGCCATAAGCAATGAAGGAAGCTACAGTACTACTTATGGTATACAATCAGCAAGTACATGTAGGATCCAGAGGTGTCAAGAGATGTTTGTTCAAGCCAAATGGAGGATTCAATATACATGGAGTTTAGTTCCCTACGTAACCAAACCATACCACAACTACTCTTTGAGTACTTTGTCTTAGTTTATTCCGTTGCAAATGGGCAATTGGGGTAACTACTGAGTCAAAAAGTTGTTAGAATAGGACTATAAGGTGATATAAACCTATCTTGTAGTGAATAGCATCTAAGCCTGGGTACTTGAGATGTTTTTACTCAAAGTACTATTTACTTTACGGGCCTATGTTGCATGTTTGCTATATAACTGCATTCGGATTTATTGGTTCTTATTGGATTTTTGATTGACTAGGTTGGTACATGAAGTTAGGATTTAATGTACAATGGCATGATTGTCACATTGAGTTCTTTTCTTGATGATGCTGATCTAGAGGTAGATAGTATTCGTGTGAGGGAGAGACGTGTTCTCAAAAATTTGAGATAACAATGAAAGTTCAAGAAGAGAAAGGAGTCCAGAAGACAGAAGTCAACAAAGCTACTAATGTGAAATGTGGAGAGTGTCACATCATATTTGGATTTGGAGGCATATTTCACCAGTACACAGAAGGATGGAGGAACAAAGTCAACCAAGAGTGTACAATAAGTTGGAAGAAGATCTAATGAGGAGGATACAAGGAAATCTACCGAAGGAACTTTGTTGAAGTAGGAGAAATAGGTAGTTTGAAGAGCATATCATAAGGTTTTGGCCTGACAAACCCTTGAGTTTGGACAATCAAGCGTAAAGCCTGATTCATGGTTGAAGGACAATATGGAGGATACATATGAGGTTGTCATAACTTGGTGGAAGAAGTTATTGTCGGAGCAGTAGAGAGGTATTGATACTAGTTAAATGGAGTTTGAGAATGAGTTTAGCAGAACTTAGGAGTCTAAGAGTATTATAAGGATGAAGACAAAGGTGTATAAAGACTGGAAGAACATGGATATTTCCAGTTCTAATGGAATAAAGGAGAAGTTGATCGACTATTGTGAGGCATTACTAGAGATGGAAGCGGTAAAATTAACCGCCAAACAAGAGTTCATGATTAGAACTTGGATAATATACAAGGAGAATTTGTGTTGGATACACAAACATATTACTAGAAGGAGCGGATGAGAAAGTCATCCGACAAATGATGATAAGTTAGAAAGGGATGACGAAAGTGAAGTAGTTGGATGGAAGCACGTTGATATTTAGAGATGACATATCAACCATGTCAAGAAGTGCAACTATATATGGAGTCAAATGTTCAAGAGAACATCAGAACCATGGTAGAAGAGTTTGGTTTTGTCGTGGAGTGACGACAACCCCAAGAGGGTGGATCATCTTGGATGAAGGCAACGAAGACATATGTCAAAGTAAGAGTCACAGTCTGCCATGGGAACAACTGTTAAGAGGGATGGATTATCAAGAGGACTAACACCCTATAATCAACCACTCAGATGGAGGACACATCAAGACGAGATTGATGAGTTACATGGTTAAACAAGTCAAGACGGTATAGAATCGGTCTGCAATATCAGACCTGAAGGAAATGATACGTCAGCTAAACTTTACCTTGATGACCCACATCCTATTCAAGTTTGAAGTTAAGATAGCATTCAATGCACAAATTTAGGTGTGCAATTCTTTTCTTGAGACCATCGGATAAGCCAACTGGAATTCTAGCTATAGTAGGAATCCAATTATCGGAGGATTACTTTGGTTGTTCACAATATGGTGGACATACCACGTATTCTTCGGGAAACTGTTGGATATATAGGAATAGTTAATATCTATTTATCCGAGAACGATACTAGGTATTCACAACATGGTGGATATACCACGTGTTCTTTGTGAGACCATGAGGCACATATACAGGAAGTTTAAGCACCAAGAAGGATCACGAAGCTTGACTGAATAGAGCCAACGGAATTAAGCTCAACTGATAGAGGGTCAGAACTCTATCAGAACGGAGGAAGACTTAGGGAATTCCAAGGGGGAGAATGACCAAGTGTATTGGATAGTACTTGGCAGAAGATGACGTGAAATTTCAGAAGGAATACCTTGACTAGGATAATGCAGACGTGGTTATCCATGTTCTACTAGATCTTCAAAATAAATGAACATTGTCAGAATTTTTACCAGATTCTGAAGTCAAAGAGGAAGATGAGAATTAAAGGTTGAAACTTACAAGGAATTTAGTGATCATAGAAGCTATGACTAAATGATCTAAAGTACAGTGAACAAAAGAGACCAGAGTTCATGGCTGGGAAAATCTGGATATTCCCGTTGAATCTGATTGAAACCAGGATCCGAGGGGATTGATGCCAGAAGGTTTGTACCCCTGATTACAATTGATTGAAGAGAAGAAAGAGTAATCAAAGTTGGATAGACAAAGGTGTCTACTACATTTGGAGGAAGCAAATTACAAAGAGCAAACTATGTTCTATAAGACATTTTAAGAATAGTTACCTCATATTCTCGAGCAAAAGGAGATGAGCTTTACCATCAGAAGTGAGGTCTTATTAGGCTCATGATTATAAGGAAGGGTATGGAGATCATATAAGGATGTAGAAAGGATCTTCGACAGAGGGGTATAAAGCCGGAGTAATGCAAGGATGTCTGAAATGGATAATCCAAGAGACATGAAAAGGTAGTAAAATCATTGGAATCCAGTGGAGAAGCGACAAAAGTCGACAAATGGATAGTATGGATCCATGGAGGATAGACATAAGGATTTTGGACAAGGGATTACCTAAATCTACGTCCACGTTAGGAAGGAATTTGAGAGAATCAATATCTGCAGAAGTGCTTTCTTTCCTACTCTACTCGAGAGAAGTCGAAACTTCGGGACGAAGTTTAGTTTAAGGGGAGAGGATGTAATACCCCACAGTTTAGAGAGTCAGAAGGGTAGAATTAAGATTTGTGCATTTGCATAGCATGCATCTAAAAATGCGGGAAATTTTGGCACGCTTAAGAAAAGAGACAAAGGGATCGATGTTTCTCTCGACTTGATGAGTTTAGGTCTAGATCATCTCGTTGAGTGCTATAAACTTCGACATGATCTTTGTAACTAATTAGAAACTAGAATCATCTGTCGAGGCATTCCAAAATTGGACATGACCTTTCCTAATTATCGACACTTCTGATCACCATCTCGAATATGATAAGATATAATGGAACAAAAGACACATAACACAATTTCATACAAATCCAACAAATATATAGATTATCATCCCATTTGAATTCAACACATTCACACATATCCATGATCATATAAACATAATTCAAATACACCAAGTCCTAATTTCAATTCATTATCTTATCTTATCATTACACCCATCTCAATCAAGTTTCATCTCATTATTTCAACACATCTTTAATTCCAAATACATATGTCCAAAGTCTTTATAACATACAAAGATGGACACAAGATCAAACTTTACAAGTGGAATTTAAATGGATAGATGAATATTACAATATTTAATCGAATAAGTACATATCTCATCCAAAAAGAAAGGAAATTACAAAGTTATAAAATAAAATCCTAAACTAAATCTTAAACTAGATCTTCACTCCATTTTCATCTTCTCAACTATCTTGATCTTCTTATCTCCCAATCTTCTTATCATTGGTCCCTGCACATCAACAAGAGAAGGAGGACAACAAGAAAGGAAGAAAGACAGCGAGTACCTATTCTCATTAACTTCTCTGGAAATTGTGTGAGATTCAAAAGTTTGGTGTTATGTAAAAGTTGTTTGGTAACAAGATTAGCTACCTTGTTAACAGATTTCTCTTTGCATACATGAAGCAATTGGAAATCATCTAAAAATAAACTATGTGAAATACAAAGGCCTTGTGCTATGTAGAAGAATTTGGTAACAAGCTTTATAACCTTGTTATCAGATTCCTTTTGTATGCATAGAGCAATTGAGTATCACTTAAATAAAAATCAAAATAAAAGAAAGGTTTCTTCTAATTAAAATGTTTGCCTTCACCACAAGGGTGAGGCAACTTTGTGTTGGAACTCGACTACTGGATATTAAGAACTTGTCCTAATACCCAAGTGGTGATTAGAGGGAATTTTATCGAGGCAGCAATGGATCATGGATCATCTGGATCATCTAGAGGCAAATAGGCAGCAAGGATAAGAAGGCAACATTGATCCATTTAAGCAAGCAACAAAGGTAACATGGGGCAAAGGCATGATCCAAATATCCTTAGGCATTACGGCAACAAGTTTGCATCCCTCTAATCTAGTCAAATTCCTTTAAAAGAAAAGCCCACAATTAAATTGGTCTCTATTGGTATCAAGAACCAATAAGAACAAAGCCACATGGAAATTCAAATTGTTTCTCCAATGATATTAATTACCAAGGAAGAAAATAAGTTAATTGATAAAGCCCACAAATCTGAAATTGTAAAGTCACATGATCACCACCCATAACTAGCAAAGCCACCAATATTTCACAAGCCCACATAAGAGAATCAGCCCACAAATCCATCTAGTGACAAAAGCCACTTGTCATGCTCAAAAATAAATCTCACAAGGAGAAAAGACCAATGACTAGCCATCTCTATCCACAAGAAAAATATCTAAGTTTACTTGAACCCCAAGTAATGAAAAGCTTGAGTGGATGAGCATGCCACATAGGAGAGCTATCCACAACCAAAATATCTAACTTAGCTTGAACCCTAAGACATGTCTTTACATGAGGGCTTGACAACCAAGCACCTTACTCACCCTTGCAAAACAAGAGTCACCTAGTTGTGTGTCAACACCACAACAACTAGCCAACAGTATATAAACATCACAGCAGCCAACCACAACACATTTTTCTCACATTATCATTTCCAAATAGCAACTACAAGTAGCCAACCGCACCATATGTTCTTCTCCCAATCAAATCATACCAGCTACTGTTCTAGCACCAAGAACACATCTCAGCCGCACCAAATAATTCATACATCAGCCTAGAACATCCACTAAAACAATTTGCAGCTAGATAAATAACCTCTAGGAACATTGAAGCAGCGAAGAGGAGCAGGCTAGCCACAAGATGCAGGTTATCATCATATTCCAGAAGACCAAGCTGCTCAACAACAGCAGGTTGATTCTACAAACCAAATCGTGTGCAACATCTATTCTTATCATTAGATGAGAGGAGCAGAGAGGAGAGGGGTGTAGTGTTCTGTTCTTATCAGTTTCTTTAACTAGGATCTATCCAGAGGCGATTGGAGAATCGTGAGAGTGAGAAGAGGAGAGAGAGCGAGGGGTTGACCGGGTCGGGTTCGACCCAGGAGCGACTTGGGCTCGGCCCAAATGGTTGAGTCCAACCCATTAGGCCCAGGGGCATTTTGGTAATTCACCAAATAAAATTATCCAAATTTAAATAAATTTTATCTCTCAAACCAAAGGAACAAAAATCAGCTAAAAATAATCAACACATTATATAAATTATGAGGAATTTTATGTAAGTTTTATTTGAAGTTTTCAAAAACATTTTTGTGGATGAAAAATTCAAGGATCCTTAAGTGGAAATGACTTGAAATTCTTTTTCAAAAACTATTTTCTTAAAAGAAAATAATATGGGAAAATAAAGTCTTGAAATTCAATTATATTGAACTATTTAAATTCAATCACTTTAAATTTATTCCTCATGAAAATTGTTGTCAAACACTTTAAATAATCAACAACTCCAAAACACTCAAAAAGTCTTAAATCCGCAACTAGGGAATTTTGGGGTGACGATGCATATCATGATTATGCATAATAGCATGCTGCTAGAGTTTCCAGTAGTCCTTATCAGGATTACTTTGCTATTTTCAGAACTCGGGGTTTTACCGCAAACCCTAGAACCCCGAAGGATTGAACGGCCATTTCTATCACAGGCAAGTTCATTCTTGCATATCCTTATTGAACTATTTTATAAAAACTATTTTCAAAAACGTATTATTGTCATTGCATTGAAAAAAAAACTATTTTCGAATGATGTGAATTGCTATATATATATTGTTTGGCTGGCAATGGAACCACGGATTGATGTTGTGGTGGAGGTTCCATTGTACGGGAAAGTATATACCTAGGATTAATTACGAATGTCACAGTGATCCTTGCGCCGTATTGAAGCGTTTACCATGAGATCTGCTATGGACGGTAAAAGTCAGCCGTATCTTCTCTCGTTCACATATCCTCGGCAGGCTATTACCTGGTTGCGTCCGTTGCGGCGGCCAACTGCGTGGAAGCGCGTGACCTTCCCACTCGACGAGGTGACTGGAGTAGAAGCTCGGGAGGGGTGGCGGGCCAGTGGTCTTAGTTACCAGCCGCGTCACAAATGGGCGGATATGTGTTGTGCGGAGAGGGCGGTGATTGGCTTTGGACTCACACCTGGCCCCATACCATGGAAGTATGGACGGGAAAGTACGCTCGGAAAGGCAACAAGGCTGGGTTTCTCTCATGGGTAAAGTTACGCAGCTCTGCAGAGTCAACAACAAGAAACTGTGACTGTCACATCCGTGTTCCCGGAAGGAATTACAGACCGCAGCGGGAAAGGCATCCCAAGTGATGACTATGAACCCGTGGAGACTGTGAGCATAGTTTTCTGAAAATAAAATGGACCCTTTCCTAAAAATGTTTTCCAAAACTTACATTATGCCAATGACCGTTGGTCATGGCAGTAGCTAGTGCATAAAACACCTTATCGCCTATAATTTGAACTTGCTGAGTAACGCTCGTGTTGCTCACCCTTTTCCTCGTTGACCCCTGCTTAGATTTTGGAGCCATCAACGGAGTTGCCAGTTAGCCATCATGACGTCAAGGAAGTATCCAACAAGGAGTCAAGTCTACTGATGGAGCTTGAAGGAGTCAACTGCTACTTCACCAACAGAAGAACGCCGACAACAGTGACAATGGTGGAGCAACAACAATATTGTCAATGGCATACATGACGAGCACTTTGCCAATGAAGGAGACAACAACTATTGGAAGGAGGAGACAACCCTGGATAAAGATATTCCAGATGGAATAGATTAGGGCTGTGACAACAGCAGTAGTGGATGAGGAATTAGAATTAGAGCTGATATCCAGCTTAGAGTTACGATTTGGATCTTTCTGTATTTCATTGGCAAGAGACTTGCTTCAATATAAAGGAGGGTCTCGAGATTTTGTAATAAATAGTGTTGTAATCCTATAGTGTTACCTTGGACCGGCTATGTTTCTGTTGTACTACTCTGAGGGATGTAATATTTACGGAGAGGTCCTTCCGTGCGTGTTACATCAACGACTTGTACACTACAACATGCAGTGGTGTGCTGGGTCACCGCATTAATGATACTATTATTACTTACAATAATATTTAACTTAAACTTGCTTTGTTTCCCGAGTTGAGTAACACATGGAGTAGTTACTTGTATTCAAGGGGCATGAGACTTTCAACCTGTTCTTTGTCAAGCACACTACTCATATTTGATTTCACTTTAAACTTAATCATTCAAGATGCTATGATAGGGGAATGAGAGCTTGACACCAAGGATTACCACATTACAATCATTAACTTAAGTAGAGAAGTTCAGAAGTTAGATGAAACTTATTCATGTTTTACCTCTACTCATATATATGTCTTTCAAAAGTGTCCACCTTTTATATTCAGATTTCATAAGAGTACTCTATGACCATTATAGGATGTTTTTACTTTTCAATATGCATACATTTGGTCCATGGTACTTTCTTCTATGTTACACTTTGTGAATTATCATTGAACATCCTTGCAGTAATATTTTGATATCACTTTATAATCTATCTTGTATATTGGAGAGAAGTGCATATTACAACCATGAATTTCTGTCCTAGTTTAACTTACAACCCCGAAGAGTAAAACCGGTTAGAACACACCCCTCAACTATTAAAACCGGATATGTTTACCACCGAGACAATTGAAAGGTGGTTTTGTCATGATGTGGCATCGTAATATCAGCAGTTTGTTACTATAGTAAACATCTACGTGCAACGACATGTATGTTTACGCGATGTAAAATAGTTTTGACAATGTTCAAAATATTGCAGTTGACGTTTTAGTTGAAGTAACATTTATAAGACAATCATCATTTGGTGGGCTTAAGTCTCGTGCACCGGGATGATCTTTGTCTGTTAAAAAATAGCTAATACGAAATTCAGAATTACTGTTGAAAAGTAGTGGCCACGTACTTTGTGGCTTCAATGACGGAATCATTTAAAATGTTCAGTCTGATTACTCGTCTTCAAAGTAGAGCTTAATTGTAGTGAGGCACGAGCCGCCAGCATCTGCATGGGCCTGAGATGCACTCATCGCTGATATTTTCTGCTAGCTAGTTTATCTTTGAAAAGACATGTTGACTGGGATACCACGTCCTAAACCACCTTCCACTCGTCATAGGGCTAGATTTAACCGGTTTCAATAGTTGAAGGGTGTGTTCTAACCGGTTTTGCAGTTCAGGGTTGTAAGTTAAACTAGGGTAGAAGTTTAGGGTTGTAATATGCACTTCTCTCTGTATATTGCTACTCCTTTGAAGAATGAATTATTTGACTCTATGTAGCAACAACTTCATCACTTCATTCATAACATGTGCCTTACAATATTTGATCAAGTTTATGATGGTAGCATGTCACTTCAAAAATTATTTTGTTTTATCGTTTACCTACTCGAGGACGAGTAGGAACTAACCTTGGGGATGCTTGATATGTCACAAACGTATCTATAATTTTTTATATTCCATGCATGTTTTATGTCAATTGGCACATGTTTTATATACACTTTATATCATATTATGACATTTATTGGATTAACCTACTAATAGTTGCCAAAGTGCAAAATCTTCTTGTTTTCCTATTTGTTGTGTAGGAATTATCAAAAATACAAAAGGAAACCATATTGGAGTCGAATTGGGACTTTCCTGAAATCTGTTTGGAAACGTTTTTCGAAGATGGTCACGTTTGGGCCCGAAGACGACGTCAAACGAAAACCTGACAGAAGACAAAGTTGCAGAGAATTTTCCGAGAATCGATCTAGACTTAAAATTCGTTCAATTCCGAGTCCGGACGGCCGAGATATTCCCGTTTACTGCAGCCCTAGATGAGATGACGAGAATCTGAAAGATTGTGACTTTATTGACTCCAACTCTTACCAAATTTGATGGATTCGGCCAAGACACGAATTGGAGCCTCATTAGGGCTGAGAGGGGTTCCTAGGAAGCTTCTAGAGGTGCCCAAGAGCCCTTGGATCAAAGGGGCATCCATCCCATGGCCTAGATTGCATCTCCATCTCTATATAATGAAGGGAAACCCTATTTTCCAAGCAAGCCACCAAAAGCCACGAATTTTCCTCCTCTTGGCAGCCGCCAAGGATGGGGAGGAGCTCCTCCATTGCTGCACCATCACCAAGGAAGAAGAAGGGGGCCAAGGGCCACCGCCCCCAAGGGCCGCCGCCGCCGCTCACCGCTGCCGCGCCGTGGCTGCTACGGGCCGCCGCCTCCACTCCGGGCTGCACCTCTTCATCAACCTCTCCATCAAGTGTGCTCACCATGACCATGTGTGAGTAGTTTTCACCGAGGCTGAGGGCTCTGCCGGTAGCTATGTGGTTCATCTCTCTCTCCTATGGTGTGATCTTTATGTGATCATGAGCTTTGTAATCTAGTTGGATCCATGGATGTTACTCTTCGTTATCTTATGAATTATGCTACTTGAGTGGTTTTATTAATGTAAACTCCGGAGTCACTTTTGTCCCATGGTGCGAAGTTGACAGTGTGCGTACCGTGTGTGACTCTTAGGCTAAAGCTTACATGAATACTTATCATGAGTTATTATTTGTGTTGGATGTCTCTATGAAATTGTGGTGTTTGTCTAGTACTATTTTGGGGCGCTCTTAGTGACATTGGGTTCCCTAGATGTGGAATGCAACTTTAAGGTGTGCTTTTATAGCCCTACGCAGTGGATTGGTGTTCGTTATCCAACAAGGAAATAGCTCAGAGTAGCATAGTGAAGAGGAAATATCTATGTATTCAATTATATTATTATTGTTGAGAGTGTCCACTTGTGAAACTATGATCCCTAGGCCTTATTTCCAAGCATTGAAACACCGTTTGCTCTCACTTTGTCTCATGTTTGCTTGCTGCCATTTTTATTTCAGATTGCAATTACCACTTATAATCATCCATATTACTTGCATTTCACTATCTCTTCGCCGAACTAGTGCACCTATACATCTGACAAGTGTATTAGGTGTGTTGGGGACACAAGAGACTTCTTGTATCTTAATTGCAGGGTTGTTTGAGAGGGATATCTTTGACCTCTACCTCACTTAGTTCGATAAACCTTGGATGATTCACTTAAGGGAAACTTGCTGCTGTTCTACAAACCTCTGCACTTGGAGGCCCAACACTGTCTACAAGAATAGAACCGTGCGTAGACATCACATACGCTAGCACTAGTATGTTGTTCATGGTTTGTGACTTTTGTTGCTTTCCTTCGCATCTCATGTTAATATTCAGTGTCAGGTCCTAGAATCCGTAGTGACTTATGTTGGGGCAACTTGAGTAGGATCTAACATTAACCTTAGGTAGGATCTACGAGATCTATTTTTTCTAATACACAAAACGCTTCAAATATTCTCAAAAAATATTGTAAAACACTTTTCACCCAAACCTGACACTATTCATGTTATATATGAAACAGTAAAAGTTTGCTGCTTCAAATTCAATCTACATTGAGAGAGACCCAAAAAAAAGAGAAATGTCGGTGCAAATAGTGTAAAACACTTTTCACCCAAACCTGACACTATTCATGGTACAATTTAGGTTTTTTGCTTCTCTAACTGCATATCGAATTTTGATCTGAAATTTTTTAGAGTTGTAGAAACAGCCTATAGGTATGATATATAATTTTCTTAGATTGTTTTAAAAAATTCTAAATATGATTTTTATGAATTGATACTATGATCTCACCTAAAGGAGAGATCATGTACAAATCTTTCCAAACTTATGTGCCTCTGTATCGTTCAGTAAGCAAACAGTCGTTCATTTGCCAATCTGCTTGCTACTCATTTCTTACAGAGTGATGGCTAAGAAGGCCGCATTTTGGGTAGTAGGAGTATCTACTCCCATTAGGAAAAAACATTTTAAAATGTCAAAAAAATTCAGATGTTCATCTTGACATTTTATGTCCATGCAAAAGTTAACTTGTGTAAAAAAGACAAATTTTGATGCTACAAAATGAGTTTTCAAAAGATATTTTTTTGTCTTTTTAACACAGGCCACAAAAAATGACTTTTTTCTAAAATGTTATGTGCCAGCATAAAATGTTCGTAGGTACATCCGGAAATTTTATCAAAAAAAATTACAATTTAAAAATGAATTTTCAAACGTGTGAATAGATGCTCCTACTATTCGAAATGGATTTGCGGCTAAGATTGTTTATCTTCCATGTTATTGTAGTACCCATAAACAACTTACAATTTTTCCATCATAAATTTATCAATCAAGTGTAAAAAAGGGTGGTGCCAGGCGTATGTGTCATACGCTGCAATGATTTGATCTACCCTCTACCGAACCAGTGAGCAAGCAGAGGGGCAGATCGATTTAACCAATGATTTCCATTTGGGTTGCTACGTTGTGCGAACCGCACATGCACGAGCGAAGTCGTGTGAAGGGACGTGTGCTTTCTTTTTAGCACGCCTACAACCCAGTCTGGCCCTAATTTAAGAGAAAATTCCTTATATGACACTCCGTTAAAATTATGTTTTTTATTTGACACCGGTGAAAATTTTCTTCCTTATATATCCTCTCCCCAAAATTTCGTTCCCTATATGACACTCTAGTGCATTTTATTCACCAAAGAGGCATAAAAAGACTTTTTTGCCCCTGGTACATAATTTGACAAAAATTCTGTATTGAACAATAGCTGCAGTAATATTAAATATTTAAACATTAGGTTATTAAAAAAGTTCTTAAATCAATTATTATCTTTACACGACGATGACAACGAGCTTCCAGCAATATCTACGCACAAACCAGCTAGCCTGGCTAGCAGTTGATCGATTGGCGATTGCTAATAGCAATCACAACGAGAACTTGCCTGTGGCAAGATGGTTAGAAGGGTGGATGTACCCCAGCCCACCAGAGTTCAAATCCTAGGTTTGACACTGGTGTTTCTCATTTAGGCGGATTATTTTTCAGTGGAAGGCGACGTTCTCATCGATAGCGAGTCGTTTGTGGTGATTTCGTCAATTTCATGACTCAACCGCCGGCTCAGTCTCTCAGACGTGCTCATAGGGGTAGGGTGTGCGTGTGTGCGTTCATAGGGGTGAGTGTGCGCTTGCGCATGTGAGCGTCTGCGTGTGTACTGTGTTTCGCAAAAAAAAAACAATCACAACGTGCACACTTAGAGTATCATACATGGATATTTATACGCTTGGTGCGTCGCTTGCCGGGTATAAATACCACATCGATTCCTTTTTTTTGGCTTCACATCGCTTGTTGCGTCACTTGCCCGTGTATAAATACACTATCGATTCCTTCCGAACGTGATTCAGCAAGCACAATATCGATTCCTTCCGATTACTTTTTTTTTTTACCTAAACACGCAACTTTATTGATTCCTTCCGATTACTTGCTGCGTCGCTTGCCTGGTATAAATACCCATGTACTATACCTCGCGCGCGTTGTACTTGCTACTAGCAATATACTAGCAATCGATCAGCAAGCTAGCTTAGCTGGTTTGCGCGTACGCATCGCGTCGGAAGGATCGGAAGGAATGATATGTACGTTGCGCGTCTCGCTAGAAGCTCATCGTCGTCGTATCAATTTTTTGATTTAATAACCCGATTTTTAATATTAAATATTTATAACCTTTTTAATATTTGGTTATTAAAAAAGGTTATTAAATATTAAATTGATTTAATAATGTGATCAAAATATTACTGCAGATTTAATAACCAAATATTTAATATTACAGCAGATATTGTCCCGTACAGAATTTTGGTCACATTGTGCACTAGGGGTAGAAAGGTCTTTTTATACCTCTTTGGTGAACAAAATAAACAAAAGCGTCATATAGGGAAACAAATTTTGGCGAGATGTCATATAGGGCTGAAAATTTTCACCGGTGTCAAATAAGGAACATGATTTTAAGCGAGTGTCATATAAGGAATTTTCTCCTAATTTAACCTGGGGTCGATGTCCTATGCTGCTCGCTGTGGGACTAAACGTTCGAGACGCTCCAGAAAATAAGCAGCTAGCACCGTTTTCAACGCGTCGTTTTGTGTGGGCTTTCCCTCACGATTCACGAATCCATGGGACAGGGCTTCGGCCTCTTTTTGTTTTTTTTAGGGCATTGCTTCGGCCTCTCTTAAGAAGCTACAGGCCAACTATACGGTCATGGGGCTCATGGAATCAAGGAATTGCTCACGTGATTTTCCTTTGCAAGGAAAAAATAATTCTAGGTTTCTTTTTTTATCACATCTAAATCTAAACCCTAATCTAATCTCCAGCGGTGAGAAGCTCAGACACTGCTGGCCCATCAGAGGAGGTGACATCGACGATCGGCGATGGAAGAGGCGGTGCGAGGGGTGTGGCCTTGAGGAACTTGCATGCCTCTGGGTCACCGCCCTAGTTGATGTCGGTAGCGATGTCAATGACCAGCGCAGGAGCTTGTGGACTGCATTGTGCCGGCGGTGGTGGTGGCAATGGAGGTTGCACCAGCGCCAAGGATGCTTCGATTATCGACTTCATGTCGTCGTACTGTCTGGCGGGCTTGTCGTCAAAGTCGCTCAACTAGGCCACTTCCTCCTCTTCCGGCTCGTCAGACATTTCATCAGTGTAGCTCATCATCAGACCCGAGCCACTCGGCGGGCGGCGATCCCCTGTCGTCTGAGAGGAAGAAGTTTTCTTGTCAGGTCGCGTGGTCCGCCGCCACCACTTCATCCTAGTGCGGTGGCGACATGGAGTACTTGGGTTGCAGCCGCTGCTCCCATGGCATGTTATGCCACACTCTCTTGATGTAGTCAAGTCGCTCCTTCCCTTCGAGCGGCGACACTACCGGGACTTGTACGACGTTCGTCGTCCAGCCGTCCGGCAACCGGGCGTCAACAGAAGTTTGTGGTGGACGAGGGTGTGTGTGCCTCCGAAATCACAACAGATGGCGAGGGTCAGGGGGCGGAAGCCAGCGCCGATCAGGACCCCTCACTGCGCCGGCGGCGCCAGACGCCGATGAAAACGATGCATCTGGAGAGAGTGGTGATATCTGAAGAGTTGGGAGGAGAGAGGTGTGCAGCGAGAATTGAAAGTGGAAGGTGGGGTTTGTAGCGTGGGTCATGGGTGCCCGTATTTACGCCTGGGAACAGGTGTGGGTGTGGCAATAAAGGATGGTGGTAACCAGCAGTGTCGTGGTGCGTGTCTAAAGGTGTGTCCATACGGCGACGTTTGGATTGTAGTCGCGTCTGGATAAGGATGGCATGCCGCCACGCGTCATCTACCTTATGTTGCTGGCTGGACGTGCCACCAATGCAGGATTCCTAGTGGCGTGTAGCTTACACCACGCGACACCGACACTTTTAGCCGGGTGGTGGTCACACGAACAGCAGTGTCGCGTGCGAATTCGGCGCCTCTGATATTACAACTACGCTAAGGGTTTTCCTTCTAATGTCACATGATCCCATTAGGCACATCTTCTAACTCTGTTGATCAACTTGAATCTATCTTTGTACCTTATCTTGATCAACCTTGTATCTTTTATTTTCTCTTCGTAATGATGATGTCTTGAAGATAAACTTGAATGATCACATGATCTTTTTTAAGACATACTTGCAATATGCTCAACAACATCTTGACCATTCATCGGATCACACCTAGAACATCTTGGTCATCACATAATATTATTCTTGATCATACCAAATATATATCCATTCTAATCAATTATATTGATGCCACCGACTCAATCAATATCATTTTCATTCATAGCATCCGACGTTGAATCCAACACATGGAGTCCAAGCATTTCCTATTGTTAGACCTACAAGTATAGCTCAATGCAAACATTAATTCATAAGAATTATAATTAATTAGCAAACCCAAAAATAGGGCATCATGCACTTTCACCGACTGTCATAAATCTGGATGTGTACTTTGTAATCATTATTTACGATTAATATAATAGAGATGTTAGCCGGAAAATATTACTTGCAGAGTTTAGTAGGGTTTTTATTACAAGATATTATCGTACAAGATATAATCCGCAAAGATTTCATCTTAAATTAATCGAGTGGGTAAAAAAAAGTGGTGCCAGGTTGCAGAGTTTAGTAGGTTTTTTTACTTACAAGACATTATGGGACTGGATATAATCCTCAAGATTTTCATCTTAAATTAATCGAGTGGATAAAAAAAAATGGTGCCAGGCGTGTATTTCACACGCTGCAGGAGGGTTTGATCTGCGGGCAAACCCGAGCAGGTTTGCATAGCAAGGAGCGGCAGATCGAATTAACCGAGTTCCATTTGGGTTGCTACATTGTGCGAACCGCGCATGCACGAACGAGGTCGTGTGATTGGGAATGTGCTCTTGTGAGACACAAGTGTGCTCTTATGAGACTAGTCACAATGGAGAGTAACTTAGACTCGTAACATGCATATGTTACTACTCTAAGTTACTGCCTCCATAGTGGGGAGTAACATGTGTGTAATGTTATATTTAATAGGTTATACACTCATCTTGGCTTGAATATGTTACTACACGCTGCAGGAGGGTTTGATCTGCGGGCAAACCCGAGCAGGTTTGCATAGCAAGGAGCGGCAGATCGAATTAACCAAGGAGTTCCATTTGGGTTGCTACATTGTGCGAACCGCGCATGCACGAACGAGGTCGTGTGATTGGGAGTGTGCTCTTGTGAGACACAAGTGTGCTCTTATGAGACTAGTCACAATGGAGAGTAACTTAGACTAGTAACATGCATATGTTACTACTCTAAGTTACTGCCTCCATAGTGGGGAGTAACATGTGTGTAATGTCATATTTAATAGGTTATACACTCATCTTGGCTTGAAATGTGTGATGTTATGGTAACATAGCTAGTTACCACTACTATCTTTCTCCTCATTAATTATCCGCCACATCAGATTTTTTGCCTATGTGGCACTGATGTTACTCCTATGTTACTCTCCATTGTAACTAGTCTGAGGCACACGTAGAACCCAGCCCGGCTCTAATTTAAGCTGGTACAAACCTTCCAAGCTTCTTGGGACTAAAAGTTCGGACGCTACAAGAAAATAAGCACTGATTCCAGCGCGTCGTTATGTCTGGGCTTTCCCTCCCTTACGAATCCGTGCGACAGGGCTTTGGCCTTTCTTAAGAAGCTACAGACCGACTATACGAACATGGAGTAGAAAGGCAGGCCCGAAGTATCAGCCCATACGGAATCGAGGACTTGTTCACGTACCGTATAAAAAAATCTTCGTGATTTTCTTTTGCAATGAAAAAAAATACTACCTCCGATCCATATTAGTGGGCACAATTTTGTCTAGATACACATGTATCTAGTCTAAATACTTAACTAGATACATATGAATTTACACAAAGTTATGCCCACTAATATGGATCGGAGGGAGTACTACTCGTAGTATAAGCCTGTGAGATGGCGAAAAAAGCGTTCGTTCGTTTTCTGCCTCCCGCCACGTTGCATTCACCGCCAAAATATCGAATCCGAGTTCGTCCTGCGTGACTGTCACGCAACCACACTCACCGATCGATATCATCCCCTTCTCACCCCACCGATCTCATCAGTCTCGCTCAACTTCTTTGATCGCCGCACAACCGGCAAGACAGACTTACACGCCTTTGAGCCCCTCGCTGCGCGCGTGGTCGCCGGACTACACGCCGTCGAGCCCTTCCCGGATCGCGGGTTCGCCGGACTACACGCCTTCGAGCCTCTCGCTGCGCGCGTGGTCACCGGACCCGGACTACACACCCTCGAGCCCTACGCGGAGCGTGGGTTCGCCGGACAACACGCCTTCTAGCCCCTCGCTGCGCGCGTGGTCGCCGGACTACACACCGTCGAGCCCTTCCCGGATCGCGGGTTCGCCGGACTACACGCCTTCGAGCCTCTCGCTGCGCGCGTGGTCACCGGACCCGGACTACACACCCTCGAGCCCTACGCGGAGCGTGGGTTCGCCGGACAACACGCCTTCTAGCCCCTCGCTGCGCGCGTGGTCGCCATACTACACGCCGTCGAGCCATTCGCGCGCGCGGGTCCGCCGGACTACATGCCTTCTAGCCCCTCGCTGCGTGCGTGATCGCCATACTACACGCCGTCGAGCCCGTCGTCCGTGAAGCCGTCAGAGCACGCTGCATCACCTGACTACACTCCGTCGACGCCTCCTTCAGTCGCCGCGTCTCCATACTACACTCCGTCGACACCTCCGAGGCGCCCCGAGTCGCCGGACTACACGCCCAGAACGCCGCCTCCGTCGCCCCTGGTGACCGACGCTGAGTCCCGCGCGTCACCACCGCGCCGCCGCCACCACCCGTACCAGACGAGCGGCACCAGCACGTGCTCCTCGCGCGCCAGACGGATCATCCGCGGGAGGCATCAGCGGGCCTTGGGATACTAGGCGTTTTGTGATAGGAGACATTGCACTGTCCTCTTTCTATGTAAAAGTCCTCGCATTTGTATGCCATTGTTTATCCTTGGACAATTCTTGTACTATTATGAATCGATGGATATATATGTGTATCAAACTTTTGGTCAAGATTTGAGATTCTTGGCATCCTTTATATCAGCTCTTCGTTTGTCATGAACAGGTCTGCTTGTTGTCACTGAGTACTGCAATTGTATCTTAGATCAGATCATGCATCATTAACAGTGCACAAGCTTGCAGAGATATCACTAACTATATTAAGGCAGTGCAGATCGCCGGCCTCTCCTCGCTCGGGTCACACTGTAGCTTCCGAAAGCTACAGTGCCCGGTTGCCTCCACGCCGTCCATCGTTGATCTGACGGTCCGCCTGCCATAGCTTTCGAAAGCTACAGTAGCCGGCCACCTCCGCGCCGTCCATTTCTAATCCTACGGTTCCCCTGCGATCCCCGTGCCACTTTTGCAAAAAGAGACACGCAAGCCCACAAATTGCGCCGCAGTCCCAACTTTCCCGAATAGAGGGACTGTGGGACCCCGGACTAGCCGTCCGAAATACCCGATTATGCTTAACGCAACGATCCCGTGATCAGTCTGTCGTTGCACATAATCCGAACCGAATATCAAAGTTTACATCCATACAATACCGAGTTTAAAGTCTTACAAACCTGGCCATACAGGCCTAATTATACATAGGTGCCTTCAAGGGCCAAACCATCTTTATTCAGCGGAAGCTACGGTAGTAGGGCTAAACCAACTCGACAACACCCGACAGGCAGCTGACTTATGAAGATCTTAGTTCGCATAGACGTCGCCAAACTCCTCTTCAACGCAGGGTTCCTCGAAATCTGGCTAAGACAATAGCCAGGGACGAAACCAATATGAGTACATTTGATTGTACTCGCAAACTACCCCAACTAGAGTAAGCACACACTAGTTTTATTTTTAAAAACTTTTATGTGAAAACTCTCAAATCCTTACTGGAAAGGGTTGAGACGAAGTTTATAACCATCCTTTGAGAAAACACCACTTTAGCTATTTTTCCCGAAAAATCCTTCCCTGTCCGACCAAATCTCAATCAGGGTTCCAAACCCTTCACCACCTTGCACCAACTCATTGGTACAGGTAAGCAACCTTTTCCATCTCAGTTTCCTTTCAAACTCAACGCTTTATAAAACTTTTATCAAAACTTGCACATGGTCTTAGGACAGCCTTCCAACTGTCCGTATCCGAGGACTCGGCTATTCGAATAGTTTTACCCTCTGCAGAGGTAGTACGCTTTTCCCACACCCATCCGGTCACTCATCGTGTCAGCCACGTCCCGCCATACCGGAGGTATGCGAAGTTGAGTTCCCGGCCATAGCCTGTCCTTTGCTCATGCTAGTATAGGACCCTGCCGCTACGACACTTTCCACCGACACTCAAATCCTCAGAAACTAAGTGTGGGGACTCGTAGTTCTGCCCGGCGGACCCAAGGGAGCCCTTCAATCCTCTTCCTCCGACACGCTCATACCGGCTTCCGGTAGACTACAATGAAGAGGACCCAGGTCAGGGGGTAGGTCCTCAGACCATCCCCTCATGGAACGAGGTCATCCTCGTTGTTGAGGTATCCAGTACTAACACGAGCAAATTATATGACTACGCCCTTGCCCATATGTGGGTAAATGTGGTCGCACAGGTTATCGGCTGGTAGTCATAGTACTAGGACACAATGTGCATTTTTCGCAAAACAACACCATCCTTCTTTAACTGAGCACCGACCTTCCGGCAGGTCTATCCAAGTACTTTCAAAGGAGTTTCAAGAAAACATTGTTTTTCCCATCCTATAGTTTTAAATAACTACCTTATACTCCTACACAAGGTGGCAAAATAGTTTTTTTCCGGTAGTTTGTAAAAAGGGGTTTTTTCCAAAACTCATTGTTTCCTTTGAACAACTCTTGAGACTAAAATAGAGGTATATAAATGCAAGCTCAGTGAAGTAGCTTGCCTTGCTCAGCAAAGTTCTCGGGGTCTTGTTCCTGCTGATCAAAGTACTCCCCTTCCTCGAAGACTCCGGCAGCGTTTTCGTCTAACGTCAACAAGCGATACAAACAATTACTATACTAACTCAAGCATCATCACAACATCACAATTGCTACACATAGCTACTGCACACATCAAGCAACACAAGGTGGTTTCAAATTGATTGAATTAAATTTTATTTAATTAATTTCAAACTAAGGCAGAAACTAGTTGTACACTAATTAATTCACCATTTAATCTATGTTTGTCACAAAAATTCAAACTAAAATTCTATGGATAGCTACTGGTGTGTAGAAGATCACCCAATTGGTTTGGGATCATTTGGAGTTACAAAACTCCCTACACATCTGTTTTAGTTCAGAAGGGTTTTAAACAAGTTTTAGCTACCAAACAAATTTGGTTGCTCCAAAAATTAAATCCTTTTAGGGGTATCTAACCTTGGTTGAGTGTGACCTAACAAAATTGGTTTTAGATCAATTGGATCTACCAACAGTTCACACTAATTGTTTTAGTGCAGAAGGGTGCACTGAAGTTCAACCAAGGCTAAGGATTTTATACTACTCAATTAATTCTACCAAAATTTGGGGAGCTAAAGGATCCTAATACAAAGCTACCAAAATTGGTTTCAAGTTATTTGGATTTATATAACTCCAGAAACAAATGGTTTAGTGTTTTAAACCTTCTGGAGCATTTTTACTAATACATTTTTATTATTTATTTAAATGAGATGAGACCACTTTGGTGAGTTAAAGAATTTTATAAGCTTTCCAGAACATTTGAGTTTGATTTATTTGGATTCCTAGAACTCGAGTTATTGAATTTCAAAGTTGGGTCCAGTACTGGATTTCAGAAGAGATTTAAATTCGAAAAACCTAATTCTCTGGATAATGTTTAAAACTATGACATGTGGGGTCGGGTGGTCAGTGACTCAGTGGAAAACGTTTCGCGCGCGGCTTAATGTTTAAAACGCTGACGGGTGGGTCCCGCTTGTCGGCGTCTAAACGAAACGAACCGGTAAGCTACCGTTGGATCCAGATCCAACGGCGCAGGATCAACATCGTCCTCGACCACCGGAGTACGATGGAGCCGTGGCTCCGGCGGCGACGAGGTGGGTCAAGGCTCACCTAGGGGCCTCGGGTGGTGGCGGAGATGACGTAGATCGACGGCGGAGGGAGTGGGGAAGCTCTGGGACAAGTCTCGCGTGCTGGGACGGCTCCAAACGTCGACGGCGTGCTTGGCGTCTCCTCCGTGGCCGTGCGCTAACTCCGGCGACTCCTCCGCGGCGCTGCTGTGCACAGAACACGGGCAAACTGCGGCGGGTGAGCTAGGGCACAATGGAGAGGCGAGAGTAGGCCAGAGAGGGGAGAGGGGAAGCGAGCAACGACCTGTCCGTGCTCGGCTCCTTCCTCAACTCCGGCGAGGAATCGAGGACGCTCGAGGCGGCCTGGACTTGCGGGGCAGCGTCACCGCTCTCCTAGCGGTGCACTGAGGGGTGGAGAGTGAGGGAGAGATGCTGGGACGGGCTGTGGTGAGGCGTAGAGGCACGGGCGCGGGGGCATTTTATAGCCGAACCACGGCGTGCGGTGAACTGAGCGTAGGAGGGGTCTAGGGTGGGAGATAGCACGCCAGTGGGGGCGGTGCTGCACGGCGACGACCCTAGGGTGCCTAGCTAGGGCGTAGGGGGAGAGGGGTGCACGCACTGCGGCGTGAACGAGCTTGACACGGCACGGCGGCCATGGCGCGTCCGTGGAGAGGATGGATCGATGCGGCGTCTGCAGGCCACGAGGGTCGACGGGGATGTGTCCCTGATGTTGCTGGGTGGCAGGGGCGTGTCTGCGGCGAGCCACGCGGGCTGGGGTGGCGTGGAGGTGAGGAATGGGGTCGGCGTCCACGCGCGGCCAGAGCTCGGCGAGCGGCGACACGGCGACTGGAGCACGGCGTCTCAGGGCATCAGGGAGTGGTCTTTTCCGTTCAGTCGCGTGCGGTGAGAGGTGAGGGAGTGGACGGGGGCAGGGTTGGGCCAGAGGGCAGCTCGCACGCGCGATTTCGTCGGCGACACCGTGCACCGCACGGTGGCGTGCGTCCGGCGACGGCCACGAGCCCACACACCCAATCTCCACGCTTCCTACTAGCTTGATCGACTGAGGGGAGTGAGGGAGAGAGTGTAGAGCAAGCAAACCTTGCAGGGATCGATCAAATCGACCGATTTGATCTCGGTTTCGTGGAGTAGAGGATGAACACGGGCAGTGTTTACCACGTGCTCGACGAATTGCCTCAACGAAAATTAAATCCAATTTTCTTGAATTTAATTCCACACTTGATTCACACAAGCAAAGTAGGGATTGTTGGTGTGGTGCTAGAAATTTTTGGATATGTGCAACATAGCACATTTTGTGTTTTGGGAAGGTTCAAGAAAGAATTGGAATTTGAATTTAAGAATTTTAGAAATATTTTTAGAGAGGGAAAGAATATGAGAACAAGGTGAGAGTGATCACATGTCACCCCTCTGAATTTGTTTTGAAAACAAAATTTGATTTTCTTTATAAGAGGAAATTTGTGTGACTTGTGTCACATGATTTTATGTGGGAGTTTTTATTTTGTTTCTTTTCTTTT
Organism: Poa pratensis; assembly: GCA_947311845.1. Taxonomy (NCBI): domain Eukaryota; kingdom Viridiplantae; phylum Streptophyta; class Magnoliopsida; order Poales; family Poaceae; genus Poa; species Poa pratensis. The sequence goes on along the minus strand of CAMZMU010000033.1, from coordinate 23,335,781 downwards.
CTTTAAATTTTTATTTCAAACAAACACAACTCAAGCAAGCAACATAAGCAAGCACACATAAAGTAACAGAAAATTTTTGTTGGCCCACATTTTCGACTAATAAAACTGGGTTACAGATTTGGGATGTTACAGATCCTTCCCCCCTTAGGATAAATCTCGTCCCGAGATTGCTAGGCTTAGGTGCTAAAGAGGTTGGGAAACTCGCTTCTAAGATAGTCCTCACGTTCCCAAGTTGCTTCCTCTTCGGAGTGATTAGTCCACTGGACTTTGTAAAACTTGATCTTGTTCCTCCGGGTGAGACGAATATCTTCGTCGAGAATTTTGAATGGTCTCTCACGATAAGTCAGATCATGGTTCAGGTCGATGGATTGGTGGTCAATGTTCTTGAAAACATCGGGCTGGTCAGGAACTTCAAGACACTTCCGGAGCAGAGAAATGTGGAAGACGTCATGAAATTCCGATAACTCTGGGGGTAACTCTAACTGATAGGCTACTTCTCCGCGACGGGCAAGAATCTTGAAAGGTCCAATATATCTGGGTGCCAACTTTCCTTTGACATGGAAACGTTGCATCCCTTTGAGTGGTGTCACCCGAAGATAGACAAAATCTCCAGGTTGAAAGGTGACATCACGACGCTTGGAATCAGCATAACTTTTCTGACGGGATTGGGCTGTTTTGAGACGTTCACGGATAAGTTGGACTTGCTCCTCGGCTTCACGGAGGGTATCTGGTCCAAACACTTTTCCGTCTCCGGTCTCGGACCAGTTCAAGGGTGTACGACACTTCTTGCCGTAAAGTGCTTCAAATGGGGCCATTTGCAGACTGGACTGATAACTATTGTTATAGGAAAACTCTGCAAATGGAAGGCAATCTTCCCATTTAGAGCCATAGGCTAGGACACATGCACGAAGCATATCTTCCAGAATCTGGTTTACTCGCTCGGTCTGTCCTCCAGTCTGGGGGTGATAGGCTGTGCTGAAAGATAAGTGTGTTCCGAGGGCTTCATGAAGAGCTTTCCAGAACCGTGAGGTAAACTGCGTGCCTCTGTCAGATACAATTCTCTGGGGAACTCCGTGTAGGCTTACTATCCGGGACATATATAAATCTGCTAACTGGGCCCCGGTGTATGTGGTCTTGACGGGGATAAAATGGGCAACTTTGGTCAGCCGATCAACGATGACCCAAATTGAGTCATGGCCTCGGTTTGACCTAGGAAGTCCGGTGATAAAATCCATTCCAATTTCATCCCATTTCCACTCGGGGGTCTTGAGGGGTTGGAGCAATCCGGCAGGGCGCTGATGCTCTGCTTTGACTCGCTGACAATTATCACACTTGGCCACGAAAGATCCAATTTCCCGCTTCATTCCATGCCACCAAAACTTCTCACGAAGATCTTGGTACATCTTGGTTCCTCCGGGGTGGATCGAGTATGGGGTATTGTGGGCTTCTTTCAGGATTAGACCTTTAAGTTCCTTATCATCGGGCACACATAGGCGTCCTTTGAATCTCAGAACTCCTTCAGCATCTATGGCAAAACCAGGTGCTTTATCAAGGGGTACCTTTTTCTTAATACCTTCAATACTCTCATGACCCTTCTGGGCTTCTTTGATTTGGTCCAACAGGGTTGGGGCTAACTCCAGGTTGGCAAGATATCCATAGCTAACCAATTCAAGTCCGAAATCTTCGAACTCCTTAAATAAGGTTGGCTGCTCTGCTTGGATTAGGGTATTCAGGGTGCATGGCTTCCGGCTTAGGGCATCGGCTACCACATTGGCTTTTCCGGGATGGTAATGAATTCCGACATCATAGTCCTTAATCAATTCCATCCACCTTCTCTGCCTCAGATTCAACTCCTTCTGAGTGAAAATGTACTTCAAGCTTTTGTGATCTGTATAGACCTCGCAGCGATGACCCACAAGATAGGGTCGCCATTTTTTTAAAGCAAAAACCACAGCTGCTAACTCCAGGTCATGGGTTGGGTAATTCCCTTCATGCGGTCGCAATTGTCGAGACAGGTACGACACAACTTTCCCTTCTTGCATCAGAACGCAACCAAGTCCGAGACGTGAAGCATCACAATACACGTCGAAACTCTTGGTGACGTCTGGCATGATTAGGATTGGGGCTGAAGTCAATCTCTTCTTCAGTTCTTGGAAACTATCTTCACACTTCTGGGTCCATTCAAACTTCTTATCTTTCTTCAACAACTGGGTCATGGGTTTGGCTATACTGGAAAATCCTTCAACGAACTTGCGGTAATAACCTGCTAGTCCGAGAAAACTTCGGATTTCCGTCACACTGGTGGGTGATTTCCAGTCTAGAATGGCTTTGATTTTCTCGGGGTCAACAGAGATTCCTCCTGCAGACACAACATGTCCGAGGAATGCCACTTCACTTAGCCAAAATTCACACTTGCTAAGTTTGGCATACAGTTTGTGTTCTCTGAGGGTCTCCAAAACCACACGCAGATGTTCAGCATGCTCTTCTTCCGTCTTGGAGTAGATAAGGATATCATCGATAAAGACAACCACGAACTTGTCGAGGTACTCCATGAAAATCTTATTCATGAGATTCATGAAATAAGCTGGGGCATTGGTCAAGCCAAAGGACATAACGGTGTATTCAAACAATCCGTACCGGGTGGTGAAGGCGGTCTTGGGAATGTCAGACTCTCGAATCTTCAACTGGTGGTAACCCGTCCGAAGATCGATCTTAGAAAAGACTCGGGCTCCGTTCATCTGATCGAACAGATCCTCGATCTTGGGCAGGGGTACTTGTTCTTGATGGTTACATCATTGAGCTTGCGATAATCCACACACAGGCGTGTGGTACCGTCTCTTTTGTCCACGAAGATGATAGGTGATCCCCAAGGTGATGCGCTTGGGCGAATCAAACCTTTACTGAGCTGATCAGCTAACTGCTTCTTCAATTCCACCAGTTCTTCTGGATTCATCCGGTAGGGTCTCTGAGATATAGGGGATGTTCCAGGAATAAGTTCAATCACGAACTCAATATCCCGGTCTGGCGGCATACCAGGCAATTCCTCCGGAAAAACATCCTTGAATAGATGGACCACACGGATCTCATCTAGGGTTGGTCGGGCTATGCCTTCATGACAACAGGGTTGGGATTCGTTGGCTTGTGAAGCATACTCCACTTCAGTTCCTTCGTCTGTGGTGAGAGATACGGCTCTTCTGGCACAGTCGATACGACCATGATACTTTGCTAACCAATTCATGCCCAGAATGACATCTATGCCTTGGGTTCCTAGAATGATTAGATCGGCTGGAAAGTTTTCTCCTTTGATCTCAAGAGAGACGTCGGGACAAAACAGCTTGGTCTCTACTAGGAACTCTGGGGTTTGTATAAGCAGGGGTTTGGACAAGAGGTTCCCGACTAGACCTCCCTTAACAACAAACTCCTTGGTAACAAAGGAATGGGTAGCACCAGAATCAAACAGGACAGTGGCAGGTACTGAGTTGACAAGGAACGTACCCAGCACAACATCTGGCGCTTCCTGGGCTTCTTCAGTGTTGATGTGGTTCAGACGGCCTCTTGCAACAGCAGCATTGCCACGGGGTGCAGCATTCTTGCCATTTCCATTTCCATTTCGGCCTTGTCCAGATTAGGTGCAGGGGCATTGGGGCGCGGAGCATTCCTCTTGGGATTGGGGCAGTCTCGGGAGTAATGACCCTTGTTGCCGCATTCAAAGCAGACAACGCTGGCAGTAGGGGTAAAAGTGTTGGTGTTTCCTCCGGGACGATTGTTGCCATTGGGGCGGTAGTTGTTGTTGATGTTTGGGCGGGGGACATTGTTGTTGCTGTTGGGACGGTTGGGATAGTTGGGACGTGGAGCTGGGGGTGGTCGATAAACTGGCTTGGGTGCTGGCTGGAAGGTGCGGGGTTTCTGACTGCTGGAACCTTCCTGAATATTCATCCTTCTCTTGCGGCCTTCAAACATGGACTTGCGCTTGGTCTCCAGCTGAATGGCCTTGTCCACAAGTGACTCCAGATCACGGAAGTCCTGGACAACCAAGGCACATTGCATCTCATCATGGAGTCCATTCAGAAAACGCTCCATCTTCTTCTTCTCCGTGTCGGTATCTTCAGGAGCATACCGAGCAAGATCGGTAAACTCATCCAGGTAACCAACCACATCTCTGCCTGCCTGCCTTAGCTTACGGAACTCATCCTTCTTCCTCTCGATAAGACCGCTAGAGATGAACTTCTTGCGGAATTTGTCCTTGAACTCCTCCCAGGTAATGACATGACCTGCGTGCTGGAGGGTCTTGGTAGTCTCCCACCAAGCTCTTGCGGGTCCAGCAAGGTAGTGGGTAGCATACAGGACCTTCTCATTCTCTCCCACCGAGGCAACTTCCAGGTCGTTCTCAATAGTGCGGATCCAGTCATCTGCTTCCAGGGGGTGAAGTCCCTTGGAATAGGTGGGCGGTGTGGTCTTCTGGAAGTCACTCAGGGTAGAGCGTTGATTTCCACCCTCGTCGCCATTTCCATTGCCACCATTGTGGTTCTGGTTGGCGTGGGCAGCGGCAAGTTGCTGCAGGGCGGCGAGATGAGCTTGACGCTCTTCCCGGGCAGCTTGGCGATCCTCCATGATGATCGCAAGCAGTTGAGCAGCGGTGGGTTCTGGCGGTGGTGGTGGTGCCGCGTGCTGGTTGTGGCGAGTGTTCGTCATCCTGGAATAGATACGATATAAGAGGCAAGGCAAAGAGGCTTTGGCTAACGATGAAGTCACAAAGGGGGTGGTTGATGAAACACTAGTCAAACAAGACCATCACATTTATTCAACACAATCATCACATCAAGGAGTTCACACATCAAGCTTACAACATCCTAACACCTAATGTACATACTACATGATTTCACTAGGAACCATCACACACACTCTACTCGCATAGGGGGGTCGACACAGTCCTAAGGTAGTGCTCTCGTCGCTCAACTACTGAGGTGGAACCCCAGGCTCGACGACCTCAACGTCTGAGTCGTAGGGTGGCTCCTCGGGATCCTCCTCCTCGAGAACTGGCTCAGACGGCTCCTCCTCCTCGTCAACTAACTCCTCCTCGTCGTCCTCCTCCTCGTAATCCATCTCCTCAAGGTAGTCCTCATCATCACTGATGAAGGCACTGTTCTCCTTGCGGAGATCCTCGCCCTCCTCCTCCATCTCGTTCGCCTGCTGCTCCATCTCGTCTATCATCTCGTTCTGCTCTGCTACCGTCTTGCGGAGCCTGACGATAGACCTCCTCTGACGGGCCAGCTTCAGGCGGAGATTATCATTCTCCCACTTAGCTGGGTCTCACGGTCTCGGGCATCGTCGAGGGAGCTACGCTGGAAGTGAACCTTGAGTCTAGCATCGCGCAGGTTCTCCTGGGTGTCGTGAAGTAGCACCTCCATGTCGGTGATGTACTCGCCGAAGAGAGTGTGCTGCGCGGGGTAGGTGGGGTTTCCATCGTCGTCACGCCTTCCGAAGTACTGGAACCGAGTGCCCACCAGCTCGTCCTTGTGCTCCTCACAAAGGCGGGCTAGTAGCCTCTGCATAACTCGGGTCAGACCGTCAACCCAAGTAGTGTCCATCGTGGAGTAGACCAAGTCCTTGGAACGGGGTGGCTGAATCCTGCCTCGGACGGACGACTTGATGAGCCAGGACAGGTTCCCATCACCGAGGGAATCGACCTGAGTTCCCTCAAACTCTGGAACAGGGCGTCCCAAAATCTGGCTCAACTCGTACAGGTCCTGCTCGAACATCAGCAGGCCGTCCTTCCTCACTTGGACGAACTCGGACACGTTGGGTGCCATCTACAAGTTTAGGCAAAATTTTAAGTTAGTTAAGTGACATGAGTATCAAATGTAAACTTAATGGAGTAACAAGTGTGCAAAATTTTAAGGGTTCAAGAAAAGATTACTCTTAATGAGTGTAGGGTTTTAAATAAATAGGGGGGGGTTGGGGAGATAAGAAATTTTCGAAAATACTTCACTTCCTTGTTTTAGAAATTAACTTTTGTAACTCTTGACTAACGCCCATGCTAACTAAAGTCTCCTAAAGTCAGGATGGCTCTGATACCAGCTCTGTGGGGACCCCGGACTAGCCGTCCGAAATACCCGATTATGCTTAACACAACGATCCCGTGATCAGTCTGTCGTTGCACATAATCCGAACTGAATATCAAAGTTTACATCCATACAATACCGAGTTTAAAGTCTTACAAACCTGGCCATACAGGCCTAATTATACATAGGTGCCTTCAAGGGCCAAACCATCTTTATTCAGCGGAAGCTACGGTAGTAGGGCTAAACCAACTCGACAACACCCGACAGGCAGCTGACTTATGAAGATCTTAGTTCGCATAGACGTCGCCAAACTCCTCTTCAACGCAGGGTTCCTCGAAATCTGGCTAAGACAATAGCCAGGGACGAAACCAATATGAGTACATTTGATTGTACTCGCAAACTACCCCAACTAGAGTAAGCACTAACTAGTTTTATTTTTAAAAACTTTTATGTGAAAACTCTCAAATCCTTACTGGAAAGGGTTGAGACGAAGTTTATAACCATCCTTTGAGAAAACACCACTTTAGCTATTTTTCCCGAAAAATCCTTCCCTGTCCGACCAAATCTCAATCAGGGTTCCAAACCCTTCACCACCTTGCACCAACTCATTGGTACAGGTAAGCAACCTTTTCCATCTCAGTTTCCTTTCAAACTCAACGCTTTATAAAACTTTTATCAAAACTTGCACATGGTCTTAGGACAGCCTTCCAACTGTCCGTATCCGAGGACTCGGCTATTCGAATAGTTTTACCCTCTGCAGAGGTAGTACGCTTTTCCCACACCCATCCGGTCACTCATCGTGTCAGCCACGTCCCGCCATACCGGAGGTATGCGAAGTTGAGTTCCCGGCCATAGCCTGTCCTTTGCTCATGCTAGTATAGGACCCTGCCGCTACGACACTTTCCACCGACACTCAAATCCTCAGAAACTAAGTGTGGGGACTCGTAGTTCTGCCCGGCGGACCCAAGGGAGCCCTTCAATCCTCTTCCTCCGACACGCTCATACCGGCTTCCGGTAGACTACAATGAAGAGGACCCAGGTCAGGGGGTAGGTCCTCAGACCATCCCCTCATGGAACGAGGTCATCCTCGTTGTTGAGGTATCCAGTACTAACACGAGCAAATTATATGACTACGCCCTTGCCCATATGTGGGTAAATGTGGTCGCACAGGTTATCGGCTGGTAGTCATAGTACTAGGACACAATGTGCATTTTTCGCAAAACAACACCATCCTTCTTTAACTGAGCACCGACCTTCCGGCAGGTCTATCCAAGTACTTTCAAAGGAGTTTCAAGAAAACATTGTTTTTCCCATCCTATAGTTTTAAATAACTACCTTATACTCCTACACAAGGTGGCAAAATAGTTTTTCCGGTAGTTTGTAAAAAGGGGGTTTTTCCAAAACTCATTGTTTCCTTTGAACAACTCTTGAGACTAAAATAGAGGTATATAAATGCAAGCTCAGTGAAGTAGCTTGCCTTGCTCAGCAAAGTTCTCGGGGTCTTGTTCCTGCTGATCAAAGTACTCCCCTTCCTCGAAGACTCCGGCAGCGTTTTCGTCTAACGTCAAACAAGCGATACAAACAATTACTATACTAACTCAAGCATCATCACAACATCACAATTGCTACACATAGCTACTGCACACATCAAGCAACACAAGGTGGTTTCAAATTGATTGAATTAAATTTATTTAATTAATTTCAAACTAAGGCAGAAACTAGTTGTACACTAATTAATTCACCATTTAATCTATGTTTGTCACAAAAATTCAAACTAAAATTCTATGGATAGCTACTGGTGTGTAGAAGATCACCCAATTGGTTTGGGATCATTTGGAGTTACAAAACTCCCTACACATCTGTTTTACTTCAGAAGGGTTTTAAACAAGTTTTAGCTACCAAACAAATTTGGTTGCTCCAAAAATTAAATCCTTTTAGGGGTATCTAACCTTGGTTGAGTGTGACCTAACAAAATTGGTTTTAGACCAATTGGATCTACCAACAGTTCACACTAATTGTTTTAGTGCAGAAGGGTGCACTGAAGTTCAACCAAAGGCTAAGGATTTTATACTACTCAATTAATTCTACCAAAATTTGGGGAGCTAAAGGATCCTAATACAAAGCTACCAAAATTGGTTTCAAGTTATTTGGATTTATATAACTCCAGAAACAAATGGTTTAGTGTTTTAAACCTTCTGGAGCATTTTTACTAATACATTTTTATTATTTATTTAAATGAGATGAGACCACTTTGGTGAGTTAAAGAATTTTATAAGCTTTCCAGAACATTTGAGTTTGATTTATTTGGATTCCTAGAACTCGAGTTATTGAATTTCAAAGTTGGGTCCAGTACTGGATTTCAGAAGAGATTTAAATTCGAAAAACCTAATTCTCTGGATAATGTTTAAAACTATGACATGTGGGGTCGGGTGGTCAGTGACTCAGTGGAAAACGTTTCGCGCGCGGCTTAATGTTTAAAACGCTGACGGGTGGGTCCCGCTTGTCGGCGTCTAAACGAAACGAACCGGTAAGCTACCGTTGGATCCAGATCCAACGGCGCAGGATCAACATCGTCCTCGACCACCGGAGTACGATGGAGCCGTGGCTCCGGCGGCGACGAGGTGGGTCAAGGCTCACCTAGGGGCCTCGGGTGGTGGCGGAGATGACGTAGATCGACGGCGGAGGGAGTGGGGAAGCTCTGGGACAAGTCTCGCGTGCTGGGACGGCTCCAAACGTCGACGGCGTGCTTGGCGTCTCCTCCGTGGCCGTGCGCTAACTCCGGCGACTCCTCCGCGGCGCTGCTGTGCACAGAACACGGGCAAACTGCGGCGGGTGAGCTAGGGCACAATGGAGAGGCGAGAGTAGGCCAGAGAGGGGAGAGGGGAAGCGAGCAACGACCTGTCCGTGCTCGGCTCCTTCCTCAACTCCGGCGAGGAATCGAAGACGCTCGAGGCGGCCTGGACTTGCGGGGCAGCGTCACCGCTCTCCTAGCGGTGCACTGAGGGGTGGAGAGTGAGGGAGAGATGCTGGGACGGGCTGTGGTGAGGCGTAGAGGCACGGGCGCGGGGGCATTTTATAGCCGAACCACGGCGTGCGGTGAACTGAGCGTAGGAGGGGTCTAGGGTGGGAGATAGCACGCCAGTGGGGGCGGTGCTGCACGGCGACGACCCTAGGGTGCCTAGCTAGGGCGTAGGGGGAGAGGGGTGCACGCACTGCGGCGTGAACGAGCTTGACACGGCACGGCGGCCATGGCGCGTCCGTGGAGAGGATGGATCGATGCGGCGTCTGCAGGCCACGAGGGTCGACGGGGATGTGTCCCTGATGTTGCTGGGTGGCAGGGGCGTGTCTGCGGCGAGCCACGCGGGCTGGGGTGGCGTGGAGGTGAGGAATGGGGTCGGCGTCCACGCGCGGCCAGAGCTCGGCGAGCGGCGACACGGCGACTGGAGCACGGCGTCTCAGGGCATCAGGGAGTGGTCTTTTCCGTTCAGTCGCGTGCGGTGAGAGGTGAGGGAGTGGACGGGGGCAGGGTTGGGCCAGAGGGCAGCTCGCACGCGCGATTTCGTCGGCGACACCGTGCACCGCACGGTGGCGTGCGTCCGGCGACGGCCACGAGCCCACACACCCAATCTCCACGCTACCTACTAGCTTGATCGACTGAGGGGAGTGAGGGAGAGAGTGTAGAGCAAGCAAACCTTGCAGGGATCGATCAAATCGACCGATTTGATCTCGGTTTCGTGGAGTAGAGGATGAACACGGGCAGTGTTTACCACGTGCTCGACGAATTGCCTCAACGAAAATTAAATCCAATTTTCTTGAATTTAATTCCACACTTGATTCACACAAGCAAAGTAGGGATTGTTGGTGTGGTGCTAGAAATTTTTGGATATGTGCAACATAGCACATTTTGTGTTTTGGGAAGGTTCAAGAAAGAATTGGAATTTGAATTTAAGAATTTTAGAAATATTTTTAGAGAGGGAAAGAATATGAGAACAAGGTGAGAGTGATCACATGTCACCCCTCTGAATTTGTTTTGAAAACAAAATTTGATTTTCTTTATAAGAGGAAATTTGTGTGACTTGTGTCACATGATTTTATGTGGGAGTTTTTATTTTGTTTCTTTTCTTTTCTTTAAATTTTTATTTCAAACAAACACAACTCAAGCAAGCAACATAAGCAAGCACACATAAAGTAACAGAAAATTTTTGTTGGCCCACATTTTCGACTAATAAAACTGGGTTACAGATTTGGGACGTTACAGGGACCCAACTGTAATTTCTGAAAACTCCACGGACCCCACTAAAAAAAAGCCAACGATTCCCCTCCGTCTCCTTCTCTCCCACGCGACGGCGGAAGTCGCCGCCGCCGCCGCTGCGCGTCCCCGCCTCTCTGCCCCTCCCCGTTCGCATCGCCGAGCACGGCGAACTCCGTCGTCGCGTACTCTCTCTCCTCGCCCACTCTCGCGTCCCGGGACAACGGATCCACGCCGGAATCGTCGCCACCGTCCTCGCAGGACTCCGCCGCGTTTGTAGGCTGCCGGCGACGCTTCGGCGAGCCAGACGACGCGGCACCGCCGCCCCCGGGTACCCTGCCTCCCCGCGCCTCCGCTGAGCCTATGCACGTGTCCTATATTGCGGTGGCGCGACGTCGGCGACCTTCACGCCGCCGCGGCTGTGCGCCTGCAAACCACAGCTGACGTCACTACGACGTCAGCGTGGGACCCAACTGTCAGCGACTCCCTCTTTTCTCAGGCATTTCCAAAAATAATAATTTCGCCCTCCCAATTAATTCGGAATCCAGAAAACGAAAAATGTTCTAAATTCAGTAACTTCAAATGTACACACCGGGGAAAAATATATATATCAAAACAGTCACGAAAAAAAAAAGCAAACTATTTCTGTAACATGAACGAATTTGAAATTTGGATATGAATAAATTTCGATTTTGAACGACTTCCAAAACTGACCATTTTGTAAAGAGAAAATAATTCAGACCTCAACAGCTTCCGAATATGAATAATTTTTGGAAACTTAACACTTTTTAAACACAAACTTTTTCTCAATTCCAATAATTTTCAGACCTCAAAATATTTTTCAACGCGTACATCATCAAAAATAAATTAATGCTCAATTTGGTTATTATTTCTGCATAACCATAATATAATTTATCTGATTAGCCTGCTAAATAAGAAGATTATGACAAAATGCAGCCACACTTAAGCACTCCAATTACGCTAACATATTTATAACTGAAATAACTTAACACTCCCTAATAATGAAGCTAAATTTAAAAATGCCTGAGTAAATAAATATTAAGACAACAATTACATGTAAGCGGTAATATATCTCAGAACTCTCTAATAATGAACTTACACTTAACAAATGCCTGATCAAATACATATTTGTACAAAATGCAGATTCATTTCCTCTAACTATGTTTTCAATTTTAATTGAATTCAAAAAATGCTCAAATAATGTAATATCTCCTACCATTGAGTCAAATTAAATATTTAAGACAAAACTCAAACATATTATACCAATTTGAAAAAGTTCAAATTTACAAATACTATAACTGAACTCACTCCAATTATGCAACTCAAATTAATAAATGTTCAACTTCAACTAAACTCACCCCAAATATGCGAACAAATATAAATAAACTGCAAACATATACCAAAAAATATCACAAAACAAAACAAAAATGATAACTACTTACGGCATCCGATCAAAATTCAAATATCAATATTTCAAAACTTCAAAAATTGCTAACTCTTCACATTTCAACAGTTCTCAAATCTCCACAATTTTTAAATGTCGACATTTTCAAATTTGCATTTTACCACACGGGTGCGGCGTGCCGCCGCACCAAATTTACCTATAGTGCGTTTGGATGTTGGTATTGAGAGCCTTGGAATTGAATTGGTTTCAATTCCAAATCAGCATCTGAATTGAAATGGGCATGAATACCAATTCTGATGTTTGGATGTACAAAGAATTGCTAGTTGGAATCTTGGTGCAACCAATTCCATCCAATTCGGAAGGGTAAGGCTCGGAATCAAGAAGAGCCATTTTTAGTTGTCCTTCAATTCCAAGGAATTGAGCCACAATTCCAACTCCAAATTCCAAGGACATCCAAACAACGGAATTCAGAAAACTTGAACCCAATTCAATTCCAAGACTCTCAATACCAACATCCAAACGAAGCGCTAGTCTCAAATAATGTACAGCCCGAGCTTATGATGTGATACCTTGTACTGTACTCATCTTTTTATCATGACCTGTTTTTCGCCCAGAACTAAAAGGAGCTCTGCCCTTGAGCTGAAACTGAAGCCCGGTGTACGGTTACGAGGTTCTTTTTCTAGAGAAAACATATTACAGAATATATTGAGAATGGAAGGAGTATTTAGAGCATCTCCAACCATGGTTAGGAAAGGCTCTTCGAATGTCTGGACGGACAGCCCGGACATGGTTTAGCCCAAAAAAGGCCACCCAACCGCACCCCTCAAAGTCAGCCCATACGTCCGGCCTGACCGGCACACCCCAAACCTAGCCCATATGTGGGAGGGTTTTGGGCCGCCCGGACTCGCCAGGACGCGCCCGCCCCATGGTCACTGACAGACGAACCTACCCATTTTCACCATAAAATCGGACGGAACCCTCGCGGCCAGTAGATATTTTTCACACTCAACGGCTCCTTCTCCTAGCTCCGCCCTTGCTTTGACGCCGCCACTCCTCCTTTTCGGTCGCCCGCACCCCCGCCGTCATCCGCACTTGCTCGCAAACATTTCCCGACCAGATTTCCGCCGTAGCAGAGCTCCGTTGCGGCCGAATTTCCACCGAGCATTTCCGCCGGCACCTCCGCCTCTCCCGCAGCAAGCCGTCGATCTTCCACGGCTTCTCCGCACGCCCGGCTGCCGCATCTGTAAGTTCGTCGGAACCCAAGCTCCCCAAGCGTCCTCGGTCGTTTTCCATTCCGCCGCCCGTCTCCGCTGACCCCGGTCTTCGACACCATGGAATCCTGGACACCAACGAGGACTCGGCAAGCTCCTTCCCTGTATATGGTGGCAGCTCCTCCGACTCCACCTCGGTATGTCCTAAGTTTTGCTCACAATTTTTGATTTGCCCCCAAATTGTGCAATTTCAGTCGATTTTAGTGGCATTTTTTGTGGAATTGTAGGATTCAAAAGCATGTCATTGCAATGTCCGGGGCGTGATATCCGAGTTGAACGAGGCCCTCCGAGGCAAGATGTGCATATTGGAGGATCTGAACTTCACAATTGAGGAAAAAAAGGAAGATCGAACAAAAGTTCGAAGAGGTTCATGACACAAATCGGAAGTTGGAGGAGAAAATAAAGGAGATTGAAGAAGAGAAGAAGAAGATTGAAGAAGAGAAGAAGAGAAGAGCTTCGAGGAAAAAAAGATGAAGATGGAGTTGCATCTCGCCGACGTTATCGACGATTGCAAAAGCAAGACGGATACAACTCGGACGAAGATGAAGAAGATGAAGAAATATGTCATCGAGAAGGAGATGCATCTCCATTATGCATTGGGAGCTATAGTTATTTATTGATAATTATAGTTGCTATGTATGGTATATCTTTGTGCACTAGATAGAGCTTGCACAATACAAAAACGTAGCTGCATGTACTGCATGTATTTGAGGAGAAAAATGTAATGTTCATGGTTGTAGAACAACATATATAGGAGTTGTCCGGTCACTGTCCGCGGACACGTCCGAACATGTCCGCGGACAGTTTGGGGGCCGAATTTGACAACCATGATTGGAGATGCTCCTAGAAGTTTTTTCTTACTTGATTGGTCTTATGATGGAGCGTGGTTGGATTTTGCTTCGGGATGCGACAGTATTTGTCAGATACCTGTATCAGGCTCGTTATTTTGCAATAGATTGCATTTTGTTCAGATAAGAGGTCTCTGGAGAAACCGTGAATGTTCATGTGTTAGAGCATCTCTAGCAGATACCGGATAAGCCCCGGCCCAGAAAATAACTGCTTTTTTCGGGTCCAGGGCAAAATCGCGGTCAGAACAGATACCGTACTCGGTACCGTATCCAGAAAATTTATCCGGGGAGCAGGATATTTCTCCCTCGGTACCGAACCTGTTTGGTTTTGGAGATGATTTTTCCTGGAAACTGAAAAGCCAAGTGGCAGTTGGCGGGAGGGAACTTTCAGCCTAACCGTCACCGGACTGGCTTCCTGCTCGCCGGAATCCGGCAAAATTTCACGGCGGTGCTTCGATTCCGGTCAAATTGCTTCCAATTTTGGATGATTCGTTCCGATTCCGACTGATTGTAGCAGACCGTGATGGACTGGAGGACAGAACTCACCGGCGAACGGCGCCGCCGCGGCGCGGGCAGCGCACGGCCGAACTCGCGATTCACGTGCCAGCTAGCTAGCAAGCAAGCATGCATCGCGCGGGTGAGCTAGCTAGCTAGCTGCGCGCACGGCCGGTGGGCGGATCGATCGATCCACTTGGCTGCGGCCGCTGCCAGGCGCGGGCGGGCGCGGAGAGAGTGAGCACGGGCCAGGGGCGCGGGTCCAGGCGCGCGAGCGGACGCGGTGCCGGTGAGCGCCGTCAAGGCCGCGAGCGGGCGCAGGTGGGGTTGGAGTGGAAGGATGCGGACGGAAGGTAGGAGATGAAGGAGAAAAGAGTGGATAAATTTTTAAGGAGCCGTATCCGGTAGGATGCACAGATCAGATGCGGTAAACTCGTATAGGTCTCATTTTCGGTACGAGTTTACCGCATCTGTTCTGTCCCGCGCGGCGCGGTACCGGAAAATGGTTTTCCGGTGAATAGGATAATGATTAGCCGGTACCTGCTAGAGATGCTCTTAAGGGCCAGTATATTCAGCGCCACATACGAGGAAGCCTTAAAGATATTTTTGTGCTGTTTCCTGCTACGTTTTGTATTTGTGTTCGTAGAACTGTCCTGCTTCACCGCAAAGATCATGTTTACGGTGAATTCAGTTAATCGAAGAAAGCGCTTCCAGCTAGCTGGGCGGTGCAGTCTAATTAGCAACTCGCCATGCAGAAATTATCAAGTTTATCTCTTCGACACATTAACTGTACTGCTTCACCGCAAAGATCATGTTCTTTATGTCTACGTGGAGAAATTATCAAGTTTATGTCTAGGGACATCAACTGTAATGTTCCTAAGGTAAAAAAAAAAAACTGTAATGTTCAGATGTCTACAAGTCTAGCTCCCATGAGCTCCTCACTCAACATTTCCCCTCAAGATACAGCAGAAGGGCAACTATACAGCCACAGCAACAAGAATTCAGAACCTGTGACGCACAGGCAGGAATAGGATACAGTATCATAAAACTAATCACATCCAAAAGGAAATAAAACAAGCACAAATCACAGTGCATATGACCAACTAGCAAAAAACAATTCCAGAATTTCACTAGTATTAAGTCCACAGTTACGCTAATACCACAATTCGCAACGTCAAAGCAGCACCATCGACATACACAAAAACAGTTCAAAAAATTCGGTTCAGGAAAGCAATAAAAGCATCTATAAGTGTTATGAACCACCTAAAGATCTATCCGCTCCATAAGCACCACCAAATCGACAGAATTGTAAACACAAGGCACATTTACCAGACAGCAAGACAGCTGGTCAAGGTCAGGTGGCTTAGGCAGCAACCTCCTCATCCTCCTCCTCATCGTACTCTTCCTCCTCATCAGCTGTGGCATCCTGGTACTGCTGGTACTCAGCCACCAGATCATTCATGTTGCTCTCGGCCTCAGTGAACTCCATCTCATCCATGCCCTCCCCGGTGTACCAGTGCAAGAAAGCCTTCCTCCTGAACATAGCTGTGAACTGCTCACTCACACGACGGAACATCTCCTGGATAGAAGTTGAGTTGCCGACAAAGGTGGATGACATTGAAAGGCCCGTGGGAGGGATGTCACACACACTCGACTTCACGTTGTTGGGAATCCACTCAACAAAGTATGACGAGTTCTTGTTCTGGACGTTCAGCATCTGCTCATCAACCTCCTTGGTGCTCATCTTACCACGGAACATAGCAGAGGCTGTGAGGTAGCGACCGTGCCTAGGGTCAGCAGCACACATCATGTTCTTTGAATCCCACATCTGCTGGGTCAACTCAGGAACAGTGAGGGCACGATACTGTTGAGAGCCCCTTGAGGTCAGTGGTGCAAAGCCAACCATGAAGAAATGGAGGCGAGGGAAAGGGATCAAGTTGACTGCAAGCTTCCGGAGGTCGGAGTTCAGCTGGCCAGGGAAGCGCAGGCAGCAAGTAACACCACTCATTGTTGCAGAAATAAGATGGTTCAGGTCACCAACTGCAAAAAAAATAGGAAAAACCCAAGTGAGCATAATGCATGTACAAATGGCAAAAATAAATGACAAACAAGGTATAATAGCAAGAAGAATGCACAATTCAATTCAGTCTTTCAGATTACTAGATCATACAGGTACTAGTACGACAGTTAAAAAAGTAAGATGGCTTCACAAATATCAAAACTATAGTGGAGAGCGTGTGCAAGACATATCCACTGATCAAAATACACAACAACAGATAACAAGAACCTATTCATAATACAGATGACTGTAGATTAGTATAATGGAATCTTATATAAACATCACAGTATACCAGTATATTATATAAATAATTGCTGGGACAAGAGTATGGAATCCAAGCACAGAAGACTAATCATAGTATGTTCAAGCTTACATGTTGGTGTAGCAAGCTTCAGGGTGCGGAAGCAGATGTCATAGAGAGCCTCATTGTCAAGGACCATGCACTCATCGGCATTCTCAACAAGTTGGTGGACAGAAAGTGTAGCATTATAAGGCTCCACCACAGTGTCAGACACCTTTGGCGATGGGAAGACTGAGAATGTCAACATCATCCTATCTGGGTACTCCTCCCTAATCTTTGAGATGAGCAGGGTGCCCATACCAGAGCCAGTTCCTCCTCCCAGAGAGTGGCAGACTTGAAATCCTGTGATAAATTCAAATAATACGTTAGTTTTTATTTCATTTTCAATTGGCACTTAAACAAAAAAGATGCCCAATAACTCCAGTCATGGTGTGGTTTCAAATGTTAAGCAATCCAAACACATAAAACAAATTGCAATACAGTGATTACATTAAGCAGAATAATAAGCACCGAGTGCTTCAGAAATCAAACATCAGACATGCTACTCTAGTGATGCTCTCATCTTATACCAGAAATTAATCTATTTTACTCAGTAGAGCAAGGATGAGTGGACAGATATTCATACATATACATTCCCAATCAATTTTTGCAACCAGAGGCATGCACTGTATGTGGAATACACGAGAAACACAAATGAAATGCACTGTATCTATCATATATGAGGAAAACGAATGGAATGCATTAAGCAAAACACACACATAAAACAAACTGCAATACATTGAATACATTAAGCAGAATCATAAGCACGGGGTGCTTGAGAAATCAAACATCAGGCATGCCACTCTAGATGATGCTTTGATCTCATGCCAGAATTTACTCTACTTTACCCAGTAGAGCAGTGGTGAGTGGACAGCTATTCATACATATACATCACCCAATCAATCTTAACAACCAGAGGAATGCACTGTATGTGGAACGCACGAGAAAAACAAATGAAATTCACTGTATCTATCATAAATGAGGAAAACAAATGGAATGCACTGGATCTATCATACAAACGGGAGAGAAATGGAAAGCACTGGATCTATCATACACGACGAAACAACAAAGTAGTAGACAGCAAACGGATACATTCTACTATTCGCCAGATCTCGGCAGTTCGAACCAGAGAAAACCATCCAAAATACCACCCCCCAACAAGAGCATGAGTTGAATGAACAATGGATCCTGATAGCACAAGTACTGCGAGCCAGATCTACAGCTTCCGAACCACGCGAACCGCCTGAGACGAAATAGAGGGGCAAACGGCCAGATCTACGAGCCGAGAACCCTAAAATCGAAGCATTCCAACGAATCGTTCGAACGAAGAAGGCGCACTAGATCTACACTCGATCTCATGACCATTTCAAACCAAACTTCCAGATCGGGACGGAGGCCATACCTTGCAGGCAGTCGCAGTTCTCGGCCTCCTTGCGGACGACGTCGAGGACGGAGTCGATGAGCTCGGCGCCCTCGGTGTAGTGCCCCTTGGCCCAGTTGTTGCCGGCGCCGGACTGGCCGAAGACGAAGTTGTCGGGGCGGAAGATCTGGCCGTAGGGGCCGGAGCGGAGGGAGTCCATGGTGCCCGGCTCGAGGTCCATGAGGACGGCGCGGGGCACGAAGCGGCCGCCGCTGGCCTCGTTGTAGTAGACGTTGATGCGCTCGAGCTGGAGGTCGGAGTCGCCCGCATACTTGCCGGTCTGGTCGATGCCGTGCTCGTCGCAGATCACCTCCCAGAACTTGGCCCCGATCTGGTTGCCGCACTGGCCGCCCTGGATGTGGAGGATCTCTCTCATGGCGGCGGCGGCGGAGGGGGTAGGGTTTCCGGCGAGGTTTTGGAGGAGAGTGGGGAAGGGGGAAATGGAGGCGCGGATTTGTGGGATGTGGGGAGCGTGGGTGCGTGGGGAGTTTTATTTGGAAGGCGTGGGTGTGGGGAACGTGAAGGTAGGGTTACCGGGTTCGAAATTTGAAATTTATTTTTAGGGAGGAGCCACGTTTTGGAGCGCGGTGAGAGAGTCCGGATTTACCGTGGGTGGGTGCACGGTGTAATCTGCAAGAGAGAATTCCTTATTTGACATTTCCTTAAATTCGTCTTCCCTATTTGGCCCTAGAAAAAATATTTTTCCCTATTTGACACCTTAATTTCATTTATTTCCTAATATGGCCCTCTAGTGCATTTTGAGCACTAAAAAGACTCTTTTGCCCCTGATAAAATTGAAAAAATTATGCATGTTTTCAATTTATATATATTTGTACAATCATCAATAAAGGAATGCACATTTTTTTCAAACAGATCTAATTCAAACGAAGGCGAAACTGTGTGTTTAATTAGTAGGAGTACGTGAAACGCGCAGACGAGGTGAAGACACGGGCTGTAGGTAGGTAGGTTTACCACTCGATCGCACGAGTCGAACGTGGCTTGCTTCACGTTATTATACGTACGTTACGTACTGCACGTACATCGAGCAAATTGATCGCGTCGGCGCTACTGATCATTGGCAAGCACGTAGAGCTGGCCAGAGAATAAACATTTTGGAATTCATTTGGACTAGGTAGCTAATTAACTGTTATGTACGTGTTGACATGGATGGATCGTGCACGTACACGAATGCAGCTAGTTTTTTTTTTTGAATTACGAGTGCAGCTAGCTAGCTAAGCTAGTACGTGCACTTAGGTAGAGGAAGACCCGATAGATCGATTCATCCGGCCGATCCGATTAAACTAACCAACAGTATTAATTGCTGGCTGGGGGTAAAACAGAAACTGGGTACCATATGATTTTTTTTGTCACGTAATTTATCGATCAGAGGCATAGAGAGAAGAAAGGAGAGGACCGGCCTGAATTTTTCCGTCAAATAATTTGTTAGGGGTAAAACAGTCTTTTTAATGCTCAAAATGCACTAGAGGGCCATATTAGGAAAGAAATGAAGTTAAGGTGTCAACTAGGGAAGAATTTTTTTTCTAGGGCCAAATAGGGAAGAAAAATTTAAGAAAGGGTCAAATATGGAATTCTCTCAATCTGCAACGCTCGTTTGAATTTTACTCGTACAAGACGGCCGCTTGGTTGAATTTTGTACTTGTACAAAGTTTATATTTACTGCTAAGCGGTAAAATCAAGGTGAGTTACTCCCTCCGTCTGCTAATAAGTGTACATTTAGATTTTTTCATAAGTCAAAGTAGTATTAATATTTGGCCAACTTTATGAATTATGAGACTAAATTAGTATCACAAGATTCGTATTGAAATGAAGTTCCAAATATAGCAATTTGATTATATATATGTTGCTACTCTTTTATTTAAAGTTGGTCAACTTTTAAAAAATTGACATGGAATAAAATCTAGATATACACTTATTTGAGAACGGAGGGAATAGTGACCATCTCACAAATGTCATTCTCAGGCGAAAACATATATATTTGTGGCACAAACACCGAGTCAACCTCATCTTCTTTCTTAACTATGATTATATTTTACAATGGGTTATGATATTCACGCAGATTTATATTTTCCAATGGGTTATGATATTCATGCACATTTCAAAGTGAGGGCTCTGAATTTCACCCTAGACAACTACAGTGAGACCTTCCTCTCGTGTGTGGGTCCCCTTCTTTGTTGTAGTCAGTAGCGGAGGTTGGGGGCCTACAGGTTTGCATTTCCTTTATTTAGCCCCCCTTGCCATAGAAAATTTAGGGTTTGCTTGGTTCAAAGGAAAAGTGGAGTGCAAATGTAGGAATAGGAAAATTATCTACGATGACACTATTCAGCAGCTTGGTTCAAATGAATTGAGCAAATAAAATATGCTGGAAAATATCCTTTAATCTTAGCTTCGAAGAAGAAGCAAAAACTTTACAATAAACTTGGACCTCTTTCAAATTAAATCCGGTGCACGAACAACAAGGTTGAGGTCTTTAGTGACATAATAACATGTTAATTATACCTTTTCAAGTGGTTTTACTTTGATTTTACCATGGTTATTAGTAATCATGTGTTTTTTACATTCCTCTTAACCAAACAACCAACTTTATAGAATTCTTGTATTTTCAATTCTCTGTTTTACACCAGCATTCATATGCTTTTACTATGTTTGTCCTTTTCTTGTGTGTTTGGGAATCATGCAAACCAAACAAGCCATTAGCATTCCTACCTCCGTCCATGGTATTTGTGGTTCGCCGCATCCCTTGTCTTGAGTGGCAAAGCTTGGGCACATTCTTGTAGTGGCGTTAATTTGTTCAGGGTAACCAAAACAAAGCTTTGGGCATGTCTTAGACCGACTATATGGGTCATCTACTAAGGCATAGTCAAAGAATTTCTCGTGTGATTGGTGTGGATGGTATGGGGGAGGGGGGGGGGGGGGGGGGGGGGGGGGGGAGGTTGGCCCTGAATAACTCATATGGAGTTTTTTCCTTCTATATTACTCCCTCCTTCCCAAAATACCAAAATATAAGGTCGTTCAATGTTGCCGAGTTTTGATGCATGATTTTGACCATCAATATATACAAAATTTATATGGATTGTGAATATATAAATGCTACATTGTATTTGTCTTGCAAAAAAATCATTTCATATATTTTTATATTAATTTCGTGAACATATTATAAAAATACAAATCATAATCGAAATTGTAAGCTATTGATCAGTGAAAATTAAGTACTCCCTCCGATCCATATTAGTGGACACAACTTTATCTAGATACACATGTATCTTTACTATTAAAGCTGAGTATCGTGATGGTACGTCCGGTGGTGTTCCGTGGTACGTCGCTCTCCTTCTCCACTTCACGCGCCGCAAAATAATCTCCCTCCCGCACAGAAGAAAAACCGCCGCCACGTCCCACGCACGCACGGTTCCGCACAGAAAAAAAAAAGCAATAGATCGCCTTCGCAGTCAAAGCATCGACGATGCGCCGCCCATCTTCTTCCCCCCTCGCCGCCACCACCGTCCCTCACGCCGACATCTCGTCTCCCCGGCGCCTTCTTCATTCCATCTTGCGTCTGCCATCGCTACCTCGATCAATCCATCTCGGGGCCGGCCCATTAGCCTCGCTGCTGTCTCCCTCGTCGTGCAGCCAAAAAAGTCAATCTACGAATCCCAAATCAAACTCGCACGAGCCCCTCTCGCCGCCGCCGTGGGATCGTCCGCTAGCCACGCGGCTCCTCCTCCCGGCTGTCCGCAAATCAATATCCCGCCGCCCCTCGCGCCGCGCACGACGCGGCCGCTGCATCCTTGAAGTGTGCCCACCGCGAGACCCTCGAGGAAGCACCGTCGGGCTCGACCTCGGCTGCCTCAACTCCTCCCGCTCCGGCGGCTCGCTCCGCAAGGTCGCCGTCGAGGTTGCTGACGCCGCCCTTCTCATTCTCCGGCATGGTCGCCCCCGCGCGGAAGCATCCTCTCCCGCGGTGTCGCATCCGGCGAGTCCGCGGCCACCCAGTAACCCATCGATCCCGTTCGTCGCGGTGCCCTGGTCAGAAAGGTTGACTGGACTACCTGAGCACCGGTTTCGATTTCTCCTGTGCACTGCACTGGCTTCCCCTCCTGCATCAAAGCCTCCACTGACGACGGTATCCAGTGCCGGAGCTCATGCCCTCCCTCTCCACCTCCTGGTCCACCTGGTGGTAATCTGCTTCACAAAACCTGTAGGTTGCTGCTGCCCAACGTGAAATTTGGAGCAGGGAGACAACCGGAGCTCCCCTGGTGACCCATGTGTGTGTGGTGCACTTGCCGCCTGAGTCTCTCAACATGGGTCAGTACTCAGTCGTCCGCCAAAGAAGAGGTCAGTTCCGCCTAAGACCTCTTAATTACTGCCGTGCTCTGATTTGTTTTGGCCAAGCTATCACTGTTATGTGCTGTATTTGGAAGACTTCCACGTATTTGTTGCTTTTGGTACCCTGGGAGGCCTCGATCTGCAAGGAATCAACACGGATAGTAGCTGAATTGATGGATTATTTAGCAAGGATTTGCTCCCACTCTCTCGTACCTACAATATGTTGTTCGATGCTGATTGATTAAATCGTCCTGACGTATGAATTTGTGTTTTTTCCTGAGCACATCATACCCATTAAACACTAATTAAACACCAATGATCTCAGCAGATGGTAGCAAGCACCAACCACACATCCACACCCTCGTGCAGATGATTTTGCCACTAATAAATTAAGACACAAGTATATTATTCAAGCGGTACAACATGAAGTGTTAATCATCATTTGACACACTGATACACACAATCGAACTACCTAGATTTACACAAATCGTAGATGTATGACACGATAAGATAACAATAGGAATTCTAGCAGCATGATGAAGAAAAAACACTAATTTTCTGTAATAACTTCCAACTAGCCATTGACAGATTATGTACAACATCTGCAGATCAATTTCACATTGTTCTGTATTATTAGCCCTCTGATTGGACAGGAGCACGGTTGATCATGTGGTGCTCAGTAGTTGCAGTCTGATAGACACCTGAACCGCAATTGTACAACTCTGATTATTTTTCAGTCAATTAACTCAGTCTCCAAGCTCCTGAAAATCAATTTATTGCTGCAAATCAACTTTCCTTGTTGGACCTTAAGTCAGTTAAGATCAGCGACGTCCTAAAGTATTGTTTGATACTTTCATTATTAATTTTCTATGTCAACTGAAGCTAGCAGATCATTCATAGCAGCAATGGATGGAATGCAGCTTTGGTCCAGCTTATTTAGATTATTGAGTCACAGTTCTTTTTAGCATTATTAAATGACTTTGCATTGTAAAATATTCCAAGCTTCACGTGTTCCAATACTAGAATCATGATTTTATAAAGATTTTTTTTGTTACAATTATAACGCAGAAAGTTATGTCCAAAGCTAATCGGTACAATTATACTTGCACCTGCAAATATTTGGAAAATCAGAAATACAGTTAATTCACTACAATATTTTTGTCATAACTGATTTAATCATCTCTATGGGTTGATGTCCAACACGTTCTCTACTTTCCCTGCAAATCTATTTTAGCTATTCACTTTTTTGTTCGTTGCGGGTACTTGCTATGCATGAACCTTTCCTTATATAAAACTATAACAACCAGTTTATATTAAAGATTGGAACCTACTGGTATTGGTAACCTTGCCATGCAATCTGGAACTTGAGAAAGCGCAGGAGGAAAGGCCTTCCTCAAATCCGAGGAACATCGACGGCAGGCCTTCAATGCCTTTTCAACTTGAGGTTGTGGACATGCGGTTATTGTATTCATTTGTTTTCCGGAAAAAAAGGGAGTATTCATCTATATTTGAAGTCTATGGATGGTCTTAATATGAAGACATGGCCTATCAATAGGTTTTCTGTTGAGGTTTAGTGTTTTTTTTGTTGACCAAGATTTGATGTTAAGTCACCTAGGGTTCAAGAGCCTCGGCATTCCTTGAATATCTGCTTATTTTTGTTCACATCTACATTGTAATTTCGACACTGAACCATGTTAAACATTACCATTGTAATTTCTTTCTAATTAACTGAGCTATGGCTTGATGGGACCACCCTTAACAGATCTTATTGCGCTTACAGGCCGACAAAACACGACAATGGTGGATGCAACTAGCCACTTACTAAGGAGGTTCCACCGAGGATTGCCGGAGACTGTCTACACACTTCGTAGACTAAATCTAGAGATGTCAGCTGATTGTGATTCTATGTGAAAACGGCTCTTGTGAAAAGGGTTATTATTTCTCTGAGAAAGTTGGTTCTTTATTCCTTGTGAAAAATTCTTTGTTAGAACTCTCTTTGAATTAGTCTGTTATGGTTCAACTAAGCAAAATAAAATGTTGTCTTTTTTTTCAAATTCAGTCCAGAGAATCACCCACAAGTGGAGCACATTAATTTAGTTAAGCAGGTTTTTTTCCTTTGTGTTTCCATAGTATGAACACATATTATGATTGGAAACAGATACATATACTCATAGCAGAGAGCGAGAGAGAGGAAGGGAGGGAGAAAATGAGGGAGAGAGAGATGGCTAATAAGAAGTACATATCACACAGCGTGAGAGAGATGTTTGTTGCCAGATACTTTTGTCGTGATGATATATGAACTTGCACATTGTCATGTTTGATTCCTGAGAATTGAACTAAGCTTTTGACTGAACCATCTATTATTTTTAGTTTAAAATAAGCTTTTGGTCGAAACATCTATTTGTTAACGTCCGTAGCAACGCACGGGCATTCAACTAGTTCTAGTCTAAATACTTAACTAGATACATATGAATTTAGACAAAGCTATACCCACTAATATGGATCGGAGGGAGTATAATATACTTTAGGACGGAGGAGTAATTCTCAAAGTCAATCATTGTGTTGCCTGATTCCTACGTTCCAACAACGACCAAATTGAACCCTCCTACAGCTGACATTTGGCCAACGAAGAGACAGGTAGTACCTCGCTTTCGAGGGCTTCACCCCAACCACCGCATCTCCGTAGCTGCAGTCGGCTTGAAGCCTTGAACTACCATGTAGTAGTAGGGAGTACAAGGCAACGTACGAATATCATGATCATTTTGGCTGCTTTTCTACTTTGCCACGTACTGTACGTCTGATCTTGCCATGCCCAACACGCATTATTTGCCAGTGTCCGAGATCCGTTTGTGGCATGTGACTGAACACACACATTAAAACGTGTTTAGATACATGTGAGTCTAAAAAAAATCTCATACGGAGTATATTAGAACGAGGTAGTACAATATAGACGAGCTATAGAAAATTAATACGATAGGAACAAAAAGGAACAGCAATTGGTAGGTTGGAGTACTGACATACGTATATTACCAATTAAATTTCGGTTCCACTAGCTCCTTCACCAACGTAACCTCCACTCTAACCACCCTATAATTGGTGCTACACCCTGTCACTGTACGTACACACTGCACACATCCATCACTGTACTGATGATTATACTTCAACTGAATCTCGATTGACCATATACGTGTATATATCTTAACAAGAACACATGGACAGATCTGCTGGCCGTTCTACTTCTTTCAGTCTCAGAAAGAAGATCGGTTCACCCGTCACATCGCATGTGCACCCGCGCTGTCCCATCACGTGCCGGTCGCACCAAAAGCACAGGGCGCACTGGCATGGGGCGTGCGTTGGTACAGTCGGTCGCCGGAGATGGATCGTGGCCATGAGCTGTCTGAAGATTAATTTGCCGGAGATGGATCGATCTATTATGCATTATTGGGGATTAGCTATAGCTACTGGGCGTATGCTTTTGATCTGATTATGCCGTGGCGTTCTGGATCTGACACCAACGCTCCTGCTGCCAAGGACAGTACTGTTTGTTCCGTGCTGTGGTGCCGGCGTCCATCCATCCACCTGTGGATCTGTCTTGCGGTGCGCCGTGAGGCTCAGAGGGAGCTGTCGGAGGTGAATTTTGTTTTGTCATGTGGAGGTGCGCGATTTGCTTCCTTCCTCGCCGGAGTGATTAGTTAGTTACGGCGGGTAATCCACACACCTTCACAGCACGGCCAAATGTCTAGCACACACATTGTTTGGCAGTCTGACTCACCGACTGAATTTTCAGATTTACTATGGGTTGTCTATTGGTTAGCTGCGTAAATTTACCTTTTTTTTTAGTGTAGGGTGAAATCTTCTTCTTTTTTTGTTTTATTAGTTCATTGCACATGTGCAGCTAGTGGGCTGATATATCATGTAGGCCTGTACTTTTTATTTGGGCCTAATGGGGCTAACTTTAGTTCAAGAGTGGCCAATAAAGATACTCCCTGTGGTCCAAAAAACCTGTCGTAGCTAATACAAATGTTTTGTATGTGATACGCTGTTTCCCCCCGACACATTTTCCGGACCGGAGGGAGTATAAAAAGTGTGTAGGAAAATGAAGAATTAAAAACTAGACTATGTTTGAAAGAAAATAGAAAGGTTTACCCCTACTATCCTCAAGAAAAATGTATTTTGTTTAGAAAAATGTGAAAATAAAAAGCTGTAAATAACTTAGCATAACTTAAGTATAATTACAACGATAAAGCATTTTTTGTAAGGCAACAATAATGCAAAGTTGCACATATTGACATACATTGCATTTATCTTGCATCTTCACAAAATATGCAAGAACACGTCAATGAAGGTGCAACTTCATGTTAAAAACTCTACCTACAAATGTGTCTGAGGCCCAAAGGAGATCAAACCCACTAGCACAACTCAAAGCATGAATCTCAGAACGTGAATCTTACTGAAAATGGACAGATGGATATTGAATGTCAAATAGTTCCAGGTTATTGAGAATTAGTAAATGTTATCTTTTAACATCTGGATTCATAAAGAACTGGTGTATTCACACCAAGTAGCCAATTTTACTTGGTAGATTTAAATAATTCAAGAACGGGAAATGCACTAGCGCATCAAACTTGACGTGCGCGCTCAATGAGGTCCAAACCGATGCTCGTCAAGGTTGCATGTCCACGGTGTCGTGCCAATATGGCGATCACACGCTGTACATGAGGGAGCCAGGACGGGTAGGCGGGATGCACATTTTGTGTTTAGGACACCACTCTTTTCTAAATTTCCAGTATTCGTCCCTCCTTTGTTCGTGCTCGTTAGGCATCCTTAAGATAGCTGCGGTTATTGCGAGGCGCTTAACTTAGCCCATTAACAATGCCCTAATAGACCACCGAAATGACCTTACTCGATGAACCTTCATCATTCAATTCCATCTCCTAAGGGCGAACTAAGAGGACATGGCAAGGAGCAGATGGGGAGAAAATACTGTCATGAGGCACAATGCTCGCCCCAGGTCACCTATGTAGTAGCAAGTAGAGGAGACTTAATTTCAAAACTAGAGAGTGTAATCAGGGGCTTTTTTATGTTAATAACACATAATATTTGGGGGGTATTTGCAAATTTTTGGGCCTAGAGGTCACGCGGGAATCACCCCATGTTATGGGGCTTGTAGTCACAAGGCATAATGTGCCTCACTTTGGACCTAAGTGGATTCAAAAGCCAAGTTTAGCGATCAATAAATTATACTTTTCGATCTGTTCATGGACTAAAGTGTACATACATGCAAGTTAAGCTTTTCGTCTGTGGAATGGATGTGTGCATCATTCTTCATTTTAACTCCATTGTGGTACAGACCGAGTTTTATAGGGTTTGATATACATAGCACTATAGCAACTCGTCGAAAATGAAATTGTTCATTGATTCAGTTTGGACCTCTATTGAAAATGGGATTGATCAGTGGGGATTCATCAAGTAGAACAAAACATATGTTGTCTCTCAAATGCTAGCGTAAGGTGATTCCTACAAGTGTTTTTGAAAATTCTCATTTTAAGCATGCATTTCCACGTAAACGAAATTGTTGTTCAACCACATGCAGGGGCGGAGCTGCCGTACACGCAATGGTGTCAGCTGACACCAATGAATGTCACGTAACTCTAAAGACGTCCAAAGAAATTTAGAGCCTGAACCCAGCCCAAAAAAAATTCTAACCCCATCTAGGCCAGGCTGCACGACACAAGACACAATATTAAATGGGCTTGGAAAAAGGCTGTTAGGAATTTAGGAGAATGGCCCACGTTTAGCCTTGCTTGTTAATTTGAACCTGGCCGTCCGCCTCGATCGAACCTGTGTCTCTTCGTACTCCAATCCCCACGACGCAACGCTTGGAACCCCAATTTTCTGCCCCATCTTTCGGCCTCTCATGATCTACAGCAACGCCGGAGGACGCCGACAAGGAAGCAACGACGGTAATTGAAACTCCTCTTCTCAGATCAAATATAATTCACGCAGAAGTCTAAATTTGCATTGTTTTTCGCTAATATTTATAAATTATAGGTCATGGATTGGTTTGTGGTGAAAAGAAAACGGACCGAAGTGCTATCAGCTGCTGAAGCGAGTGCTGATTTTGCCAGTTGC
Source organism: Poa pratensis (assembly GCA_947311845.1). Classification (NCBI taxonomy): domain Eukaryota; kingdom Viridiplantae; phylum Streptophyta; class Magnoliopsida; order Poales; family Poaceae; genus Poa; species Poa pratensis. The sequence goes on along the minus strand of CAMZMU010000033.1, from coordinate 23,307,138 downwards.
TACGACATCAGTCGAGAGATGCTTCTCCGCAATGAATTGTGCTGCGGAATAAAATGAGTGAGAAATGTATGAGTGATTGTCTCATCTGCTTTGTGGAGAAAGATATGTTTTCCACTATTACTAAGGAAGCTGTGATTGATCGCTTTCATAAAGTGAAAAATCGAGAAGGAAAATTGTAAAATGTGAGTGAGTCCTGCCACATATTTCTATTATAAATAAATCTCTCGTGTTTAATTATTTAAGTAAAACTTTTCGATAGTATATAACATGTTTTTATTATTATCTCCATACTTCAGGATTCTTCGGATGAGGCGTTGGAATAAATATTTGGGAGTAGCGCTTTAAGTTTCTCATTAATATTTGTAAAGATGTGGTCTAACGTCATCTTGGTATGTCATATCTTTCTTAAAGTGACTATTATTCCATCATTGTACACTTCTGTGACATGCATTGTCTTGGCGCTATATTATTGTTGGGAGATGTGTAATGGTATAATACCCCATTAAGTAAGATTAACAAGAGTAGCTTTGTAGTAGCCGACCCCATCGCCATTTTTTCTAGATTCGCCCCTGACCACATGTAAGCCAAATTAAGTAGACTCGACATGTTTCTTTCCCAGGACAAGCGTCATGGCCACGTACATAACAAATAGAGACTAACACCAGCTTAGCTCTCAAAGGATGTCATGTTGTCAATCATCTTTCTTCTACTCATAATGAAAAACAGCTCCGACTGGTTTTTCATTAAAAAATGTTGTCAATCATAGAAACCAAATCCTCAATGTCTTGTGGAATCTTTTCCCCATCGGTACGAACATCAGAAATGCCTTCGGTCATTCGTGCAAACACAAGCTGAGACATTCGGATATTGATGGTGTAGCTGGATAATAGTTGAATGATTGTGAAAGGAGGACGAGCATAAGACGGCGACATGATACCCAAAGATACTATGCCTTGAGATACCATCTCTTCTTTCTTGTCTTCAAGATCAAACTTGAAGATGTTAATGCAGAGATCTATGGATCTTATGTAGTACATGCAGTTGGCTTCGACAGATGCGAACTTCTCTGCATTAACAGCCAGACACCTACGATACCCGATGAAGACGGCAAGATTTCCAATGCTCTTCACGGGCTCGAGTGATTCTCTGTCTTCGTCCATCTTGAAAACCTCCACGTGATGCTTCAGCTTAAAGATAACAAACACTTCTCCAGCGAATTTCACCAGGAAACAACGGTTTGCTTGGAAAATATGATGATCATTGGCAGAGAAATCATTCAGAGCGTCAGAGCACACCTCAGAATTAGGTTCCACTCCAAACATCCCCATCAGATGGAATATCTTGTCAGCCATAACATCTGAAATCTGCGGCACTGAGGCATCTTTACCGTCGGAGTACATACCACCTAGGACAGCCAGGCGGACCATAGGATAAATGTCCTGGTTCTCGTACACTCTGAAACATTCGCTGGTTGGATCAGCCCTGTACTGCGTACGACATCTGTCAGAAATCAAGACGAGGGTGGGCTTGGGACCGAAGACAGCAGCTGCAACGTCTTGCTCAAGCGGAACGGGCGCCCTGAAACGGATCAGATGGCCAGTGAAAGGGTTGAGAACACACGCGGCGTGGAGGTACTTCCTGTCGGCCAGGACGAAGAAGCCGCCGGCGGTGGTTGCGATCACATAGTAGTTTCGAAGCACAGGCAGCTCCTTGCGGATGACGCGGCCGGTGGTGGTGTTCACCAAGAGGCGCGTATTGTTCTCGAATACCTCGTCGAGCACGATCCACTGCCGTGGGCGGAAGCAGAGGTCCAAGGTGTTCTTGGAGTCGGCGGTGGAGGAGCGCCAGTTGCTGCAGACAGCGCGGAAGTCCATGTAACAGTCGATGTTGTTGGTGGCTAGGAGGCAGTCGGCGATGCCGTTTATGAGGTCGGCCGGGAGCGACGACCAGCCAGCTGCAGCTGCGGCCATGGTTGGCAGGACGAGAGAGGTTTGTGAAGGTGGAAGCTTTTAGTTTTGGTAGGCGAAAGAACAGTGGTGGTGATCGAGGATTCGAGGGGTTAAGTAGGGGAGGACGGATTGGTGTGAATGTAATGCATGCTTGGTTCAAATTCCAGCGGGATAATTGAACGGGCGTCGGGACTTCAACGGACGTGGAGCTCATAGAAAATAACGCTGGTCGCTTCGTTTTAGATTCTGGTTCTCGAATGGTTTGCTTTAAATTAGTTGATGCTTCAAATGCATGCTCCGGACCTGTACTCTTGTAGTATGGCTGACAAACTGCCACACACGAGGTGCAAACCTGCGCGCCGTGCCAGCAATCTTGCTTTTTTTTTTTTGCTAAACCCAGTATAACGCAAGCGTTCATATACACGCGCACACACTCACCCCTATGAACGCACGCACGCACACCCTACCCCTATGAGCACCTCCGAGAGACCGAGTCGGCGGGTCGAGTCTTGAGATTGACGAAGTCACCACGGGCGCCTCGCTGTCGACGGGAACGTCGCCTCCCACTGAAGAATATTCCGCCTTAAATGAGAAACACCAGCGTCAAACCTGGGGTTTGAACTCTGGTGGGCTGGGGGTACAACCACCCTCCTAACCATCTTGCCACAGGCAAGTTCTCGTGCCAGCAATCTTGCTGAGACTTAATGGAATGCATGCCTTTCCTGTAAAAAAAAAAAAGCGCGCCGTGCCGGATGGGGCCTAGTATTTTGTAGCAAACGTTCTCCATGTTCACGGAAAATGTTTCATTGACCAGGAAGATATTCATCAATCTCGACACATAAATATTTCATTTTTCATGAAATATGATTTAACTAGGTATAAATGTACTAAATCATGTACCGCTTCGTCTAACCAGGAGGAGACGGAGGCGATCGCATCTGGTACGCGCCTCCCGCCGGCGGCCGCCGCAGGTCTGCCCCGTCTCTGTGGCCTTCAGGCCATGGAGGCGCGGTGGATCTCGGCCCTCGTCGGTGGGAGGGCTCCGTTTTTCTGGTTTAGTGTTCAGGTTTGCTAGGGCGGCGTTCTGTTGGTGGCGGCGGCGCTTCTTGTAATGTCTCCCCGGTTTCAGCCCCATCTCGGCGGCGACGTTGAGAAACTCGTGGGAGTGGTGTGGTTCTCGAGTACTTTTTCTAGCGGTGGCGGTCTTCGGACCGTCATGGAGTTTCATCGGCGGTACATCCTTCTTCTTCGGCTCCGGGACGAATGTGGTTTTCTTGACCCGTTCGGCGACTTCCCGTCCCCATCCAACAACGTCAGGCTGTCTCTGGGAGGAGCGGCAGCGGCGGCGCGCCGTCGACACGGTCTGGAGGTTGAAGACGAAGGGCATCTCAAGGATCTCGTTGTAATTTTCGATTTTGTTGAGGTGTTTTGTACGGTTCGATGTTTCTTTTAATGCCAGGTCTTTTTCACAAAAAAATGTACTAAATCATGCATTTTAAGTGTTGTGTCCTTTCTAGATTGGGGAATATATCCCATACACATCGGAAAAACAGGGACACTAATCAGTTTGTTAAGTCTCAATATAAGCGGTACATAGTTTATCTGGTGGTAAGAGCATTTTTACGTCATATAAACTCGATGGTAAAATGAGTAATATTTCCTCCTTTCCAAAATATATCGCATATAGTTTTTGATCGAAGTCAAAATTTATAAGTTCGACCATGTAAATAGAAAAAATATCAACCTCTACAATATCACTTTTTCCCTCCTTTGCTTTGTCCTTCTCCCTCCCTTGCTTCGATTTAAAAGCGGAAGTGGAAAGGGAAAACTATTCCATCTGCTCTTGTCCAGTGAAAGTTTCATTCCTCGTTGCTCTCACCACCATAACTGCTTTCTCGTCGCTCTTCTTCTCCCTCCTCTATTTCGATTCCAAATCGAGAAAAAGATGATGGTGAATCTATATCTAATATATAATAATAAAGGCATTAAGGTTTCTTGTGGTACGTCATTTTTCTTTCCTGTTTTACCCTCCCACCAATTCACATATTACACACTAATGCCATCTTACCGCTTCGTTTCGCTTATTTACGGAACTGCCACCGCTAAGTCAACCGATCGAGAAATTCCCCTCCCAGCCTTGATGACGTGAAACACACGTTCGTTGGGAGACCCCAAGAGGAAGGTATGATGTAGTCAGCAGCAAGTTTTCCCTCGGAAAGAAACCAACGTTATCGAACCAGTAGGAGCAGCAACTCTTCAGAAGGTTGTCAACGGCGCCAGAAAAATAGTGTTGTTGACGGGAGTCTGGACTGTTGACGTGGAATCTGCACACAACACAATCAAACTACTTTGCCCCAACGAAACAGTGAGGTTGTCAATCTCACTGGCTTGCTGAAAACAAAGGATTAAACGTATGGTGTGGAAAATGAGTATTAAATTGCAGAGAATGAAAAAGGAACAGTTTGCAGTTTGTGGTTGTTTAATCAGTGTAAAAGAATGGACCGGGTCCACAGTTCACTAGTGGTGTCTCTCCATAAAAGATAACTAACATGTTGGGTGAACAAATTACAGCTGGGCAATTGACGAATAGTGAGCGCATGACAATGCATATACATGACATGTTGACTACTGTGATATTTAATTGGGCATTACGACATAATACATAGATCGTTATCCAACAGCATCTATGACTAATAATCCACCGCCGGGTTGTCATCCGAGTCCCCCGTTGGTATTAAGTTGCAAGCAACGGATAATTGCATTAAGTAAAGTGCGTAATGTAAACAAACACATATGTCCGTGGACATAGCATCGTTAGGTTATCCCTAGTGGCAACAGCACATCCACAAGCTTAGAACTTTCTGTCACTGTCCCAGGTTAAACGGAGACATGAACCCACTATCTAGCATAAATACTCTCTCTTGGAGTTACAAGCATCTACTTGGCCAAAGCATCTACGAGTAACGGAAAGCATGCAAGATCTTAAATAACATATAAGATAGATTGATAATCAACTTGACATAATATTCAATATTCATCGGATCCCAGCAAACACAACATGTAGCATTACAATAATATGATCTTGATCATGTAGGGCAGCTCACAAGATCTAAACATGATGGCACAAAGTGGAGAGACAACCATCTAGCTACTGCTATGGACCCGTAGTCCAAGGATGAACTACTCACGCATCACTCCGGAGGCAGGCATGGCGATGTAGAAGCCTCCGGTGACGATTCCCCTCTCCGGCAGGGTGCCGGGAAGAGGTTCTGAACCCTCCCGAGCTAGGGTTGACGACGGCGGCGTCTCTGGAACTTTTCGTGGATATTTGCTCAGGTACTTAGGGTTTTCGCGTCGGGGGAATAAGTAGGCGAAAGGGCGGCGGCTGCGGACCCCCGAGGGGCCCACACCACCCCAGGGCGCGGCAGAAGGGGGGCCCGCACCCTGGTGGCGTGTGTCCTCCTGGTGGCCCTCCTCTGCTGCTCCTTCGCTCCGTCAGGCGTGTTCTGGAAAAATAGGCACCCCCGTGTAGTTTCGTCCAATTCCGAGAATATTTCCAGACTAGCTTTTCTGGAATACAAAAACAGCAGAAAACAGGAACTGGCACTTCAGCATCTTGTTAATAGGTTAGTCCCAAAAAATGTATAAAAGTGATATAAAGTAGATGCAAAACATGTAGCAATTGGTATAAAACAAGCATGGAACATCAAAAATTATAGATACGTTTGAGACGTATCAAGCCTCCGCCCTCCGCTACGTTCGCCCAGCGCCACCTGGGGCTGCTGCACGCACGCGGCAAGACCACCGCGGCTAGCCCCTAGAACAGACCTCCGCCGTCGACGTGGTCTCCGAAAAGCCGCTGTAAAGGGCCTCCGCCGCGCCCCCCTTCGCCTCCCTGTATCCCAAAAAAATTATCCCATGTCAACGATCAGAGAGGAGGACGGCGAGGCCAGGCTCGCTGGCCGGCACAATGGGAGGACCGGAGGAGCTTGTCGCTTGAGGAGGCCGAGGGGAACTGGGTCGGGCGGGCAGGTCGCTGGAGGAAGGGCGAGTGGAGTGAAGGTCGCTGGAGGAAGGGAGAGAGCGAGCGAGGTGGGAGGAGGAAAAAGTAGTCAAGAAAGGACATCGAGGGTCGCTCGCGTCCGAGTGCACAAGAGAGATTGGCGGCGGTCGACGGGGATCGAGAAAGAAAGCAGAGCGGCGCTCGCGTGCGAGTGCACAGGAGAGAGTGGCGGCGGGGATCGAGAAAAAAGGACGAAGCGCTAGGTTCGTGTGGTGTGTGATCAGTCTCACGTATGTGGGTCCATAGGTGGGCTGGGTAGCTTGGCTGAACTGGGCCGTGGTGGCCTGGTCTGACCTAGCTGCCCCTTTGAATCATTTTTTCTTTTGTTTTATTATTTTCAGAAAACTAAATGAAGGAGTTTGGTGTATTTAGAGGGATTAAAACAAAACGACTGTAATTTTGTGAAGGCTCCCTTTCCTTTCATATAAAGCCAAGCTTACCCAAGATTTAAAATACTTGGAAACAAAATTACCCACCAGTGTCGTTGTATTTTTTTTCTCTTTAGACATGAGCTTGGCTTCATATCAAAGGGACATATTAAAAAAGAAGAGCCTTTCATTTGTAGTTTTTTAACAAAAACTTACGAAGTGTTAAGATATTTAGAAAACATTGAGACTTAATGAAAGGACACGGATGTTGCCTAGAGGGGGGGGGGGGTGAATAGGCGATTAAAATTCTTTTATGGTTTAGGCTTGAATAAATGCGGAATAAAACTAGCGTTTAATTTATCAAGCACGAAACCTAAACAAGCTAGGTTAACCTATGTGCACCAACAACTTATGCTAAACAAGATAAGCAAATATGTGATAGCAAGATATATTACTTCAAGCTCGATGTCTATCATAAAGTAAATAGCATAAGTAAGAAGCTCGGGTATAGAAATACCGAGGCACTTGGAGACGATGATTTATCCCGAAGTTCACTTCCCAATGGAAGCTACGTCTCCGTTGGAGCGGTGCGGAGTCATAAAGTGATCCCGTCAAATGGCACACCTTATTCTCCTTCGTGCCTCTACCAATGTAGAGTGCCACGAGCCACTATGGGACACTTGAGGGTGGTCACCGAACCCGTACAAGGATGAGGCACACTCCACAACTTAATTGGAGGCTCTCACCGGAATCCCGTGGCTCCCAAAGCCACAAGACTCACAAGGTTGGGGCACGTCTCCACAACTTAATTGGAGGCTCCCAACAATCCCGCGAGCCACCAAAACTCCGAGATCAACAAGGACCGTCCAGGACACTCCAAGTACCCAAGAGGACAAGCTCTTGGGCACCCCAAGTACCCAAGAGTAACAAGCTTCTCAACTTCGATTTCCACGTATCACCGTGGAGAACTCAAACCGATGCAACCGATGCAATGAGCAAGAACACAAGAAGTGCTCAAAATCCTTCACTCTCAAATCCCACCAAAGCAACTAATGCTATTAGGGGGAGAAGAGAGGAAGAACCAAGAAGAACACCAAATTCCTCCAAGATCTCGATCCAACAGCTTCCCCTCACTTAGAGGAGAGATTGATTGGTGGAATGGTAGATCTAGATCTCCTCTCTCTTTTCCCACTAAATGGAGGCAAGAATCATGGAGAGATAGAGAGATAGCAAGCTCAAAGAAGGTCAACAATGGGGAAGAACACGAGCTGCAGTGGTGACCTGGCTGGAGGTAGGTGGAGGGGTATTTATACCTCTCCCAGAAAAAGAGCCGTTGCAAACAGAAAAATCGGATATTCCGATATAAGTCATGATCGGATAATCCGACTGGATCGGATAGTCCGAAACACAAAGTATCGGATAATCCGGCACAGACGGATAATCCGGGTAGACCTATATCGGATATTCCGAAAAACTTCAGTACACCACAAAACAGGCAACAAGAAGTCCTTAGCCGATTTCGAGAGAAAACTTAAGAATCGGATATTCCGAATCAGCTTGATCGGATATTCCGAAAAACTCCAGTATGCATTGTTTTTAAAGTCCTTAGCCGAAATCGAGCAATCTTGAGAATCGGATAATCCGAGTCGGCTGGGACCGGATAATCCGATTCCCCTGCTTGAGCAAATCTTGACATAAACAGCAAAACCTGAAATGCAATAACTTTCTCGTTCGAACTCCAAAACAGGTGAAACCAATTCTGTTGGAAAGGTAACGACAAGAGCTTTCCTACACATGGGAAGGTGTGGACCCTATCTCGAAGGTGGACTGATAATATTTCCAACCCGAAAACGCAACAAGTTTTCCATACGAAATCCGTTTTCGGAGAATTTGGGCTTGTCATGAAGATCACAACAAGCACCAAACCCCAACAAGGAGAAAATCCAAATAAGAACCAAGAAAAATGATGAAGGCAAGTATGCAAAGGTTTGAGCTCTCTCCAACTGATACGCTAAAGCTCAATCGAGAGCCCCTCTTGATAGTACGGTATCTATCCTATAACCCGGTCTCCCAACTAGTACCACGAGACCGGTAAAATAGAAACCATATCATACCTTTGCCTTGCGCATTCCATTTGAGCTAGATGACGTCGATCTTGATCTCTTCAAGTGGACCACCTTTCTTGATTGCGCTTCGCTTGGTGAAGACTCAAACATTGCTCCCCCATACTCCACTATGGGAGAGCCTCTCTTAGGCACATCTTCACATGAACATTATCTCTAAATGGGTGGCAAGCTTCAAGCCTAGGATTTCTTCGAGATGCTCCTCTTGCACTTGCGCTTCTCAACATTGATGACGAACACCACTTGACGTCATCGATCATGGGCTATATGAAATCTTCATTTGATGCAAGCCCATAGAAAGATACCTAACCACACATAGAAATGCCAACACATATCATGGGTTAGTTCACAAAGCTATATGGACAATTACTTACCATACCAAGAGATACATGATCCCACTTGGTACATCCTGCAGCTTTGTGTGTTGAACAATATCTTGATCAACCTTGTATTTTTTCTTCTCTTTTCAATAGATGATGTCTTGAGGATAACCATGAATGATCACTAATCCTTTTCTTCAAGACATACTTGCAATATGCTCAACTCGATGATCTTGATGCCAAATACTTCATTATATCAATATATTCATAGCATCAACCTTGAATCCAACATATGGAGTTCAAGCATGGTATATGGACAAACCTTACAAGTACAACTCAATGCAACCATTAGTCCATAGGGATTGTCATTAATTACCAAAACCACACATGGGGGCGCCATGCCCTTTCACTTAAGACTTTTTGATACTTTTTTCAACTGGTTATTCAAGAAATTCACATAAAAATCTATTGACTGCATATTACTACACATAATATAAACATAGATTGCCAAATTATGAATTATAGAATGCATTTATATTGAGCATCGTATTATACGGTTCTATTTTACAAAAATGTGTTACGTGTGAAAGAGAAAGGAATTAAAAGGGTGTGGCAACAGACGAGTTTCTTTTTTAGTATGCCGTTTTCTCAACAAACCCGATCGACATCGGTTAAAATTAATGATAATTCGTCGACGGAGTCCTAGGTGTCGCCAATGTTGGAGAGGACGATTATGAGTTTGAACGACGCAGAATTTTTCTCCCGTTGCAACGCACGGGCATTTTTCTAGTACACTAAAAAGATAAAGCAAATAGTACAACCCCCGTAGGAGAAACTAGACATGTTTGGAAGCGTAGGACCTGATAAAACATAGTAAGGGGCGCGGAAAAATCACATGTCGCAAAAGAAGACCGCCCACTGACGACAGGAACTTTCATCGAAGTAACCTTCACGAAGAGTGCCATTTTCTAACAATCATGTTTTTAGGGTGGCCATTTTCTAACAATCGTTTTTTTTAAGGTGGCCATTTTCAAGCAATCGTTTTTGCAATTTTTTGAGGGAACAATCTTTTTTCCAAAGGCGACGACGTGCAGTCGATCAGCCCAGGCCCACACCGAACTTCCATAACGAGTTGATGGGCTATACCCACACTATAAAAGACGTGCCCTTGTACTTGCCGCCATCTCCCGGGCAGATGGCGAACCCAGCGGCCCAGCTCGCGGGCTTGCTGCAGGCCTGCATCAAACGGAGCCCCAAGCCCAGCCGCGGCCACGCCAAGGCCGCGCACGCGCGCGTCCTCGCCGCCGGCCTCGCCGGCGACACCTTCCTCCTCAACCGCGTCGTCGAGCTCTACTCCCTCTCCGGCCTCCCGCGCGACGCCCTCCGCGCCTTCCGCGACCTGCCCCACCCCAACGCCTACTCCTACAACGCGGCGCTCTCGGCCGCAAGCCGCGCGGGGGATCTCGACGCGGCCCGCACTCTGCTCGACGAAATGCCCGAGCCTAACGTCGTCTCCTGGAACACCGTCATCGCCGCGCTCGCGCGGTCGGAGCGCGCGGGCGAGGCGCTGGAGCTCTACGGAGGGATGCTGCGGGAGGGCCTCGTCCCGACGCACTTCACGCTCGCCAGCGTGCTCAGCGCGTGCGGCGCCGTGGGCGCCCCCGAGGACGGGAGGCGCTGCCACGGGCTCGCCGTCAAGGTCGGGCTCGACGAGAACCAGTTCGTCGAGAACGCGCTCCTTGGCATGTACACCAAGTGCGGTAGCATCGGCGACGCGGTCCGGCTCTTTGACGGGATGGCTCGCCCCAACGAGGTGTCGTTCACGGCGATGATGGGAGGGCTGGCACAGACTGGGTCCGTCGACGACGCGCTCAGGCTGTTCGCGAGGATGTGCAGGAGCGGGGTTCGCGTTGATCCGGTGGCTGTCTCTAGCGTCCTTGGCTCGTGCGCGCAAGCTTGCACTAGTGAGTTCAACGTTGTCCGTGCATTCTGGCTTGGACAGTGCATTCACGCCTTGATTGTCAGAAAAGGCTTTGGATCAGACCAGCATGTGGGGAACTCACTGATCGACATGTACACCAAGTGCATGAAAATGGATGAAGCTGTCAAAGTTTTTGAGTCGTTGCCCAGCGTCAGTATCGTTTCTTGGAACATCCTTATAACAGGATTTGGACAGGCGGGCAGTTATGAGAAGGCATTGGAAGTACTGAACCTAATGGTAGAGTCGGGCTTTGAGCCCAATGAGGTCACTTACAGTAACATGCTTGCGTCCTGCATTAGGGCGAGGGATGTTCCGTCTGCTCGTGCAATGTTCGACAGGATATCAACTCCGAGTTTGACTACATGGAACACACTCTTATCTGGTTACTGCCAGGATGAACTGCATCAAGACACAATCGAGTTGTTTAGGAGAATGCAACATCAAAATGTGCAGTCTGACCGGACAACTTTGGCTGTGATCCTCAGTTCATGCTCACGATTGGGGATTTTGGATCTTGGAGCGCAAGTTCATTCTGCTTCAGTAAGACTCCTGTTGCATAATGACATGTTCGTCGCTAGTGGTTTGGTGGATATGTATTCAAAATGTGGGCAGATTGGTATGGCTAGGAGCATTTTCAACAGGATGACACAGAGAGATGTGGTGTGTTGGAATTCCATGATCTCAGGTTTGTCTGTCCATTCTTTGAATCAAGAGGCCTTCGATTTCTTCAAGCAGATGCGAGAAAATGGAATGATTCCCACCGAATCCTCGTATGCTAGTATGATTAATTCATGTGCAAAATTGTCTTCAGTACCTCAAGGTAGGCAGATACACGCGCAGATTGTGAAAGATGGTTATGATCAGAATGTCTATGTTGGCAGTGCCCTCATTGATATGTATGCCAAATGTGGCAACATGAATGATGCACGCCTTTCCTTTGATAGCATGGCGACTAAGAACATAGTTGCATGGAATGAGATGATACATGGATATGCTCAGAATGGCTTTGGACTGAAAACTGTTGAACTGTTTGAGTATATGTTAACTACAGAGCAGAGGCCAGATAGTATCACTTTCATTGCCGTCCTAACAGGATGTAGTCACTCCGGGCTCGTAGACGAAGCTATTGCATTCTTTGATTCCATGGAGAGCACATATGGAATTACACCATTGGCTGAACACTACACTTGTCTCATAGATGGATTGGGGCGAGCAGGTCAGCTTCTTGAAGTGGAGGCCCTAATAGATAAAATGCCATGTAAAGATGATCCTATAGTGTGGGAAGTTCTACTTGCTGCCTGTGCGGTACATCACAATGCTGAACTGGGGGAATGTGCCGCGCAGCACCTGTTCCACCTTGATCCAAAGAACCCATCACCGTATGTGCTCTTGTCAAACATATACGCTTCCTTAGGCCGACATGGAGATGCATCAGGTGTTAGGGAATTGATGATTACCCGTGGAGTCGTGAAAGGTCGTGGATACAGCTGGATAGATCACAAGGATGGTGTTCATGCCTTCATGGTCGCTGATGATCTCCAAAATTCAAGTGGAGAATCTGCAACGTTCAAAAATCAAGAGAGCACTGCTGGAGTTACAGAAGTACACCAAACAGAGACCTATGCTGGTTGATCTGTATCTGGAGTTTCTGCTATCAATTGCGCTAGTGGATCTGATTCAGTGATAGCTGAATTCAGCAGTACCAGTTTTCTTGGATTTGGAGAGCCACAGGTCTCACTGTTGTATGTAGATTCGGCTGGGGAAAACACAGCCTGAATGTTTGGTAGAAAGAATATGCAAAGCAGGGATGGGCTGCGTTGAGATTATGTGCAAATGAGATTATATTCTCGGTTTGTGTCGTTGCATGCTGCAGAGGTTCAGTAAAGAATATGCAAAGCAGGGATGGGCTGCGTTGAGATTATGTGCAAATGAGATTATATTCTCGGTTTGTGTCGTTGCATGCTGCAGAGGTTCAGTAAAGAATATGCAAAGCAGGGATGGGCTGCGTTGAGATTATGTGCAAATGAGATTATATTCTCGGTTTGTGTCGTTGCATGCTGCAGAGGTTCAGTCCTGATTACCATGGCCCCATTATCCAGGTTGTATTTTTTTAGTATCAATTGCTCAATTTCAAGCATTCACTTTTTTATGTTTGATTTCCTTGGGCCACGAAAGCAATTCACACAAGATGAAAATGTTGAGCTCCGCACTTGCTGTGCACAACTCATTTGGTTGCAGGACATGGGAGGCTATGCAAGCATGAACACAGAACACAGTTGGTAATCTGAAACAAAATCAATCCAGATGATTAATGTTGTTTTCAATCAAGATTTCTTCAACACTAGTAACGTTAAGTACAACGTCGATTAGAGATTTAATGTCGACGTCTCAAAAAATTGGCATAGGATTTGCTCATCATCAGCTAGCCATTGGCCATAGTACAATAGGTATTTCATTTCCCTATGACCTTTATATTGACTAGGTGTACAGCTTGCCACAGAGAAATATCATTGTGCTGACAATCTGAGCTGAATGCTGCAGGATGCAACTACTTCATCACTTCTGAATGGTTGATTTATGAAGCAGTGGAGGTAACTTTTGGGCAATCATTATCTGGCTGAGCTTCCCATTCTGTCCAAGATCCGTCGTAAACCGGAATGTCATGCTTCCCAATTCTATAGAGCCCCTGCAAAGAAATATTATCAGAGACAGGTTGGTGGAAGCAATGACATTATCCAAGAAGGCAAGATTTGCAGACCAGAGCAACTATGCAGGCAGTTACGCCAGATCCACATGTGACGGCAATCGGATGATCAAGGGAAATCCCTGGAGAAACATAAAAATGGGTTCTATTATTGCTATTGCTTGGTGAAATTTCATACCTGATGTACACATATTATAGACCTAATAAACTTATGCTTCGGTCAGAAGATATAAATAGTTGAATTATTGATTGATGTTGTTCTGTTTTCTTCTGTATTAAAAAAATTCTACTTCCTTCCTTGCATAACAAAGGCCATGCTAAAAGTTTCGGGTTGGAACAGTGAGATGAAACAGAATTCACACCTGCTTCCTCAAACTTTTTGGATAGCTCATCTGCAGGAAGAAGCATTGGCGCACCATCAAACATCTGAGAGGAGACCAACAATGTTAATTTCTTAGCTATTTGTGGTTGTCCAAATATTATGTAATATACTGCACATTTGCAATGTACCCACCTCAGGGAATGGAACACATTTAGTTCCAGGTATATGCCCACTTCTTACCCCTTCCCTTGGTTCTGGTGCCACACCATCAAATCTGTAAATAAAATTTAAGCGGATTTCATGAGAACAATAAGGAACTGCAGCTTTCACTACAGATTCGTGTTCAATGTGATCCCTAAAAATTTAAACTGTCAGATGAATCATCATTAGTTTGAAACATAAACTGTTGTCATAAACATTTTTTTTTTGAGGAAAAACTTTTATTGACTTCGTTAATGCAAGAAAGTTGTATGCGACGTTCAATTATTGATAAGAGCTTCTATAACCGGCTCTTCCAATCCGAGTAATCAAAGAGAAGGTAGGATATGTTACCTGCCCTTTGATCTGGCATCAACTAGTTGGTGCGACTGTGCAGCTACATTGTTTTTTACCTGTTACACAAACATAGCGGCTCAACACACGGGGATAATCAAGATATTGGTCTTTCACTGAGTTATGTCATTTTCATGTTTTTTATTCTACGAAAGCTAAGATGTTCTCCAAGAAGTAAGGACCATAAATATGATCATGTGAACAAATCCAACACTGATGCAGACTAATTCATGACCAGTCATCGACCCCTATCTATGAGGATGCAAGAAAGATTTCAGGTAAAAGGAATTGACTTATGTTTTCAGGTAAGATGGAGAGCTAGCCTTTTCTAGAGTCCAGAATAGCTGTGGTTGAAATTCAGTCTGAAATGTGGCAGCATTTGCCTGCAAAGAATGAAACCATGATTAACTCAGTAAGAAACATGAAAGAGACAGAATATGCAGTAAGATAGCCAGACCATCTTTAGAGCTATCTCACCAATTCCCCATTATAAGCTGTTTTAACAGCGCTGTTGGCAGCTTTGGATTTCAGAACTATATCATCAGGACAGTTGCTTCCAAGATCGAATTCAGAAGCTCGCCACTGAGGTAAACCTCCATCTAAGACCCAAACTTCATTGTGTCCAAGAACTCTGAACATCCTATTAATTGATTAAGTATAAATATATCATGAACGTTTGCATTTATGGGGAGAGCATGTTGCTTAATCTAGACAGGAAATGACAAGTTTGGCTTGTTTGCCAGGTATACTTTAAAGTGTGCTATCTGGGTTTATATTTCCAGGATAAGAAATGGAGAGTTCATTTAATGAACCATACCAAAACTGATAAAGCCATGACAGTGTAGTGTTTAAATTGAGAGGCAGTGGTCTTTCCCCGTAACTGCAAACTACTCCCTCCGTTCCAATTTAATTGACTTGCTATGCACCACATGTGGATGTATCTAGACGTGTTACACGTCTAGATACATCCACATGTGGTGCATAGCAAGTCAATTAAATTGGAACGGAGGGAGTATATATTGAAGTAAGCGTTTATTTGAACACTGAGTTGATTAACTATCAATTTGTATATATGTGAGATACTACAAAGGAGTAAAGGAGCAACCTCTACATGCACTAAATAAATAAATGCCCACATGAGCTTTGAACATCTTATAAATCGTCAGCTTAATTTTCTTTGTGCATCAGCAATATTTAGTCGATTTCAACATTTGTTAAACTGAACCCAGGCGTTCTACTTACCACCAAACACGTGGTGCACTGAAGAACCCCTTTCCATCATAAACAATAACTTTATCAGTGTTTCTGATACCAAGTGCGGAAACTCCTGCTGCAAAAGCCTCTTCTGATGGCAGCATGTGTGGCAACTGAAACAATTGCATGCAGTAAAAGTCACATATGTATCTATCGCATACCTTCAAAGACAGAAGATAGAAAAGGCACAGTACAATAAAGTTCAACACACGCCTTGCAAATTTTAATGGGAAGTATATAAGTTTTCAGTTGGTGGCGAAATTAACATACTCCCTCCGATCCATATTAATGGTCTCAACATTGTCTAGATACGGATGCATCTAGTCTAAACACTTAACTAGATACATCCGTATCTAGATAAAGTTGAGCCCATTAATATGGATCGGAGGAAATACATGAATCATTTGACTCAGTTAACCAAAACACCAAGATATCACTGCTTCTTATTTAACCAAGTCAAAACGATCTCACATAAACGAGCAAGGAATTAATAGCTGGAAACATTTCTCACATCAGTCGTCAGATCAACAATGCCATCTATGTCGAAGAACAGCGCACCAAGAATATGGGCCATCTGAGCACAACACAGTACTTCAGCTGGGAGAGACTGTCAAAAATAGGGGGGAAACAAAGCACATAACAACTTATCCAGAAACCTGGTACTCTTTCCATGGATCCCTGCTCTCCTGTGGCATGTACCATGAAGCATCCAACACCTAAAACCGAGTAGTCAAATGTCAATTGAAAAATAACACATCTGCTGCAATCCCTAAACTCTTTTGGCACAACAATTGTACACGGAGGATGAATGGAAGTAAAATCACATTGATAAACAAATCCCAGTTGCTTCTGTTCGACTGTTCCACATACTACTCACATGTAATAACTCCTTAATGACAGGATGGTGAGAACATACTAAGATCACATATATTCTTTCTATAATGCTGGCGAGTATCCCTTGGAGAACTGGAGATGGAAACGCGAAGTGGATGGGAGATTGAGATTCTTCACCTTGACATCAGGCTGCCCTAGGTGCTGTTGCAGCCACTGAGCGGAAACAACTGGATCGTCCTGCGCCATTGGTCCTGAGCTGCGTGCTGCAGAGCCGAGGTTCCTCGAGATTGGTCAACTGGACTGGAAAGCGAGCCTTCCAGGTGAGATGAGATTCCCAGACTGAAGTTGGTGGTGGAGAGGAGCGGAGAGGGAAGCGGTCGCAGGAAGGAAAAAAAGTGGTATATTTGTCAACAGCAGAACAGAGAGAGGATGGCCGCCGCTGGAGCAGATGAGTCGATTTGGACTCGTGAGGCAGGCAGCAGCAGGAGGCAAGAAGAAGGTTGCCTCCAGGCACGGCCCGTTTACGCCAAGACGGACTCGGGCTGGGCCTAGGACATTTTGTTACGAGAGGCGGCCTATGTACGACTCGTGCCCTTCTTTGCGGAAACGGACACGGAGTGACGAGGAAAGAAACACCAATAGATTTCTCGGTTGAACATACGGTACTGGAGTTACGAACTTACGATCCATCTCATAATAGTCGCTTCCTTCCCGGAAAGTGGTTTGTGATCCCAAACACCACTGCTCTCTCTTATTTAAAAAAAATTGAAAATTATTTTTGTGAGTCTCTAAAAAATCTGGGAAAAAATCCGGATGTAGCCAACGGTGTATCCCACAACGGTGCAAAATTTTAGTTTGAGATACTTTATATTATGGGCTACACAAAAATAACAAATCTGATTAAAAAATTAGTTTGAGATACTTCTCGTTTTCGGCTAGGTGGTGTGTGGCCCTGGGACCGGCGTGGCCGCGTGGATGTCAGAGCGGCGGCTCCGATCTTGCCTCCGCAGCGTCGCGTTGAGGTGTGTGGGTGTCGGCCTTTCCTGCTTGGGCGGTTTCATCGTCGATCTGTGTGGAGCGTGACCCGTGGCCAGCGTGGATGTCGGAGCGGCGGCTCCGGGTTTCGCCTCCGATGTTGCGTTGAGGGCCTCCGCTGTTGCGTTGAGGGGTGTCGACCTTGGCCGCTTGGGCGGCTAGGCCGTCGGCTTGTGTGGTGCGTGGCCTCGGGGCCGGTGTGGTGCGTTGTGTTGTTGTATCCGGTTTTCGGCCAGTTTTTCTTATAAACTAGCAAATTCACTTCTTCTATATAAATGAAAAGGCGAGCCTCTTGCCCGGTTTCAAAATAAAAATAAAAATTAGAGATTTGAAAATATACATTCTCAGATCTACACATTTGTCATTTTTGTGTAGCTCAGAATACAAAGTTTTGGAGTTAATATTTTGCACGTCAGTGGGATATATCATTAGCTACACACGGATTTTTTAAGAATTTTTTGAAACTTATAAATATGATTTTCGAATTTTTTGAACAGGAGGGAGCACTGGTGCTTGGGAGCAAAAAAAAATCTCCACTACTTCCTTCCTTACCTGTTATACTGTACTAGTTTTCCCGCCGCGCCGGCCAGCATTCTGCAAGATGGAATGAGGCAACGACGGCGGGAGTGTCATGGGCTACCCGCTAATCGAACCTCGTGCACATCTTCCGAGCCAGGAGTTCAACCCGGCCTCGAGGCTCTTCCTCGAAACAGGCTTTCGCCCCGCTTTATAAATAAATCAACCGCCCACAAGCATACAAGTTCAAGTATCAAGTTCAAAAGGAAAAAAACAACAAATCCGCTAGGGCCACAGCACAGCAAGCCCAAAACTAAAACAAAAAGATACATCTCCGCAAGGGAGCAACTCAGTGGTTGGATGACGCAGATAGTAGGCGTGCCACCTCAGAATGTTCTCGATCAAGCCATCCAGCCGCTCCTTGTCCCGCTGCCTACAGAGAGGGTGCCACTACTACAAAAATGCCAAGAATTTGAAAACAGAGTCAGAGGCACGCCTCAGAAAGACACGCTCAATAACCATCTTATTACGTATAGTCCAAAGTGTCCAGATCATCGCGGCAAACACTAACCAGAAGAGACGCCTCCTCTTACCAGTACGGTTTGCCTGCACTTCGTCCAGGAACTCGGCAAGGTCTTGGGCCTGCCACTCAGGCCCAAGCGCCTCAGCCAGAAAGCTCCACAGGAAGCGAGCTGCGGGGCAAGAGAAAAGAATGTGGGTCCCCGATTCGGGGACCGCACATAAGGGACAAGTGTCATCACCTGGGCCAAATCGCTTGACCACCTCCACACCCGAAGGGAGGCGATCTCGCAACAACTGCCACATAAAGATCTTAATCTTCAGTGGCATTGGAGCCTTCCACAAGAGGGAGGTCCAAGAGAGCACGGGTCCTCTAAATAGGGCCCGGTAAGCAGAGCCAACCGTAAAGCTTTTCGAGGGCGAGAGGGCCCAAGAAACATTATCCGGGGCGTCCGAAAGGGAGTGTGGGAGGATAGCCAACAAGCTCTCCCACCGGTTAGCCTCCACCTGGCCAAAAGTGCGGCGAAACTTAATGTTCCAGCGCCCACTATGGGCCGCGTCAGCCACCAAGAGCGATGGATCCGAGCAGATAGCAAAAAGTTCATGAACACGTTTTGAACTCGAGGCTCTTCCTAGTGGTAACGACAGTACTCTTTGAACTATGACGAGTGACGAGGTGTTAACTCAGCAAATCCCATGGTAGTGCACCTAGGGTTGAGAATAGGAACGAGATTGGTAGCACTGGCGATTATCTACGGCTGACAAGCAAGGATTTACCCAGGTTCAGGGCCCTCGTGTGGAGGTAACACCCCTACGTCCTGCTTGTCTGATTATTGATGAGGTGAACACAGGTGTTACAAGGGTCTCGGCGAGATGTCGATCTCACCAAGGGTTCTGAGGCTAGAGTTGCGTGTATGCTATCGTGTCCTTGATCGGGGACCCTCCCAGCCTTTATGTAGGAGGCTGGGTCTCGGGTAACCGACTAGGATTACAGATATGGCAAGTCTAAACCGACCTAATCTATGCCTAACTTGGAGAGCAATCCTTCCTTGCGGGTCCCTTCATGGGCCTTGGTCTTGTTATCTTGATGGGCCTCCATATACGTGCACCAGGTACCTTCACAGTGGGTCACCCGAAGGGTAGGCCCACGTCAGTAGCCCCGAGTGCCTGGCTGACTCGAAGATTCGGGCAGGGACTCCTCCGTAAATGCACGTCTTATCTTGCTTGAGTATTTACTTAGTCGACAAATATTTCGACTGACCCCTGGCTGCTGTGATAAGAATGTGTTGGAGCCAACCTTTAAGTCAACTAATGTTCTGGACAGTTTTACTGCCTTTATGACATGTGTTGGGGATAATGACATAGTAGGCCTGGTACACTCGACGGATCGGGACCAGTTAACTGCACTTGGGCAAAACCTTACTAGCCTACATCAAATTCGAGTCTCCAGACTCGAACCCGGAATTGACTGGTCAGGATCGACTCAGGCCGCGGAGGTCTTACGGAGTCGACCTGCAGCTTAACTGTTGAGGGTACCTAGCGCGTCCGCCAGGATTTTCTTCGTACCGTCAGACACGAAAAATTTCAAAGCTAACGCAGTATGTGCGCGCCCGGCCCATTCGACGGATCGAAGGGTCTTACCTATGCACCATGTATGCAGCTTCCAAGGATCGAAGATACATCTTGGGGAGATTGTGATCTGTTTTGCATTATGCGTCCAGCTAAGTAGCTGAGTCGAACACTTATTCGACTGATCATGATATCTTTTGGTCTGACTATCGGGTGCGCGTCAGCGCTCCCGATGGGAGTAGCCCCCGAGATTATGCTTAATTGTTTGCAGTTGAGGATAATCTCATTCTCAAGAAATTTGTAACACTCGACTAAATGTCGAGTCGCTCCCGATGGGAGTGCGAGTGTTTCGTGCAGATCGGTATAACCCGAATAATGTTTTGCTTACTTTCCACTCTCCCCCATGACATCAGGGATGACGTTGGTTGGCGACTGCGCCATCTGACAAACAATGTCACGCGCTGCGTGACAGACGGGACGTGACATGTGGGCCCCCAACTGACAGTGTTGACCAAACGGCGACGCCTGTTTTGATGGGACTTGATCGCCCTGGCGCGATTTTCACGGCGTGCGTGATGATGGTTCCTCGTTTCTCGCGTGTAGTGGGCGGAGTGGCCCGTGACGGTTGCTCTCTTATGCTGCCACGTGTACGGCCAGATACGCCATTGCACGCGAGGCCCGTCTTGCACGGTTGTGATTTGAGGGCCCATTGGTAAATAGCGCGGCGGTGAGAGAGATTTACTCACTTGCCATTTGCTTCCGCCGCCGCTTCCTTTCCATCGTCTTCCTCCTCACGCCTTTGCCATTGTTTTGCCTCGCCCCATCTCCACAGCTTTTTGCGCAATCTTCACCATGGCCAAGGGAGACACGCGCAAAAAGGCCGCCGCCGATGCGGCTACTGCTGCCAAGGCCGCTCCGGCCACCGCATCTGCGAGCACCGCGGCTCCCCTGAGGAGGAAGACCGGCGACTGGGCGCGGTCTGACCTCACGGTGTCCAAGGTGGATGGATACCGGCGTGACGGGCTGCTGCCCACGGCGGACGTGCTGCCCACGCGCATCCCTGGCGACGAGGTAACCCCAGCGCCCAAGGAGCACGAGCGCGTCTGCTTCCACGACTTCGTGGTCAGGGGCCTCTCCTTCCCCATTCATGATTTTCTGCGTGCACTGATGTACGCATACAAGGTACAACTGCATGATTTCTCGCCCAACGCGATCATGCATGTTGCTGTTTTTATCGTTTTGTGTGAATGCTTTCTGGGTGTTCACCCGCATTGGGGTCTTTGGAAGAAGATATTCAATGTGAGGAGGAATGCGGGTGCCGCTGGTGTGTACGCCGTTGGCGGACTCATCATCCAAGACCACAAAGAAGTCGAGTATTTCGACATCCGCCTAGTCGACTCCGCGCAGAACTGGCGCAAGAAGTGGTTCAACTTCACCTCTCAGCAAGACGGGCTGCCAGATTTTGTTGAGCACACGCCGTTGGTGAAGACCCGAGCGTGGTTGCACCAAACTTCTGCGGCGGAGGAGGCGGAGGCCAAACCTTTGATGGAGAAGATCGAGAAGCTGATGAAGACCACAGGCCGCGTAGTCAGCGGCCTGCACTTGATCTCGACCTTCATCAAGAGGGATGTGCAGCCGCTACGGGCGCGGGTGCACCCAATGTGGGAATTCCAGGGCGTGCATGACCCAACACGCCTGACCACAGAGCCTCTGCCTTCGAAGAAAGCGGTGGAGGACCGGGTTCGTGCCATCACCAAGCTGACGAAGAACGACCCGTGTCCCCTCGACTGTCCGGTGGATCCCTATGACAGCGAGCACCCACTTCCTGAGGTATGCATTTTGCTTTGCTGAATTTGCTTCGTCTGTATTCATGCTGAGTCACTCGAAAAATAAGTTTGTATGATATGTATGTAGGGCCACCCTTCCTTTGTCAGCCTACCTCCACTGCCCGAGGGTGGATAAAATGCCGAGGTAGAATTGCTGGATGCGGAGCTGGATGAGGAAATATCTCTGGCTTCCGCTCACACACCGAAGAAGGCGAGGGCTCGGAGCAAGAAGAAGAAGACCAGGAGCTAGCTCGCAAGAAGCGTCGCTTGAAGAAGGTTGCTTCGACTGCCAGCACCCTGGAATCGGAGCGACCAACTGAGCTAGACGATGATGACTCGAGCTCATCATCGCCTATTGCAAGGGATCCTGTTGCAGTGGCGCCCCTTCGCATGGCGCCTCCGGCCAGCGCTCCTGGGTTCACCAGATTCGTCGACGTCCATAGCCTTGTGGATGACGACGACGATGATGACAGGTATGCTTTTGCTCACCACTCCCTTTTTTCTTGCATCGTTCTTTCTTACAATTGATGATTTTGGTTTCGTGTGACGCTATGTTCCAGCCCTATGAGGGATGATGGCCCACGGGACGTCACTCCTCCAGCTGCACCAAAAGTGAGTCTGGCGACTAAAGAAGTGGCGCGGGTCGAGCCGCACCCGACAACTGAGGCGAGTGCTCCCCGAATCCTCCGGAGTTCACGCCATCCACCTCGGGCATAGCTTCGCCTCTGCCTCGTGACCACGTAAGAATATGTTTTTTGCTTGAATTTCTATCGGGTGCGCGTCAGCGCTCCCGATGGGAGTAGCCCCCGAGGCTATAGGCAACTAGCATAGTTGGCTATAGGCTCAAAGAAACATCTTCCCATTTTTGCTTGTTGTGCTAAGTTTTTTGCTGGGCAGCCCTTCATCCTCCGTATAATGGAAGACGACGCCACATACGTGCGAATGGAAGAGGAGCGCGACCAACTTCGCTTGAAGATGGAAGAGGCGGCCCGTAAGTGTTTTCTACTTGGTTTTGATCTCTCTTTTTTTTTTGCATGTGAGAAAAACTGATGTTTTTTGCAGGTGAGCGCAAGGCCGCTCTCGACCGCGTTCGGGAACTCGAGGAGAAGCTCAAGTCCCAACGCGAAGACGCAGAGCGGAAGGCACGACAGGCGAAGGAGTCTGAAGGCCTTCAGGTGGCGCGGCTTGATACGTCTCAAACGTATCTATAATTTTTGATGTTCCATGCTTGTTTTATACCAATTGCTACATGTTTTGCATCTACTTTATATCACTTTTATACATTTTTTGGGACTAACCTATTAACAAGATGCCGAAGTGCCAGTTCCTGTTTTCTGCTGTTTTTGTATTCCAGAAAAGCTAGTCTGGAAATATTCTCGGAATTGGACGAAACTACACGGGGGTGCCTATTTTTCCAGAACACGCCTGACGGAGCGAAGGAGCAGCAGAGGAGGGCCACCAGGAGGCCACACGCACCTAGGGCGCGGGCCCCCTTCTGCCGCGCCCTAGGGTGGTGTGGGCCCCTCGGGGGTCCGCAGCCGCCGCCCTTTCGCCTACTTATTCCCCCGACGCGAAAACCCTAAGTACCTGAGCAAATATCCACGAAAAGTTCCAGAGACGCCGCCGTCGTCAACCCTAGCTCGGGAGGGTTCAGAACCTCTTCCCGGCACCCTGCCGGAGAGGGGAATCGTCACCGGAGGCTTCTACATCGCCATGCCTGCCTCCGGAGTGATGCGTGAGTAGTTCATCCTTGGACTACGGGTCCATAGCAGTAGCTAGATGGTTGTCTCTCCACTTTGTGCCATCATGTTTAGATCTTGTGAGCTGCCCTACATGATCAAGATCATATTATTGTAATGCTACATGTTGTGTTTGCTGGGATCCGATGAATATTGAATATTATGTCAAGTTGATTATCAATCTATCTTATATGTTATTTAAGATCTTGCATGCTTTCCGTTACTCGTAGATGCTTTGGCCAAGTAGATGCTTGTAACTCCAAGAGAGAGTATTTATGCTAGATAGTGGGTTCATGTCTCCGTTTAACCTGGGACAGTGACAGAAAGTTCTAAGGTTGTGGATGTGCTGTTGCCACTAGGGATAACCTAACGATGCTATGTCCACGGCATATGTGTTTGTTTACATTACGCACTTTACTTAATGCAATTATCCGTTGCTTGCAACTTAATACCAACGGGGGACTCGGATGACAACCCGGCGGTGGATTATTAGTCATAGATGCTGTTGGATAACGTCTATGTATTATGTCGTAATGCCCAATTAAATATCATAGTAGTCAACATGTCATGTATATGCATTGTCATGCGCTCACTATTCGTCAATTGCCCAGCTGTAATTTGTTCACCCAACATGTTAGTTATCTTTTATGGAGAGACACCACTAGTGAACTGTGGACCCCGGTCCATTCTTTTACACTGATTAAACAACCACAAACTGCAAACTGTTCCTTTTTCATTCTCTGCAATTTAATACTCATTTTCCACACCATACGTTTAATCCTTTGTTTTCAGCAAGCCAGTGAGATTGACAACCTCACTGTTTCGTTGGGGCAAAGTAGTTTGATTGTGTTGTGTGCAGATTCCACGTCAACAGTCCAGACTCCCTGCGACAGCTATTTTTCTGGCGCCGTTGACAACCTTCTGAAGAGTTGCTGCTCCTACTGGTTCGATAACCTTGGTTTCTTTCTGAGGGAAAACTTGCTGCTGACTACATCATACCTTCCTCTTGGGGTCTCCCAACGAACGTGTGTTTCACGTCATCAAGCTATTTTTCTGGCGCCGTTGCCGGGGAGACAGCAGTCTTCTGCAAGGGGAGTTTCACGCTTCCAATCTCTTTACTTTGTTTTTGTCTTGCTTAGTTTATTTTATTTTATCTTGTTTGCTTTCAATTATCAAAAACACAAAAAAATTAGTTACTTGCATTTAGTTTATTTTCAGTTTTGTTTTCTGTTAGTTATCATGTCTGGTTCGGCTCATCATGTTTGGTTCCTGAAGTTGAGGTTCGATCTTTTAAGCAACAAAGTGGAGAAAGTTTGAAAGATGCTTGGTATAGAATCAGCGATGCTCATCGTAGGTGTACTAAAAAATATTCCACTATGATCCTGCTTAGAAATTTTTATGTTGGCATAACTAGCTGGTATAGATATGTCTTGGACACTTTGACGGGAGGTAACTTTCTTGGTACCCTGCGTTGGAAGCTAGTTATATTATTGAGAGCCTAGTAGGAACACCACCTGTTAGTAACATTAAAAATGAGATCACCTTGGAAGATGTTATAAAGAAATTGGAGTCTATAGAGAAAAATTTGCCAAATCTCCTTGATAGTACTAGCAAAGTTGATGAATCACTGGGAACCATTAATGAAAGAATTGCTGTTTTAGAAACTAGTACTATTCAAGATAATCAAAATCTTAGGATTGGTGAATTAGAGGAGGCTATGGATAAGTTCTACTTTTACCTCTATTAAAACTAAAAGCAAAAGGCTTTTGTGGGGAGAGAGCAAAAATTTATGTATGTGCCAAAAATTTCTAAACCAAAACCCACGGGTGCGTTTAAAACGGATAACGTGTTCAATGAGCTTGAGGGTGAGTCACATAATGGTCTATTTAAATTTTCTTCCCAAGAATTACGTAAACTGAAAAGTCCTAGTGTGACAAACCCTGTTCTTGATGAAGCTTTTGATGAATTAGACCTTTCTTCACTTGGTAATACTTGATGCATGCTTTGTGCCTAGCTAAAAGGCGTTAAAGAAAAGCGCTTATGGGAGGCAACCCATTTTATTTTTCTGCAATTTTTCTTTTATTGAGTCAAGAGTTTGTTTACTTCTGTAGCAACTCCTTTGTATCTTTATTTTCTCGCATTGTTGTGCCAAGAGTAGCCTCTAATGTTAAGATGATGCTTAATTTTGATTGCTGCGCAGAAACAGATTTTTGCTGTTCACTGTACGAAATAAAATCACCAGATTGTTAATTAAATCTGAAATTTTTGTGCGTAATCTTTATGAATGTCTGAAACTTTCATTAGTTCAGAGTTTCTCGATCTGAGCGTCGTAAGTGCCTCGAAAAAATTCGTCTTTGCGGACTGTTCTGTTTTAGACAGATTATGCCTTTTTATTTTTGCATTCTCTCTTTTACTAGTGTTGAGTGAAATTCTTTTTTGGGTGGAAGAGCTTCACATAACATCAGTGGCTGTAGCTAATGTTTAAAGTAACAAATCATATTGCGTCTTTATAGAACATGTGAATTTTTGATTATGCACTAACCCTCTAATGAGATCTACTTTGAGTTTGGTGTGACGGAAGTTTTCAAGGGTCAAGAGAGAAGGATGATATAATAGGATCAAGAAGAGTGAAGAGCTTAAGCTTGGGGAGGCTCCCATGGATCTCCCCAGCATATTTCAAGAAGACTCAAGCGTCTAAGCTTGGGGATGCCCAAGGCATCCCCTTCTTCATCGTCAAAATTATCAGGTCATCTCTAGTGAAACTATATTTTAATTCTTTCACATCATATGTGCTTTTCTTGGAGCGTCTGTGTGCTTTTTATTTTCAGTATTGCACTTTTATTTTCAATAAAGCTTGACTGGACCCTAGCATTCTTGATTGGGAGAGAGACACGCTCCGCTTTTTCATGAGAATACTCCTATTCTTCACTTATATTTGTTGAGTATTCATATCTAGCGCTGTTCAGCTTTTAGCTCTTGTTTTCATGTATCTCTTGTCAGAGCTATTAGCTTTCTTTTGTAGAAAGTACTCTCTTGCTTCACTTATATTTGTTTGGAGAGTTGATGAAATAAATTGATTGGTGTTTGGTTGGTTCAGAAAATGTTGCATGTGGTAATTGGTATAAGGAAAAACTTGCTTAATCTTGTAGATCACTAAAATGGATAACTTGATGCTTGTCAATTGTTTTGAGTTAACAAGTAGATCATGATTAAATTGTGCATCACATGAGTTAAGCCTATTAGTGAAGAACTACCGTAAAGCTTGTTGAAAATTTGGTTTGCATCGGTGGTACCTCTAAGGTCTAGATATTTTCTAATAACAGGGTTTGGTTAACAAGGAAGACGGTATGAAGTCTTATAACGTTTGCAATATGTTTGTCATATAAAACTTGGTGTACGGGTTGATATTCTTGTTTGCTTACATAACCTTGCTAGCCTAAACTCTGTACTGAGAGGGAATGCTTCTCGTGCATCCAAATCCTTGAGCCAAAATCCATGCCATTTGTGTCCACCATAACTACCTATATGTGGTATTTCCTTGCCACTCCAAGTAAATTTTTCATGTGCTACCTTTAAATTATTCAAAATGTTATTATTCCCTTTTTGTGTCAATGTTTACTAGCTCATGAGGAATTAGTGTGGTTATTCTTTATTCTATTTGTCGAGTGGACTTTTACACCTGGACTAGTGGCATATACATCCGCTTATCCAATAACTTGCAAAAAGAGCTGGCAACGGGGTGCCCAGTCCCAATTAATTACAACTTTAACCAATTAATTCTCTTCACACTTTTGCCCTGATTCATCAGTAAGCAATGACAAACAGTGAAATACCTGAATGTGTGTAAACCAAAGAGAAAGAGGGATGATCTGCCTTGCTGGTAGAAATAACGTCCTTCATGGGAGCCGCTCTTAAAAGTCCGTTCGACAGGTAGAATACTGTTCTCACCCGCTACCATTCGTTGACAATTAACAAACACCTCTCAAAAATAGATACTCCTCCATGGTATGTGATTGATGGAAGGCACCCGAGGATTCGGTTAGCCATGGCTTGTGTTAGCAAGGTTGGGAGGAGTATCAAATATTTTATGCAATCTCTATATGCTTTCAAAAACCTAAAAGCTCTAGCACATGATTTAATCCCTGCTTCCCTCTGCGAAGGGCCTTTCTTTTACTTTTATGTTGAGTCAGTTTTCCTATTCTTTCTGTCTTCCACAAGCAAACACTAGTGTCAACTTTGTTACAACATGCGTTATATGCAATGTATTGGACTTGTTATACTACTTTGTGTTGACAATATCCATGAGATAAATATGTTGAAAGTTGAAGCAAATGCTGAAACTAAATTCTTCCTTTGTGTTGATTAAATACCTTTTGTTAGAAACTATTGCTTTATGAGTTAACACTTATGCAAAACTGTTTGATGCTTGTCTCGAAAGTACTATTCATGAAAACGTTTAGCTTGTGTGATTCATTGTTTACTCATTATCTATTTGGTAGCAAATTATAGACCATTGACTTGGATCACTTCATTCATTTACATGTGCCTTGCAATATTATATGATCAAGATTATGATAGTAGCATGTCACCTCAAAAATTATTTTGTTTTTATCGTTTACCTACTCGAGGACGAGTAGGAACTAAGCTTGGGGATGCTGATACGTCTCAAACGTATCTATAATTTTTGATGTTCCATGCTTGTTTTATACCAATTGCTACATGTTTTGCATCTACTTTATATCACTTTTATACATTTTTTGGGACTAACCTATTAACAAGATGCCGAAGTGCCAGTTCCTGTTTTCTGCTGTTTTTGTATTCCAGAAAAGCTAGTCTGGAAATATTCTCGGAATTGGACGAAACTACACGGGGGTGCCTATTTTTCCAGAACACGCCTGACGGAGCGAAGGAGCAGCAGAGGAGGGCCACCAGGAGGCCACACGCACCTAGGGCGCGGGCCCCCCTCTGCCGCGCCCTAGGGTGGTGTGGGCCCCTCGGGGGTCCGCAGCCGCCGCCCTTTCGCCTACTTATTCCCCCCGACGCGAAAACCCTAAGTACCTGAGCAAATATCCACGAAAAGATCCAGAGACGCCGCCGTCGTCAACCCTAGCTCGGGAGGGTTCAGAACCTCTTCCCGGCACCCTGCCGGAGAGGGGAATCGTCACCGGAGGCTTCTACATCGCCATGCCTGCCTCCGGAGTGATGCGTGAGTAGTTCATCCTTGGACTACGGGTCCATAGCAGTAGCTAGATGGTTGTCTCTCCACTTTGTGCCATCATGTTTAGATCTTGTGAGCTGCCCTACATGATCAAGATCATATTATTGTAATGCTACATGTTGTGTTTGCTGGGATCCGATGAATATTGAATATTATGTCAAGTTGATTATCAATCTATCTTATATGTTATTTAAGATCTTGCATGCTTTCCGTTACTCGTAGATGCTTTGGCCAAGTAGATGCTTGTAACTCCAAGAGAGAGTATTTATGCTAGATAGTGGGTTCATGTCTCCGTTTAACCTGGGACAGTGACAGAAAGTTCTAAGGTTGTGGATGTGCTGTTGCCACTAGGGATAACCTAACGATGCTATGTCCACGGCATATGTGTTTGTTTACATTACGCACTTTACTTAATGCAATTATCCGTTGCTTGCAACTTAATACCAACGGGGGACTCGGATGACAACCCGGCGGTGGATTATTAGTCATAGATGCTGTTGGATAACGTCTATGTATTATGTCGTAATGCCCAATTAAATATCATAGTAGTCAACATGTCATGTATATGCATTGTCATGCGCTCACTATTCGTCAATTGCCCAGCTGTAATTTGTTCACCCAACATGTTAGTTATCTTTTATGGAGAGACACCACTAGTGAACTGTGGACCCCGGTCCATTCTTTTACACTGATTAAACAACCACAAACTGCAAACTGTTCCTTTTTCATTCTCTGCAATTTAATACTCATTTTCCACACCATACGTTTAATCCTTTGTTTTCAGCAAGCCAGTGAGATTGACAACCTCACTGTTTCGTTGGGGCAAAGTAGTTTGATTGTGTTGTGTGCAGATTCCACGTCAACAGTCCAGACTCCCGCGACAGCTATTTTTCTGGCGCCGTTGACAACCTTCTGAAGAGTTGCTGCTCCTACTGGTTCGATAACCTTGGTTTCTTTCTGAGGGAAAACTTGCTGCTGACTACATCATACCTTCCTCTTGGGGTCTCCCAACGAACGTGTGTTTCACGTCATCACGGCTGCGCGCCATTGCGGACGTGATTGAGGGTGGGATTTTTTTTGTGCGACTGCGTAAGTCAATTTTGCTTAATTTTTGCTAACCCAATAATATTATGCTTTTTAGGTACTCTTGACATGAAGCCCGCACCTGAAGGCGCGGCGGACGAATCACTCGAAAGTGCCGTCGGCGCTTTTGATTTGCTGTGCGCCCAAGTCAAGGATCGCCTGAGCCAGTCGAAGGGCGCCCTTGCTGCTGTCTATCGGAGAATCTTCCCCCAAGGAGATGTTCCTTCGTCGACTGAGGAGCTAGCCCAGCTTTTTGGCCCAGGATCTTCGACCTTGGCGGACTTCGTGCGCCCCAAACGGTATGTGGCTCGGAGTCCGCATTTATGCTGATGCAGCTGCACGGGGTTGTTGCTGATTTCGAAAAGATCGTGTCTGGCTTTCCCAAGAGGGCCGAAATGCCGGCGACTCCCCTGGAAGCCATCAAGGAGCGATCAGCCCAGCTGGGGAAGGACATGATCACCATGATGCAGAAACGAGCGGCCAACGCTGCCGAGCGTGCAGCTCGCAATGCTAGGGCTAGGTCTGAGTCAGTATCTTAGGGTGTAGCTTCGAGTGCTACTTTTGGTTATGCTTGTAATGAACTCGTGCTTGATGATGAATATGAAGTTATCTTTTGCGATCTTTTAATTTTTTGACTGATCTCGTGGGATTCAAGCCCCCGAGTATGTTTTGCGAATCCTTATGTAGGAAGGCCTCTCATGCTTTTTGCCTCGTTGTTTCTGACAGCGTGGGACGGCTGCCGTGCCTGGGCTTCTCCGTCCACGACTGCTCCCTCTCAACCTCCCAAACGCAGCAAGAACGACCGAAAGATCATCGACTGGATGACCAATCGAATCGCAAAGCTGGACGCTGACTTGGCGGCTGTGCGAGGCGAGCTGGAGGAGCTGAAGTCGAAACCGTTACCGTCCTCTGAGCGGGAGGCTTTTTTGCTTGCTGAATTGGAGACTGTGAACCATCAGCTGGAGTGTAAGTTCGCCCTGTATATTTTTCGAGTTTGCATTGTGTTGCCTTGCAATTAACTTGAATTTTGCTTTTTGCAGGTGCTTGCTTCGACCAGCCCAAAGAGGAGGTTCGCGTGCGCGATCGGCTGGATGGCTATGCTAGCAGCGACCAGTACTCCACCCACCCCTTCAGGTCAGACAGGGCTAGAGGTCGAGTACTGGCAACACTCCTTGACCGTTCTTGGCACACCGCCATTGCGTGGAGACCTGCAGGCTAGCCTTGGCTCGAGTGCATCGCTCATTGTTCCCTCTAAACGAGCAGCCAGGGAGTCTAGCCGAATTGCTGAGAAGGTTCCGTAACGGCAAGGCGATCAAGAAGTTTGTTCGAGAGCAGCTTATTGGCGGAGCCAACGTTGCGCTCGGATGGATCCGGTCGCACTACCCAAGATTTGACTTCCAGAAGATTGCTGCGGGGCCTCCCCCTGTGCCTGGTGGTGGCCCCGTGCCTATGGAGGAGCACTATAGGGAGACTCGCGCAGATGCCCTTGTTATAGTGCATAAGATTTTGAAGGAAGAAAAGAATTGGGTAGAGCCGAAGGAGGAACCAGCCGAATAGACTAGCTCTTTTTGTAATGTGGAACTTGTATAGTTTATGCAAAGTTTTGTTGTTTGTACAGAGGGCGAGCCCCCGAGCATTTGAGCAAACGAAATTTGTTTTGCTGCGTAAGTTCAGCCCCCGAGCCGTCGAGTGTGCTGAGGTATTTTGTTTTGCAAGATTAGCACACGACCAAGCCCCGAGCCTTCGAGTGCTGGTAGATGAGTGCTGTAATTTTAGCGACCTAGCCCCGAGTCTTCGAGCGTAGCTAAGATGTACTGCATTTTATCATATGACGCAGCCCGAGTGTTCGGGTGTGACTAAGTTTTTGCGAATGTGCTTATGCAAAGAAATAAATGAGAGGAACATTGATTTTATTCCACTTTTTGTAAGCTGCAGGCCGCCTCATTAAAAACCTTCCAGCCCCCTTAGGTACCCTGGTAAGGAAAAGAGCGCGTCTGAAACCTGTAGCTATCCGACATATGGCCTATTACATTTGATGACTGAACAGTCTAAGCATAGAAACGGCGCAGCTGCGCAACGTTCCAAGGGTTGTGAGAGGGTTCTCCCGTCTTCGCGTGCTTCAGTCGATAAGCTCCACCGTCGATGACCTCCGTGACGATGAAGGGTACCTCCCATGGAGAGGTGAGCTTGTGCACCTTCTTCTGCTTCAGGTGAAGGACCAGATCACCACCATGAAGGATCGAGTGCGCAGTCGGCGGCTATGATAGTTACGGAGGCTCTGCTGGTAAACAGCTGTGCGGGCAAGGGCGATGTCGCGGGCCTCGTCCAATGTGTCGACGCCGTCTTCGAGTGCTTCCTCCGCGTCGTCCTCGTCGTATGCAGTGACCCTTGGTGCGTCGAATCGAATGTCAAACGGCAAGACTGCCTCTGCTCCGTACACCATGAAGAAGGGCGTATACTGTGTCGACCTATTTGGAGTTGTGCGGAGGCTCCATAGGACAGATGGCAGCTCTTCGACCCATGCACCTGCTGCTCGTTTGAGTGGGACCAATAGTCGCTTCTTGAGTCCACTGCATACGAGCCCGTTTGCCTTTTCCACATGACCGTTCGACTGCGGGTGCGCCACCGATGCGTAGTTGAGCTTGATCCCTTGGTCATTGCAGAAGTCCTTGAACTCTTCTGCCGTGAAGTTGGTGCCGTTGTCCGTGATGATGCTATGAGGGACGCCAAAGCGGTATATGATGGACTTGATAAAATTGACCGCGGTGGAGGCAGTCGAACTTGTGATGGGGACCGCTTCGATCCACTTAGTGAATTTGTCGACTGCTATCAGGAGGTGAGTGTGTCCGCCCCGAGAGGATTTCTTGAGTGGCCCGACCATGTCGAGTCCCCATTGGGCGAAAGGCCACTCAACGGGATTGTCTCAGCTCTGACGCAGGTGCGTGCGGCGTAGTCGCAAATTTCTGACAGCCGACGCACTTTCTGACGATGTCCTCCGCGTCCCTGAGCGCAGTGGGCCAGTAGAACCCTGCTCGAAAGGCTTTTGCTACGAGAGCTCGACTGCTCGCATGATGTCCGCAGGTCCCTGCATGTATGTCTCGAAGGATGGCCTCACCATCTTCGTGTGCTATGCACCTCTGAAGTATCCCAGAGATGCTGCGCTTGTATAGTTCACCGTTGATAATGGTGTATGCTTTTGCGCGTCTGGCCACCCGCCGCGCTTCTGCTACATCTTCTGGAAGCTCACCGTTCTTCATGTATGCTAGGAACCGCTGCGTCCATGTTGGCTCAACCAGGAAAACTTCGACGGGTGGATCATTGACGCTGGGTACAGCGCTCTGGGCTGCAGTTTGCGCGGTCGGAGTTTTCGACTCTGCTTTTGCTTTGTTTTGATGGAGCGATGCTCGATTTTCTCGAGGAAGACACCGGGTGGTACTTGTGCCTTTGTGGAGCCGATGTTGGCGAGTTTGTCTGCTTCTTCATTGCTTTCGCGCCCAATATGGCGCAGCTCGCACCCGTCAAAGCTGCCTTCCATGATGTTGTACAGGTCGCGATAGGCGATCATGTTATCTGCTGTAGCATCACAGGCCTTCATAGTTTGCTGCACCACCAGGTTCGAGTCGCCATAGATCATGAGTCGAGTGCAGCCACATGCTTTTGCCATCCGCATGCCATGCAGGAGTCCCTCGTATTCTGCTTCGTTGTTTGAGGGTGTGGGGAAGTCCATCTGTAGGACGTAGCGGAGTTTGTCGCCGTTTGGTGATATCAGAATGACGCATGCGCCTGCGCCTTCGTGCTTCTTCGACCCATCGAAATACATTGTCCAAGAATTGGACAAGTCCGGAACGTCGGGTAGCTGGGCTTCAATCCACTCGGTGGTGAAATCAGGAAGGACTTGTGCCTTGATTGCCTTCGGGTGCTCGTAACGGATGTCTCGAGGCCCCAACTCGATGATCCACTTGGCGACCGCCCGGTTGCATCGGGGTTTGTGAGGATGTCTCGCAGCCCTGCCGAGCTAACAACAATGATCGGGTGCTCAGCAAAGTAGTGTGCCACCTTTCGTGAAGACATGAATACAGCGTAGGCTAGCTTTTGATAATGCGGGTACCGCTGTTTTGATACTGAGAGGACCTCGCTAAGATAGTATACGGGTCTCTGTACGCCATGCGGGTGCCCCTCTTCCATGCGCTCAACCACCAGGACAGTGCTGACCACCCGATTAGTCACAGAGACGTATAGAAACAACGGCTCGCGCTCATTGGGTGCCACCAAGATTGGAGGGTTTGTCAATACTCGCTTGAGATCTTCAAAGGCTGCTTGTGCTTCGGGTTGTCCACTCGAATTTGTCTGTTTTCTTCATCAGCTGATAGAACGGGAGCGCCTTTTCGCCCAGTTTGCTGATGAAGCGGCTAAGTGCTGCGACCCGACCGGCCAGTTTTTGGATCTCCCGAAGTTTTGTTGGTGGTGGCATGGTGAGGATGGCCTGCAGCTTTTCCGGGTCCGCCTCGATGCCTCTGGCGGAAACAAGGTAACCCAAAAGTTGTCCGGCTGGCACGCCAAAGACACACTTCTTGGGATTGAGCTTGATCTTGTAATGCTTCAGGTTGGCAAAGGTTTCGCGCAGGTCGTCAAGGAGTGTCGACTCCTTTTTTGTTTTGATGACAATGTCGTCGACGTAGGCTTGGACGTTGCGTCCAATTTGCTTTTTGAGGCAGTTTTGCATCATGCGCTGGTACGTAGCACCCGCGTTCATGAGCCCGAAGGGCATAGTTGTGTAGCAGTAGACGCCGTAAGGGGTGATGAAGGCAGTCTTGTCTTCATCCTCTTCTCTCATCCGAATCTGGTTATAGCCCGAATAGGCATCCAGGAAGGATAGGCGCTCGCATCCCGCCGTTGAGTCGACGATCTGGTCGATACGTGGCAAGGGGAAGTGGTCCTTGGGACAACATTTGTCGAGGGAGGTGAAGTCGACACACATGCGAAGGACAGTCGAATTCATCTGGAAAGAGTTGAAGAGAGTGCTCGGCGAATTCCCTGGGAATACCTGGCATGTCAGCTGGACACCAGGCGAAAATTTCCCAGTTCTCACGGAGAAATTCGACGAGCGCGCCTTCCTATGCGGGTGATAAGCTGGACGACACGTTGACCGTCTTGGCCGGGTCCGTCAGGTGGACCTGATGCGATGTTGTGTCGTTTTTTGCGTTGAAAGCGGCGTCGGGTGCCTGCTTTTTTGTTTGAGGGAACACTGTGCGATCATTGGTGAGGGAGATCTCCTTGAGCTGTTCCTGCATCCCGAATGTCTCGGATATTTTGCTGAATTCTCTGTCGTAGCTATCAGATCGCTGGAAGTTGCCCTTGACGGTGATAACTCCTTTGGGTCCTGGCATTTTGATCATCAGGTACGCATAGTGCGGGACCGCCATGAACCGAGCAAACGTCGGACGCCCCAGGATCGCGTGATATTGCGATTTCCAGTCGACGACCTCAAAGTCGACCTTCTCCGATCGAAAGTTGCCTGGCTCCCCAAAGATAACTGGGAGCTGTAGTGTCCCGAGTGGCAGGACTGCTTTGCCTGGGACTATGCCATGAAAGGATGTGTCTAACTCAGGTAGATTTTCGACTGAGCAATTCATCTTGCGAAGCGTGTCAGCGAATATTATGTTGATCCCGCTTCCTCCGTCCATGAAGACCTTGGACATGGCGTAGCCACCGATTTGAGCGTCGAGTACCAATGGCGCATGCCCTGGCCGCACCACGGCTGGGGGATGATCTGCACGTGAGAACGTTATGCTTGTTTCTGACCCTTAAGATATTCAGGTACTACTGGGGGTGCCATGACCGCCATATTGACTTGTCGAGTGATCAATTTCTGCTCCCTGTTGGTTGGACGTCCCTTCTGGATCATGTTCACATGTCCACGAGCTTCAGTGTACCGTTCTGCCAGTTCTGGTGGGGCTTCTAGGCGAGCTTGATTTTGCATTGCGCCTGCCACATGCGCGTTTTGACCTGCGGGTGGAGCAGGAGGGGGAGGTGGTGCAGGGGCTCTCGTTGCCGCCGCACCTTGAGCTGCTTGTAGGCGTTTTATGTACGCGTCTGTCATCCTGGTGAATTTTCTGCAATCCTTCACCAGGCCGTCTTGGCCTTTGAACATGTGGAATCTGCACTCTTCATCGAGCTCCTGATCACCCAAACCTTCGGGTGATGATGATCGGCGTTTGCGCCACTCCTGTTTGCGATATCCTTCTCTGCGTGTCCCGTAGTCGCGGCGGTCGTCCTGGCGACTCCTGCCACAATCATCTTGACGACTCGCACTGCGACTGCTGTCATTGCGGTTGTCGTATCCAGCCGCCACCAATTCGACTCCGTCTTGGTCGTCGTAGCGGTGGGATTTGCGTTTGCGCCTGCCGCGGCCGTCTCTTCTGTCCCAGCTTCCATGGTTGTTGTTGCCACGTGGTGAAACCTGATGCTCTCGCACCAAATCTTCTCTGTCTGCCCACTCGTTAGCTACTTTCATGAGTTGTGCTATAGATGTTGGCTTTTAGCGGCACAGCGCTTCCCGAAAGTCGTGCCTGGCAGCTCCTGCGATAAAAGCGTCGATTGCCCTGTCTTCCGACACCATTCCTACAGAGTTGCGCATCGTGGTCCACTTTCTGATGTACTCGCGCAGCGGTTCGTCTGAACGCTGCCTGCAAGCTTGCAGTGCTGCGAATGTCGCGGGTCGATCGCATGTTGCGAGGAAGTTTTTGATGAAGTCCTCCTGGAAACGTTCCCAGGAGTCGTATGAGTTTTCGGGTAAGCTCTTCAGCCAATCCGGCGCGGTCCCAGACAGCATGAGCTGGATATACTGCATCGCAGTTGTGGTTGAGCCTCGTTGACAGGAGACCGCTGTTCTGTAGTCCTCTAGCCAGGACGAGGGTTCCTGCCTGCCATCGAACTTGGGTGTTTCAGACGTGAGTCTGAATCTTTTGGGCATCTTCGCCTGGCGGATGCGTCGAGTGAAGCATAGCGCCCCACAAGGCTCCCACTCGTCGCCCGAGTCTGAATCGCTGCTCCGAGATCGCATGGACCTTCTGCTTCTGCCTCTGCTGACCCGATGCTGTGCCATGACATCGCGGCGATCACCACTCGCCTCGCGATGCTGAGTTTCGCGTCGACCGCGTCCTGACCGGTCTCGGTCGTCTTGGTTTGCGACTGTACGGTCGCGGTTCTCCATTGTCTGTACTTCGCGTCGCGGGGTGGCCTCACGACGGGTTCTGCTTCCTCCAGGGTGCTCCTCGACTGTGGCTAGGGCTCCGCCTGCTATGTGGAGCGATTTGATTTGCTGGCGATGCAGTGCCGCGTTCGGGTCACTGTCTGGAGGTTGTGTCGCTTTCAGGTACGTGGCCACTGACATGAGGGCTCCCTGAGCCGTTTTGGGGATGGGGATTCCATCTTCGTCGTGCGTCATGAACGACACATCTAGATCGCGGGTCAGCGCCGCCCGCTCGCTTGCTGTCAGGTGCGCCAGCCTAGATCGCGAACGTTGTTGTGTTCCTCCAGAAGAATAGAGTGACGACAGCTGGGCGCGTCGTGCACTCGACGCGATTGCAGCCTTTTTGCGCTCGTCGAGGGTTGCTTTGAGGTTTTTCAACCTTAAGGTCTCCTGCCAGAAGATGTATTTGTGCGCCGCGAGTTCTTCGGGTGTCGAATCCTCGGGCATCATGGTGCAATCATGTATTGCGTTGATTGCTTTGATCGCCTGCTCCTTTGTTATGATGATCGTGCTGCCGTCTGGCATGGTTGCAGTCATCGGGTAGGTTCTGACGTCAGGACGCCTTGCTCCACTCGCCGACGATTCGGGTGCTCCGTCTTCTCGGTTCTCGGTCTGCACCATGCAGATCTGGTTAGGAGCGTGACGCGAAATTTTGCCTTTTTCACCGTTGCTGCGATTGTTGAGGAAGGCAGCAGCGGTGTTGAAGTAGAAATCGATCATGGCCTGACGTCCGCAGCCGTCGTCGCCGTGGATGGACTCGACATCCATCGCGTCGTCTGACGCAGCTTCTTTTGCTGATGATGGTGCATAGTCCTCAGTCTAAGGAGACGCAGGTGCCGATGGAGACACAACGGGTAGTTTGTCCATCAGAGATGCCATCTCTGAGGGTGTTGGTGAAGGCACCGGAGTCGATGCAGGCGTGCCCATCAATGACATCATCTCCGAGAGCGTCGGCGATCTTGGCGGAGTTGATGCAGATGAGGCCACCGATTTTGTGGGTGATGGCGGAGCCATAGGCGCAGATCCAGTCGATGGGGATGCGGGTGTTGAAGATCGATTCAAGTCCGTCGTGACAAACGCCCCTGTCTGATTAGCAGTAATGTTTGAAGGATAAACGGATACGTTCTCACCTGATTGCAGATCCGAGTTTGCGGGTTGTGATCCCGGCGAGTGCGGGTTGTAGTCGAAGGAGCCGAAGGGGATCGGTCCCGTGATGGTGATCGGCGAGCTGCCGTTTGCGGATGCAGATTGAGCCGGCGAAATCGTGGACCCAGCGCCACTCGTTCCCATAGACGGCGCCAATTGACGAGGTGTTAACTCGGCAAATCCCATGGTAGTGCACCTAGGGTTGAGAATAGGAACGAGATTGGTAGCACTGGCGATTATCTACGGCTAACAAGCTAGGATTTACCCAGGTTCAGGGCCCTCGTGTGGAGGTAACACCCCTACGTCATGCTTGTCTGATTATTGATGAGGTGAACACAGGTGTTACAAGGGTCTCGGCGAGATGTTGATCTCACCAAGGGTTCTGAGGCTAGAGTTGCGTGTATGCTATCGTGTCCTTGATCGGGGACCCTCCCAGCCTTTATGTAGGAGGCTGGGTCTCGGGTAACCGACTAGGATTACAGATATGGCAAGTCTAAACCGACCTAATCTATGCCTAACTTGGAGAGCAATCCTTCCTTGCGGGTCCCTTCATGGGGCTTGGTCTTGTTATCTTGATGGGCCTCCATATACGTGCACCAGGTACCTTCACAGTGGGTCACCCGAAGGGTAGGCCCACGTCAACGAGTGACCAAAATACTTTCCTCATTGAGTTCCTTTTACATGTGAAAGTCAGTTTCCATAGAAGATTTGCACTTTGATTTTGATCGTCAGGCCACAACACTCGCATACATAATCATGAACACGTTTTTATTGTGTTTCGTATATCTAGTCTATCCCAACTTGATTGAAACAGAAGACTGATGTTTTTTTTAAACTCTTTTTGTCTTCTTCTTGTCGTGGTATACACATAACCATGGGTGGAGCCAAGATTTAAGCATAGGGGCGAATGAATTTTTTTCTCAATTACACGAGAGATAAGCATCAACATGTATCACAAAATTTCTCTTCATGAGACGGTAAGGGATTTCTAAAAAAATGTTGGTGGTATTTTCATCTTGATCTTTAGGCATGAAATAATTAAAATAAACAAACATTACAGTCAATTGGTAAAAAAGTTTGCTGTTTTCGGTGGTGTTTTCCACTTCATTCTTAGACATGAAATAATTAAAAGAACATATATATCCCTCAATAAAAACATATATAACATCCTATTACTAAAGCAATGATCGCTTCTTAAAGTAACCAGACTAGAATGTTATCATCCAAACTCATTGCCATCGATCATAAAAAAGCAAAACATCAGTAACACGTGTATAGTGTAATGGGTTTAGAACTGAGTGTTTGATATCAAGTAATCAGATCTAGATACATATGGGGCTCAAATGTCTAACGTTCTCAATGGCCCAACCTCACAATCCCACGTTGCCGACGTCAATGCATCAACGAATCGTAGGAGCGGTTAGCACCAAGGCAGCTTCCTGGCACGTGAGGGGGCGAGTGCCGGTAGACGTCCCAACAAAAAGATGTTAAATTGGATCGAGGAAATTGCTACGGCGACTAAACTAGGTCTTGAGACTAATCAAACAATTATCTACATTTTTAAAAATCCTAGAATTATTTACGACAATTAGGCAAATACTGGCATAAGTACCCGATTGATTCGCTTAGGGGGACAAACCATTGGGGGTGGGTGGGGAGAGGGGGCTGACCCCTGGTCGCCCCTCCCCGTCTCCGCCTTGGACATACTGTATAGTATTTGACATAAAATGGGACTCATATTTCTTTTTGAATTGCAATATGCAGGAGAGGAAACATGAGTTTAATATTTCTTATTATACAAGAAATTCCATTTTAAGGCCAACCTCTACAATGTATTCGGCTAACCATGAGAGCTTTTCCCCTATGGGCATCCTTGTGGCAATTGTTATGGACATTCTTAGTATTTTTTTCCTATACACCCTCTGTTGCATGAATAATGCGCACACCCTTTTCAAGACCAAACTTTGACAAAAGGAAATAGAGCAACATTTTTCCAATTATGTTGTACGAAACTGTTATCTTACCAATTGTATATCAAATAATCATGATTTACTTGACTTTTTTTTGTCAAAGCAAGATGTTAAAAAACGTGTGTGGCTTACGGAGGGAGTATGTCACTATTATATTTGTATAAGCATCCAAATTTATTACCCAATAAAATTACGATTTTGATCTCAGCATGAGCTAGGTGCGAGGTTGTTATGATGTCCTGGTTGTGAAAAATCTTGTCGGTCTTAAGCCTTTGATTTCCGATCAAATGGTTGTGCTCTAAGTTTGGAACGTCGTCTCCAAAAACTATTACTACATCTAGACCACGAATCCATATGAAAAACGGAACCTATTGTTTAGTTGCATGATTTACCAGTATGATTGTTATATTTTGTTATTCGTACATTTGTTCTATCCACCATGTGTTGCCGTGCTCACACATTTGTTTGCAGGGCTTTTTCTTCCCCATGTGCATGGTTTTGCGGTGTTCCTCCTTATGCTTCACGGGCTTCCGTTGGTGACAATACCCACCGGGGTAGTCCTAATATTTGTGGCGGGCGACGGCAAGAGCGACGATGATTACCAACTGGCAATGCTCCCAGCTTATCTTGTGCACATGCTTGTCATACTGCTACCTGAGAATAATTCATAGCAAGTTCATAAGTGTAAAAAAGTCGGCAAGTTGGAACCATACGGACAAGGTACCCACGATGATATCATAAACCAAATACTAGATAACAAGGCAGTAAATTTGGAGTGAAAAGTGTAGGCTTTTGCTACCTGATGCGTTGATATGCTTGCCGACATCATGTCTCTCCACACTCTAATGCCCCAAGCTCTAACAAATTCAAATAATAGGATATTCAGTATTCAAATAATAGGGTATTCGGTATTACTAAGAGCTAGGATCTTGTTTTGTACCTCATGCAAGTTCCTCATACTTGTGTAAATCATCAATGGTTTGTTGGTTTGTCGTATATCGATTTTGTTTGGTGATGACCTTAACCAACTCTGTCCGCAAATCAGTGCTTCAACCATCTTTGGGGACAGCGAGCTCCTTCGTGGATTGATTACTCTTCTGCCTGTGCTGAAACTAGATTCAGAAGCTACGGTTGAAACGGGAACAACTAAGACATCCTTTGCGACCTTGGATAAAGGTGGATACTTGTTCCTTTGCCGACTCCACCAATTTAGAATATCGAAGTCATCTCTATCCTTCTCACACAACTGACAAAAATCTAGTCAACTCGGTATTTGCTGCCTTACTTTCTATGACTTGCAAATGTTCCTTAAAATTGGACTCCCACAACTTTCTAGGATCTTCAGCACACTCTTCAAGATCAACAACAAGTAGTGCTTGAGGAGGCTCACTATTACTTGCAGCTGAGTCTGCTTCACCGTACCACTCAAATAGCCTAATCAAGCCATCTTCCACCTTTTTTGTGAAACATTTTGCCTTCTCCTTATTGTAAATATTGGAAAAGCAAAAGTCCAAATATTTAACTTTGTACCGAGGATCAAGAGCAACAGCAATGAATAGCAGCGGGTTTAACCCATCATTATTATCCCAATACTTATCAAATTTCGGGTTCATTTAGCCATGGTCGGAAACAAGTGGAGACGTGCTGAGGAGTAGACGCAAAAATAGGTTCGTAGAGCTGCAGAGGAGGCCAGTAGAAATTGGCCCAGTGCATGGCCCGTTACACATCCTTGCCGACCAAGCCCATTTCGTTTCGCGAAATATCACTCGACTCATCTCACTCAACTCCAGCAGCTCAGCGCCGGCTCCTCCTCTCCCCATCTCGCCGACGGTTTAGGGTTGCCGGCGGCCGCCTCTTCTGCTGACCGACCGGGAAATGGCCACGCCGCTGACGGCGATCCCCGACCACCTCCTGGCGGAGATCCTCCTCCGGCTGCCAGCCCCGGACGACCTCGCCGGCGCCTCCGCGGCCTGCGTCTCCTTCCGCCGACTCGTCACCGACCGGTCCTTCATCCGCCGCTTCCGCCGCCTCCACGCCCCGCCACTCCTTGGCTTCCTCGACCACGAAGGCTTCAACCATGCCCTCCCGCCCCACCCCTCTGCGCCCGGCGCTCGCGCGGTCGCACACGCGGCCGATTTCTCGTTCAGCTTCCTCCCCTCCCACTGCCGCTGGACTGTCCATGACACCCGCGACGGCCTCGTCCTCCTTGGCCGCGACCCCGACAAGCACGAGTGGCCCCAAATCTACAGGGAGTTCGCCGTGTGCGACCCCTTGCACCGGCGGTTCATCCCGCTCCCCCCAGTGCCTGAAGACCTAGCCGCCGTGGAGCACCCAGTTCCTAGGATACGCTGGGCCTGGTGCGAGCATTTGCTGTTTCCTCTCGACGAAGATTCAGGTGAAGCCTTCAGAGTGATCTGTGTGGCACATTGCGAAACTAGGTTGACCGCCTTCGTCTTTTCTTTGAGCACCGGACAATGGCGAGCCCTTGCATCCAAGGGTTGGAATGATTTGTTCCTTGGTAGCGCCGACTCGACTAGGATGTCACCAATGGACCTTAAATTTCAAAGGCGCCATTACGCCCATGGCTGCTTCTACTGGGACTCGTCCATGATTAGGAGGAAAGAGTTGCTCGTGCTTGACACCAGAAGGATGGAGTTTGATGTCTACGTGTGCTTCTATTCTTGTAGACAGTGTTGGGCCTCCAAGAGCAGAGGTTTGTAGAACAGCAGCAAGTTTCCCTTAAGTGAATCACCCAAGGTTTATCGAACTCAGGGAGGTAGAGGTCAAAGATTCCTCTCAAGCAACCCTGCAATTAATATACAAGAAGTCTCTTGTGTCCCCAACACACCCAATACACTTGTCAGATGTATAGGTGCACTAGTTCGGCGAAGAGATAGTGAAATACAAGTGATAGGGATGATTATAAGTAGTAATTGCAATCTGAATAAAATGGCAGCAAGCAAACATGTAGCAGAACTTGTTGTAAACGGTGTTTCAATGCTTAGAAACAAGGCCTAGGGATCATACTTTCACTAGTGGACACTCTCAACAATGATCTCATAACTGAATAAGTAAAAGCTACTCTTAAACACTCTCTTGTTGGATAACAAACACCATTCATTGTGTAGGGCTACAAAAGCACACCTCAAGCCGGAGTAAACAAGCGCCACAACGTCATAAAGGAATCACACACGGTGCACACACTGTCACCTTTACACCGTGGAGAGTACCGGAGTTCATATTAAAGTAACCTATAGAGTGCATAATAGATAAAGAGTAACATCTACATATTCAACTAGATTAGCACAACTGAACACAAGTAAATACTACTCGGGATTATTCTCCTTCTTGATGAACAAGAGTACTATGCGTAGGGCTGCAAAAGCACACCTCAAAGTCTGAGTAAACAAACACCACAATTCCCAAGAATAAGCCATGATAATGTCTAAATTATTCATAGAGTCACACAAGTACCCACACTGTCACCTTGATACCGTGTTGTCACAATGACTCCAGAAACTAGACA
The DNA here is from genome assembly GCA_947311845.1 of Poa pratensis. Taxonomy (NCBI): domain Eukaryota; kingdom Viridiplantae; phylum Streptophyta; class Magnoliopsida; order Poales; family Poaceae; genus Poa; species Poa pratensis. The sequence continues at coordinate 23,263,269 of CAMZMU010000033.1, read as the reverse complement.
AAATCACTTGAGTAGCATAAACATTATTAATGTATTCAGCGATACTAGCAATACACATGATCACATAAAGATCACACCATGGAGAGAGAGATGAACCACATAGCTACCGGTAGAGCCCTCAGCCTCGGGGGAGAACTACTCCCTCCTCATCATGGGAGTCAGCAGCGGCGATGAAGATGGCGGTGGTGTCGATGGAGATGACTCCGGGGGCAATTCCCCGTCCCGGCAGCGTGCCGGAACAGAGACTTCTGTCCCCCGAAACTTGTCGTCGATGGCGGCGGCGCTGCGGAACTCTTCGTGGAATATGACTTGGTTTTTAGGGTTTTCGCGTCTGAGGCAATATATAGGCGAAGGGGCGATGTCGGCGGAGGTCCTGGGCTCCCTCCTCACCCCCGGCGCGCCTGTGGGCCCAGCCGCGCGAGCAGGTGGTTTGGAGGCCGTGGGCCTCCCCCTGGCTTGCCCTTCTGGCTCCGTGTGTCCCTCGGAAAAATAGGAGGTTTGGCTTTTGTTTCGTCGAATTCCGAGAATATTGCCCGAACAGCTTTTCTGGAACCAAAAACAGCAGAAAACAGGAACTGGCACTGTGGCATCTTGTTAATAGGTTAGTCCCAGAAAATGTATAATAATGATATGAAGTGTATATAAAACATGTAGCAATGGTATAATATAAGCATGGAACATCAGAAATTATAGATACGTTGGAGACGTATCAAGCATCCCCAAGCTTAGTTCTACTCGTCCTCGAGTAGGTAAAACGATAACAACAAATAATTTCTGAGGAGACATGCTTTCACACAATCTTGATCATAATATTGTAAGGCATGTAAGCTGTGATCAAATCATTCAAAGCAAATGTATATAGTTGATATCAAAATAATAAAGCAAGAGTCAAACAAGCTAAAAGTTTTCATGAACTATTGCTTCAAAGACATGAAACCGTACAAGGTTCATTAAAGATGATTTAAGTATCCAGCATAGGAGTTCTATCCTTCAATCCAAGCATCAAGCAAATTTTCATAACATAGAAGGATTCAGCCAAGTAAACATAAACATGAACGTCATGAATCAACTGTTTCGAAGTCTACTCAACCGGTGAGCGCAAGCATTTGGTATTGGCACCATGATGTTATGGCAAAGAGAACATTAATGGGGGTTTGGAAGGCCAATGGAAGAAAGTCTCACAAAGCTATAAGTGATCATTAGACAAGAGGAAGTCTTATAATCGAAGCTATGTAAGGAGTAGTGATTGCCATGCAACGGATGCACATAGAGCTATATGTGTATGAAAGCTCTCCAATGGAACTAGTGGGGGTGCATCCAACTTGGTTGCTCATGAAGACCTAGAGCACTTTTGAGGAAGCTCATCATTGGAATATACAACCCAAGTTCTATAGTGTAAATTCCCCACATAGTTATACTAGTAGAACATGAAAACTCTCTCACATGGAGTATAGGTGCTAAACATGAGCACAAATGATGACTATGAATACTGCAGGTGCTATAACATGAGCACAAGTGTGGATAAAGGATAGTAATGTTGCCCCCTTTTTCTTTATTCTTTTTTTTTTTTCTTTTTTCTTTTTTTTTCTTTTTCTGTTTCACTTTTCGATGGCCTCCATGGCTCTTTTCAGAGGGGCAACACTCTAATATGATTACAACTTTTTGGTACAAATAACTCATAATGAACAAAACATGATGTATAAAACTGTATGCCTCTGCCAGTGTAGCAGGATGTGCAATGATCTAGCGTAACATGGGTAAACCACACATCAGCTGTATAGAATCATGCAAAGCAATATATAATGATAAATGACAACAAGTCATGTAATGTAAGATGGAAGTTGCATGGCAATATATCTCGGAACAGCTATGGAAATGCTGTGGTAGGTAGGTATGGTGGCTGTTTTGAGGAAGATGTATGGGCTTATGTGTAGGAGAACAAGAGGAAGTCTCCCACGGGGTTGGATGTACTGGCGAAGTATGCACAACTCTCAATGTGAGCAGAAGGCAATGCACAGCACCGAAGAGGCTAGCAAATATGGATGGTGGAAGTGCCAAAAACCGTAGCTTAACATTAGTCAAAAAGAACTCACAAGTTTATTGCAAACAACTAGCAGGTTCAACATTAAGAGCATGATTAAAATTCACTCCAAGAAGGGCCGTTCACGGCGGTACAAGTACCCCGTTAGATCCCTCGACCTTCAGCACAACTTAGTTACTACAATGAACTTTCAGACATGGAAAGCTATCAAGTCCAACTACACCTTCAACAATTTTAGTATAGTTTGTAGTACGGTACAAGCTTAAAGACAACAATCCACTAATGATTTTAACTTAATTAACCAGCAAGCTTTACCATCTAAATATCTCAAAACATTTGCAAAGAATCAAGTTATCAAAGTTTCAATGATCTACAAGATTATGCAAGTTTTCATACCACTACCACATGCAGCATTTTCTTTCTTCCAAGCAAACACCAACAACTTACTTAAACATAAACTCTCCAAATGATAATATAATGCAGCAAGAGAGTATTTATAAACACGTGCTAACAGCTCAAGAGATGCATGAAAAACAGGAGCTAAAAGCACTGCAGTAGCTAGTTAAGAATACTCAACAAATATAAGTGAAGAACATGAGTATTCACATGAAAAAGCGGAGCGTGTCTCTCTCCCACACAAGGATTGCTAGGATCCGAATTTATTCAAACAAAACAAAAAAAAAGCACACAGACGCTCCAAGTAAAGCACATAAGATGTGAAAGAATTAAAATATAGTTTCACTAGAGATGACCTGATAAGTTGTTGATGAAGAAGGGGATGCCTTGGGCATCCCCAAGCTTAGACGCTTGAGTCTCTCTGAATATGGTTGGGATGAACCACGGGGCATCCCCAAGCTTAGGCTTTTCACTCTTCTTGATCACATAATATCACCCTTCTCGCTTGATCCTTGAAAACTTCCTTCACACCAAACTCAAGACAGTTCTCATTAGAGGGTTAGTGCATAATCAAAAATTCTCATATTCTGTAATGATACAATCATTCCCAAAGCTTCTGGACATTAGCTACAGCCACCAATGCTTTGTGGAGCAAAGAAATCCACACAAACAGTAAAAGAGCGAATGCAAAACAAAAGGCAGAATCTGTCAAAAACAGAACAGTCTGGAAACGAATTTTTTCGAGGCACTTAAGTTGCTCAGATGGATCTGGCCAAAATAATGAAAGTTGCGTACATATCTCAGGAAGATGCGTGATTTTTTCAGAATTTTTGAATTTTCTACAGGGAGAAAGCTCAAATTCGTGACAGCTAAAAATCTGTCACTGCGCAGAAATCCAAATCTTGCATCAACTTTCAATAAAACTTTACTTGGCACAACAATGCGATAAAATAAAGATACAAAGGAGTTGCTACAGAAGTGACAAAACTCCTTGACTCAAAGAAAAAAAAATAACAGCAAATAAAAACGATGGGTTGTCTCCCATAAGCGCTTTTCTTTAAAGCCTTTTAGCTAGGCATAGTGATTTTTATGATGCCACATAAAGATGAGAGTTGAAACATAAAAGAGAGCATCAAGAAGCATATATAAAACATGTTTAAATCTAACACTCTTTCTATGCATAGGAGTCTTGTAAGAAAACAAGTCAATGAAGAACAAAGTGACTAGCATAGAAATGCAAAACAAGTGTAACTTCAAAAATTTCAACATAAAGAGAGAAGACTTAATATTATTGTGATATATGAAATCGTGTCTCCCTCTCTCATAAGGACCAGTAGGTCTTAAAGTACCCAGCAAATAAAAGCAAATCAAGAGAAAGCTCAAAACATTCATCATAAAGAGAAGAAATTTAGTAACATGAAGATTTCTATAACCATACTTTCCTCTCTCAAAATAATTTTCAGCGGCATCATGAATAAACTCAACAATATAGCTATCACATAAAGCATTCTTATCATGATCCACATGCATAAAAGTATCATTACTCTCCACATAAGCATAACATTATCATTAGTAATAGTGAGAGTAAAAGTATCACATCCATCATTGTAATCATCATAAATTGCAGGCATAGTATAATCATAATAAACTTTATCCTCCATAGTAGGTGGCACCAAAATACCACTATCATTATAATCATCATAAATTGGAGGTAAAGTATCATCAAAGAAAATTTTCTCCTCAAAACTTGGGGGACTAAAAATATCATATTCATCAAAACCAGCTTCCCCAAGCTTAGACTTTTCCATAGCATTAGCAATAATGGTGTTCAAAGAATTTATAGTAATACATTGCTACCATCATGCAAACAAGCCTCCATAGGTTTTTTAATTTTCTCTTCAAAAGCATCATGTCCTAATTCAATATAAAGTTCATAAAGATCTCTAATTTTTTTGTTGTTTTCCATTAAGCCTAACTAGTGAAAATAAAAACAAGAAACAAAAAGAATAATTGCAGAATCTAAAGGAAATAACTTCGAGCACTCACACACTAGCAACAATACTAGAAAATAGCTTTGTAGCCAGAGGATGTGAATACCTTTTACCTTACCTCCCCGGCAACGGCGCCAGAAAATAGCTTGATGTCTACGTGTGCTTCTATTCTTGTAGACAGTGTTGGGCCTCCAAGAGCAGAGGTTTGTAGAACAGCAGCAAGTTTCCCTTAAGTGAATCACCCAAGGTTTATCGAACTCAGGGAGGTAGAGGTCAAAGATATTCCTCTCAAGCAACCCTGCAATTAAGATACAAGAAGTCTCTTGTGTCCCCAACACACCCAATACACTTGTCAGATGTATAGGTGCACTAGTTCGGCGAAGAGATAGTGAAATACAAGTGATAGGATGATTATAAGTAGTAACTGCAATCTGAAATAAAGATGGCAGCAAGCAAACATGTAGCAGAACTTGTTGTAAACGGTGTTTCAATGCTTAGAAACAAGGCCTAGGGATCATACTTTCACTAGTGGACACTCTCAACAATGATCTCATAACTGAATAAGTAAAAGCTACTCTTAAACACTCTCTTGTTGGATAACAAACACCATTCATTGTGTAGGGCTACAAAAGCACACCTCAAGCCGGAGTAAACAAGCGCCACAACGTCATAAAGGAATCACACACGGTGCACACACTGTCACCTTTACACCGTGGAGAGTACCGGAGTTCATATTAAAGTAACCTATAGAGTGCATAATAGATAAAGAGTAACATCTACATATTCAACTAGATTAGCACAACTGAACACAAGTAAATACTACTCGGGATTATTCTCCTTCTTGATGAACAAGAGTACTATGCGTAGGGCTGCAAAAGCACACCTCAAAGTCTGAGTAAACAAACACCACAATTCCCAAGAATAAGCCATGATAAATGTCTAAATTATTCATAGAGTCACACAAGTACCCACACTGTCACCTTGATACCGTGTTGTCACAATGACTCCAGAAACTAGACAAAATCACTTGAGTAGCATAAACATTATTAATGTATTCAGCGATACTAGCAATACACACGATCACATAAAGATCACACCATGGGAGAGAGAGATGAACCACATAGCTACCGGTAGAGCCCTCAGCCTCGGGGGAGAACTACTCCCTCCTCATCATGGGAGTCAGCAGCGGCGATGAAGATGGCGGTGGTGTCGATGGAGATGACTCCGGGGGCAATTCCCCGTCCCGGCAGCGTGCCGGAACAGAGACTTCTGTCCCCCGAAACTTGTCGTCGATGGCGGCGGCGCTGCGGAACTCTTCGTGGAATATGACTTGGTATTTTAGGGTTTTCGCGTCTGAGGCAATATATAGGCGAAGGGGCGATGTCGGCGGAGGTCCTGGGCTCCCTCCTCACCTCCCGGCGCGCCTGTGGGCCCAGCCGCGCGAGCAGGTGGTTTGGAGGCTGTGGGCCTCCCCTGGCTTGCCCTTCTGGCTCCGTGTGTCCCTCGGAAAAATAGGAGGTTTGGCTTTTGTTTCGTCGAATTCCGAGAATATTGCCCGAACAGCTTTTCTGGAACCAAAAACAGCAGAAAACAGGAACTGGCACTGTGGCATCTTGTTAATAGGTTAGTCCCAGAAAATGTATAATAATGATATGAAGTGTATATAAAACATGTAGCAAATGGTATAATATAAGCATGGAACAACAGAAATTATGGATACGTTGGAGACGTATCAGAGTTCTCCATTGCTGACCTCCCACCCGGAGTATGGAGTCCGCAAGGTCTAGGCATTGTGGATGCAGGGGAAGGAAGGCTAGGGATGTTTGGTTTCCATGCTCAATTGCACCTGATCTCAGATATTTCATTGCGCCAAACAATGCCAAGATTCTCAGCCAGTGGCATATGGAGAAGAAAATCTCACTAGATCCTGGATACCATTATTCTATCAAAGATGCATCAGAGAATTACTTGCTCTTGCAAAGAATAAAAGCCTCATCTCTAAAGGAGTCACTCTATGAATATTTCTCCATGGACACCAAGACGTTGCAGCTTCAGAGGATTTGTGCGAAGCAACGCTGGACTACGACGTCCGGGATACGCATATATACCAACTTCCCACCATCGTTGTTGTCTTCAAGGGCAATATGAAGAGGTAAACTATCTAATGCATCCTAGTTATCTCATTCCTTCCATAATTATCACATGACTTGTCTAATGCTTGATTGTTCAATATTGCAATTGTAATTCTTACATGATTTAGTAATATGTATTTTTTGTCCTCATGGGAAAGCTAAGTAAGCTCGGGAACATATTTGTGTTACATTTTATTGTTTCTCTTACTGTCTTAAGAGAATGAGATTAGTAAGAAAAAAATATCTTGCACACGAGTAGCTTATGCATGAGTGCAGATGGAATCACGAAAAACACTAGATCACAGCAATTATTTTCGATGAGTAGCTTTGAATTTTTGATGCTCAAGGGAAAGTAGAAGGAATACAAGTGTAGATCCAGCTTACATTGGCTTCTTTCAGCTTGAGGTAATTCACTCAAGTCAAGGAAACTCATCTTGTAAACTTTTCTTCTGGTAGATAAGGACGCAAAAAAGTTTTTTAGCCATCTTCACATGTATAATTTTATCTTGTGATGCTGTTATGAAATAAATTTGCATAGCTAGTACGATCACAGACAAGATCCTGGTCACTGCTCTAAATACATCTTGTGCTCACATGCTGTTTTATATGAAATAAACCTCATAAGACCAAGGGAGTGCTTATCATTGTACAGGCTACTGAAAATTTTCTTTGCTTCAGTCAATTTCCACCATTCTTAGATCATCATGTCATGGTTCTCCTGATCTTAAAGCAAATCATATTGCTTGTGATGATTGACTGAAATTTAAGGAGTTTTAGGTGATTGTGTATTATCATTTTTCTATAAGATGTGTGTGTGTGGGGGGGGGGGGGGGGGGGACCAGTTTTTTTTCATATTAGTACGTAGTATGTGAACTCCGGCAAGACAAATGTACCCGTTATGCATGGCTTAAGTTTTTCACATGTCTCATTTCTTTATGTTGACGTGCCTCCGGCCTGGCTATGTACTCTAACTTGGATTGCAAAATTACAATGCTACACACACCAAAGCGAGTGTTTACAGTCACATGTTTCAGATTCAGTTGAGGCAATAATCAATATTAACTATGTGACACTGCGAGCCTCTTCGTGTGATACTGCCTGAGTACCTACAATTTGTTTCATTAAGGTCGTAAACTCTTGTATATGCAGAAATTGGGCTGAAAGTCTTCTGTTCTTGTCTGAACTTTTTGTCTGTTGTCTTCAGATCCCGTGGAGTCGTAATCAGATCAGCAATCAGAGTTCAGAGTACGTGGTTGCAATTTCCATAATGTGGAGTTCTCGCACCTGGGGTCACGTTTCCAACAAGATGACGCATAAACAGTCCACGGAGCTTCACTTGGCAGTGATCATTTCTATGTTACTGTTCCTTTCATGCTGCACGTAGCTTTGGCTTAGTGTAAGCAGCTATGTGGCTGCTCCCTGGCTAAGTATATGACGCAGAAACTAAGAGATCCTATCCATCAACAACTGTAGTAATTGGTGGCTGATGTATATTTTCAAGTCACATCTTATCTTAATTTTGGAGTTATTATAACAAGTAATATCTGACAAGTGACAAAATGGTCGTGACTGGAACAGATAACCAACCAGAGACAATCACTAGTGTAAGTAGCATGCAGCTAAGAGGCTTCAGTTCTCTGGCATGGCTGAACAATGATTTGTTACTTGGGAGACTAGTAATTGTACACGCGCAATGCACGTGTTGGCTAATGCAACGTAATCATGAATATCGGAAGCAAAAGGAATTTCAAAAATGAAAATGTTTGTATTCATCTAGCCAAGACATCATTTATGTTTAGTACAACCATTATACTTGTAAAAGCATTTCTCCTTAATAAATCGAAAATACAACACAACAATAGTTCTACACTTCTAATATGATTCAGAAATGCAAGCACCCAACATATAATGCTTTGCTGGTGAAAATAAAATTTCAAAATATTGGTTCAACCCTACTGCAAAGTACTCCTCCGTTCCAAATTAATTGACTTGGTTTTGTCTAAATATGGATGTATCTATACTTGTTTGATGTCTAGATACATCCGTGTGTAACAAATGTGTGTCAATTAAATCCGAACGGAGGGAGTAGATCATAAGGCAAGTGGCACCAAAATCCAAAATGATCATTATCATGCAGTTTGAACCCTAAAGCTAAATGGAGAAACTTCCCTCATATTTTATCATTTATTAGAATTTACCCTCATAAAAGTTGCAAAGACATAATCACTATCTTTTAGTTTTAAAACCTCAACAATCAGGGCGTCTTTCAAGTCTCAACATTGGGAACATCAACATGTAGGTCTTGTAACTCACGTGCATTTTCTTGTAAGTGTTCCTGATCCTCTATGGCTTCTGGTGGCTTCTCCTTCGGCGGCCTTGGTGGCCCTCTGGTTCATCTAATCATCTGTGTTCTTCGCTGAGGCAGGCTTGAGCAAGTTTATTGCAGCTGCATGTCTCCTTGAACAACTGCCATAAGTGGTGCTGGTAGTACAGGATAGTTTCAGCACATCAGAAGGAAATAGATACAGTATATGGAGAGAGAGGCAGTACTAATCACGATAGGGAACAAATATCTGACTTGAGCTACCACTTGCACTGCCAGCATAGCCAACTGATCGCACTTGCTCTGCTTAATACGGTAACGTAACATGTTTGGCGAACAAGATTACAGAAGGAATCACTAACTAAATGGTTAGATGTAAACAGGCACAATATAACAAATTATTGAGAACTGCATGATGCTCTCTTTACAATCCAGTATCCACTTAGGTATTTTCAAGTCATACATTGGTTCAGGTAAATCAGACTTGACCAAAACTGAGTAAATAATGGTACCTCTGCATTATTTTCAAGAACAACCAATTCGATTATGTTGGAGATAGCTTGACAGCAAGACTTTGGGAAATGTGGAGTACATTTTTTCTACTCCCTCGTCCGGATTAGATACATCCATTTTAGCGACATCCTTTTCGGACGGAGGGAGTAGATAAGTAGAGCCGGAAATTAGGTATTGAAAAATATCTGAAAACAAACCTTGATTTTCCGGCGAGGCAACGCAGGCGGCCGCAGGACCCTGTCGTCGATCCAGGGATGTTGGAGGCTGGCGATTGGCGTGGGAGGCAGCCGCTGGTCGCGCGGCGGGTATTAGGTGGCGGACAGGCTGAAGCGTGCGACGCCGTTGTGCTGCGGGTGTGAAGAAACAGGAGATTGAAAACCGTGCGTGTCAAAACGAAGAGGCCTAACACCTAGCACACCGACGGTCCGACGCGAGGCAAACAATCGACATGCTGGGATCGGCGGAGGCGGCAGCCTTCAGCAGCGGCGGAATGCGACGGGGCCTACGGAGAGCAAGCGGGCTGGCAAGTCGAGCACCAGACGGCGGGTTACTGCGGCGGCCAACGAAAGGATGCAGCGGAGGCGTCCTCCCGGGGGGACAGGGCAATGACGACGGGGACAGGATTTTCACCGACAGGGACAGGATTTTCACAAGCCACTTCTGGCAAGATTTGTTCAAATCCTTGGGCGTCAAGCTACACTTCAGCACCTTATACCACCCCCAAACTGACGGCCAAACGAAACATGTAAACCAATGGGCTGAAACAATACCTTCGCTGCATGGCTTTTCAACAACCTAGGAAAATGGAATAACTAGTTATCTATGGCTGAGTGGTGGTACAACACTAGTTTCCACACCTCGTTGGCTATGACTCCTTTTCCCTCCATGGTTGTGCACCACCTCTTATTGCTGAATTGCTACTGCCTGTTGAGGATACCAGTGACAATTTGTCACCTTCTGCACAAACTGAAGCCGTAGCTGCACAAAAGCAGAATTTGCACAAAGCTCAAGAAAGAATAAAGCATTTCACTGATAAAAAGAGATAAGAAAGAACACTAGACATTGGTGATATGGTGTAGTTGAAGATCCAATCCTACAGACACACAACACTCAGCTTGCACCATAACCTAAAGCTACACTCTATGGTCCCTTTCGGGTTTTGCAGAAAGTTGGTGCTGTGTCGTACAAATTGTTACATCCCGGCGGATGCTTGCTGCACCCCACATTTCACATTAGCCAGTTGAACAAACATCTCGGGCCAAAAGCAGTTCCTACAACCACACTACCGTTGCTAAATCCTGATCCCGAAGCAGTTCTGGAGCGTAAATTGACACCAGGGTGCAGGGTAACATGAACACTCTAGTGGTGCGCTGGCTGGTAAAATGGACAAACCTGCCAGCAACGAAAGCAACATGGGAGGACTTGGGCCTTCATTCAGAAGGTGTTTCCGGAATTTCATCCCTAAGGTCAGGTCAGGTTTCAAAGCGGAGGAATTGTCAAGACTGAAGTGGTATGATGCCATCCTGACCGTTAATCATCCATCTAAAGTCCTAAGTTCAAGTATCCTTTAAGTGGCGCGAGGCACTCGACGACAAGATTACCCCCGTCGTCATCCACCTTTCCGTTTTGCAGCTTGGGGCTCGCGGTGCCCCCTTAGGGCTCGTTTGGTTGTAGGGACTAATTAAACCAGGGAACTAATCCCCCAACAAGAATTTCCTTGGGCAGGAGGGAACCCCCGCTTTCCCTCTCGCTCCGGAACATCAACGATTGTTGTTTGGAGAGCAGAGCAAGGAAACGGACGGGAACAGTAGGGGAGATGCAAAATTCGAAAATAAAGCCAAAATAGTGCGTTTTTTCACAGGAAATACGAAAATTCAGGCATAGAAATTAATACAGAAAATTCAAGGAACACACAGATTCCGAAATACACAAATAGTTAGCAATAACTAACATATTCAACCACGACAACATAAGCAAACATCAATCTTTACATCTCCAGGCAAATAAACATAAGTTTAAACAACCGCCACGACATCAAACGTTTAGAACATTCAATGCATCTTGAATTAACACCATCACATGACACACAAACATAATTGTAAACATTCTGATCGTCATCGACACCATCACATGACACAATGAAGAACAACAGATAGCCATTCTGCGTCTTGAATTAGCTCTAGATACCTGCAGAGGGATCAAAGCATCTTGGTCAAATCAATTTGCAGATCTCAGGAAAGCAAGATTACAGTTTTGAGAAGTGGTGATTAAATAGGAGTGTCCATTTTGTGGTGGCATCTCACCTATTCGGTAGCTTACAAGTAGCACAGGCTAACTCTTGTAATATTAAATATAGTTGATAGTGCAAGTTCAGTTTTCATACACGCCAGACTAAAAGAAGATCAAATGTACATCAAAACCATAACTAAACTGGCAATGAGTAGCACAAGCTTACAACATAACTGAGATCTAACACCAAAACCTCACCCAAATGAGTAGCACAGGCTTACAACATGCATAATCAGAGTGATATCAGGAAAGTAAAATATCAGGAAGATGAAGACAGATTGTTCGCACCTTATGCTTTCTCCATGGCAGAAATTTCTTCTTTCAACCAAAAAGTTCGAAGTATTGGGTCCTTGGTGTTGAGGAAAATCTCTCGATTGAGCTGGCATTTGAAAAGCCGTAGCGACTTTGACTTCTCTGCAACAGAAAGGTCCTCCATAGTTTCAAGTGCAGCCACACAAATTGGCAATGGTTGAACTGGTCTGTTTGCTTTGGTTCCTTCAATTCTTCCACAAATTTCCGACTTTGTTGCTTTTTGAAGTCCACGTAGTCTCCAAGTACTAGAGCTATCTGACTCTGTTTCCTTTTTTTCACAGGCTCATCTTCCTTCTGTCCAGAACTAGCACTTGTGGTCGGTTCAGCCTCTTGACCATGCATATTTGAAGACTGTCCAGCATCATGAGTGCTAGAGGAGGGATTTACCATTCCAGCAAATAAGGCATTCAGTACAAGTAGACCCTACAACAGTACGCCAGTAGAGTCTGATTCTAAAAACTCCAGAGATCTACAATAATTACTCAGTCATGAATCCACACAGAAAGCACTAGCTAGCAAGTACTGAACTTTGAAACAACTACTACTCACAAAGCTATGCAACTGTTGCTAAAACAGTACAAGGATGACCCGCTGCCGCTGGTGCGCGCACCGCTGGCTGACGCGGGCGCCGTGATCTGCCAAAGGTCACAGCTCACGTGCTCCTCCACGCCCGCCTCCGCCGAGGACGCTGCCGTCGCGCTGCTGAACATCTCCATCTCGGCGCGCGAGCAGCTTATGTCATCCTCAGCACTTCCTGGTCCCCGTCGCGCACGAGGCCATCGCCCTCAGCTTCGTCTTCAAGACCGAGCTCATCGGATCCGTCGCGATCCCCACCGAGCGCCTTCAGTCCGGGGATAGGGTCGATGGCGTGTACCCGTCTGGCAAACCATGCGGTTCCAGGCGCCGTGATGCGGTTGTCGGCCAGGCTCACCAGTCACCATGTACCACCACGGCGTCACGCCGGCCCGAACTTCCCCGGCGTGCCCAACAACTACTTCCTGCTGCGCCCCGACACAAGGGTTACGTTGTACCAGGACACACGTGCTCGGCGACGGGCTGCCTGCCCGAGATTAGGCTCGGGAACGTGGCCACCTACCTTCACGGGCATTGCACGATGTCTACGAAGCGATGTCAAAGTCGGTGTTCCACACGAGCACCTAGTACGAGACGCCGCCGCCTCCTGCCAGAAGGCGTGGTCGCTGGGTGATCTGCTGAAGAGTAAGTCACACGATGGGGACATGGTGCTCGCGTGCTGCTGCTCGTCTGGGACGACCCAACGCCCAGGAGCGTCCTTGGCAACCAGATGGTATGCATCGCATTGCATTGTATACGGTTAACTGAATCCAAATGACGACTTACTGAATTTCTGTCCAGAATTCAAAAATTTTATCTTCCGTCCAGCGTTCTCCTGCAATTCCATCGTTGGCTTCGGGAATTGTTTTAAATTTGGCCTATGGGAATAACCTGTCTGTATCAGCCACTTAAGTCTTCTTGCTCAAACGAAATAACATGTCTTGTCGGACTTAGACTGAGAATAACATGTCATTAGACTGAGAATAACATGTCGATAATTCAGTTCGTTTGTATTCTGTCCTGAAAGGATTTCTAAGTGTCGTAGTTATGGTCTTTTTGCTGCTTCCACATTCAGCTTGGTTTGTGAAAAATGCACCTCTTGCTTTTTCTGCTATATGCAGGTGTGTGTAGTGTATCAAGTTTGAAAAGGTCAATTCCCTGGTTAGGAACATAATGTTCATGCTCTTGACCATTTGAGAACAGATGAGCAAGACGATTAGAGATAAAGAGGAAATGAACTCGGCTAGCTGGGTAATATTCAACCCCAACAGTTTAAGTAATTTTTGTTTTGTATTTTGTAGACATGTTTAATGTAGAAAGTTTTTAACGAAATAATTCATTGTGCATCTTGCTGTTGGCATTAATCAAAAATTCAGATATAGGAAGTATTCATCGACTTCAGTGATGCTCTTGACCAGTTGTGGATAGATGAGGAAGACGATTGGAGATTTTTAAAAAGAGAATAAAATGTGGTAGTTGGGCTTTATTCAACACCAGTAGTTTCAGTAATTTTGGTTTTATATTTTGTAGATATGTTTAATGAGAAGGGTTTGCCGATGGTGCATCTTGCTGTCGAGATTCATTCTAAAATTGAGATACAGAATATTATTTCGTTTTATCTTGAGAAATTATATGTTTGACACAAAAAACCAATCCACTTTGATTTGTTTGTCTTGCATGCTAACTGTCATGATGATATTTTACTTTTCATGTCCATTATCATGCCTAAGATAAAGAGGAGTAGTGTCATCCTGATGGGTGGGAGCTCATAGTACCCACCATCTCACAGCGCCACTTCAGTATGAGGGAAGGTCAGTTTGGTTGGCCTTGGGGAATCTCAGTAGTCTATGACTTGTCACGGTGCAGCCGAGAATGATCTGCGTGTAGGGAAGAGGAAGAGTGAGTACCGAGTAGTTGTGGCCTATCTTCAAGATGAATCTCCAGAGGACCTCATCGGCGTCGTGCATATCTGAAGTCATTTTTCTTTATCACTTTACTTGCTGCATGCATCATGTAGCAGCATAGCCCTAAGGAGAATACTTATGTGTGTTATCTTACCTATAGCTTGCCAAAACGTTTTATATTGGGGACAGAGGGAGTACTACTACAACAAAATTGAAAAACAAATGATGGATGATTTCTTTGTAATTGTCGATTAACTTTTCATTTGGAGAATTTGCTCCTTGTGTCTATAAATTACAATTCTACATATATTTACATGATACCTTTAGTTATGATTTAATTTGCCCTGCCAACTGACATTGAATTTGTATTTGCAGCGAGAATACCAACGTCTATGTTGCATCTTGCATGTACTGCATCCAGACACGAGATAACCACATTGAGACGGCTTTGGTTCAATCGCGTAATTTGATGGACCAATGAAGAGATAAATTCGTTTTTAGGAGAGGTCCTGAGGCATGTAGGGATAGAATCATAGAGAGAGAGCTTTGATTCATTGGTTAATCCGATGACATCACCAGCAGGTGAAATGACCAAAGCGAACCCAGCTAATGGTCGACTCGCATGCCTAACAATGCCACGCGAGCTTGTACATCACAATGAAATGTATATGAAGCTGTTACTAGAAGCTGTCTCCAGGATTTGAGTGAAATGGAATCTTAGTAAAAGATAAATGCTTGTTAGTTACTTTCTATTCACATGACCTCGAATTATAGTTTCTTACCAAATTATTTCATTATTTCACAGACACGTTATGAAATAGTATTAACTTTGCTCAAAACTTGACAATGATACTTGATGTGCATAATAATTCTAAAATTGCATATTTGACACAATTAGTGCGAAAACATTAGAATATTAATACCCGTTGCAACGCACGGGCAATTAGCTAGTTTCAAAAAAAAAATCATCTGGTATTGTCTGATTAGCCTTCGTTTTTTAATATGGCAACGTATCTGGTGAAAACCTGCGTTCGGTGCAAATCTGAAAACTTATGATCAGAGCCAACGAATTTCGGATGGAGTGTCCAGACTCCAGATGCGAGGTGGGATGTCCTCCGGCACTTAACAACCATTTTATGAGAACCCCCCTGTTCAGGGCTAAGTAGAGAGAGGAACGAGAAATTGGATTAATGTGGAGCAGCGAGTGATATAATCGAGCAGTAGACGGCACGCGCAAGAAGAATGACCGCGGATTGCGAGGCTGAGTTCTATGCGCGATCAGGTTAGCCGGAGGAGAGATGATGTGCAGGGATGGTCGCCGTGGTAGGCTTTTGCGGATGACTGTATGACGATAAAACAGGGGTTCCTCATAAAATGGCTGTTAAGTGTCGGAGTACATCCCACCTCGCATCTCGACACTCCATCCGAAATCCGATGGCTCTGATCGTAAGTTTTCAGATTTGCTCCGAACGCGGGTTTTCACCAGATGTGTTGCCTTTTAATATAAGATGTTTTAGCTTTTGTCCATATTCATATGCACACAAATGTATGTAGACACATTTTAGTTTATATGTTTACTCATTTTAGTGTGCATATAGACAACATGTGTACCACCTAAAACATCTTATATTAAAAAACGGAGGGAGTAGCTTTGAACAACATACCTCTACTCCTAAAACACTCGTCCTGATAACGTGTTAAGAAACGCGGTTATTCAACACTTGCTTCCAATCACGTTTGGAATAACCGCGTTTCTTAACACGTTATCAGCACGAGTGTTTTAGGAGTAGAGGTATGTTGTTCAAAGCTACTCCCTCCGTTTTTTAATATAAGATGTTTTAGGTGGTACACATGTTGTCTATATGCACACTAAAATGAGTAAACATATAAACTAAAATGTGTCTACATACATTTGTGTGCATATGAATGTGGACAAAAGCTAAAACATCTTATATTAAAAGGCAACACATCTGGTGAAAACCTGCGTTCGGAGCAAATCTGAAAACTTACGATCAGAGCCATCGGATTTCGGATGGAGTGTCGAGATGCGAGGTGGGATGTACTCCGACACTTAACAGCCATTTTATGAGGAACCCCTGTTTTATCGTCATACAGTCATCCGCAAAAGCCTACCACGGCGACCATCTCTGCACATCATCTCTCCTCTGGCTAACCTGATCGCGCATAGAACTTAGCCTCGCAATCCGCGGTCATTCTTCTTGCGCGTGCCGTCTACTGCTCGATTATATCACTCGCTGCTCCACATTAATCCAATTTCTCGTTCCTCTCTCTACTTAGCCCTGAACAGGGGGGTTCTCATAAAATGGTTGTTAAGTGCCGGAGGACATCCCACCTCGCATCTGGAGTCTGGACACTCCATCCGAAATTCGTTGGCTCTGATCATAAGTTTTCAGATTTGCACCGAACGCAGGTTTTCATCAGATACGTTGCCATATTAAAAAACGAAGGCTAATCAGACAATACCAGATGATTTTTTTTTTTTGAAACTAGCTAATTGCCCGTGCGTTGCAACGGGTATTAATATTCTAATGTTTTCGCACTAATTGTGTCAAATATGCAATTTTAGAATTATTATGCACATCAAGTATCATTGTCAAGTTTTGAGCAAAGTTAATACTATTTCATAACGTGTCTGTGAAATAATGAAATAATTTGGTAAGAAACTATAATTCGAGGTCATGTGAATAGAAAGTAACTAACAAGCATTTATCTTTTACTAAGATTCCATTTCACTCAAATCCTGGAGACAGCTTCTAGTAACAGCTTCATATACATTTCATTGTGATGTACAAGCTCGCGTGGCATTGTTAGGCATGCGAGTCGACCATTAGCTGGGTTCGCTTTGGTCATTTCACCTGCTGGTGATGTCATCGGATTAACCAATGAATCAAAGCTCTCTCTCTCTATGATTCTATCCCTACATGCCTCAGGACCTCTCCTAAAAACGAATTTATCTCTTCATTGGTCCATCAAATTACGCGATTGAACCAAAGCCGTCTCAATGTGGTTATCTCGTGTCTGGATGCAGTACATGCAAGATGCAACATAGACGTTGGTATTCTCGCTGCAAATACAAATTCAATGTCAGTTGGCAGGGCAAATTAAATCATAACTAAAGGTATCATGTAAATATATGTAGAATTGTAATTTATAGACACAAGGAGCAAATTCTCCAAATGAAAAGTTAATCGACAATTACAAAGAAATCATCCATCATTTGTTTTTCAATTTTGTTGTAGTAGTACTCCCTCTGTCCCCAATATAAAACGTTTTGGCAAGCTATAGGTAAGATAACACACATAAGTATTCTCCTTAGGGCTATGCTGCTACATGATGCATGCAGCAAGTAAAGTGATGAAGAAAAATGACTTCAGATATGCACGACACTGATGAGGTCCTCTGGAGATTCATCTTGAAGATAGGCCACAACTACTCGGTACTCACTCTTCCTCTTCCCTACACGCAGATCATTCTCGGCTGCACCGTGACAAGTCATAGACTACTGAGATTCCCCAAGGCCAACCAAACTGACCTTCCCTCATACTGAAGTGGCGCTGTGAGATGGTGGGTACTATGAGCTCCCACCCATCAGGATGACACTACTCCTCTTTATCTTAGGCATGATAATGGACATGAAAAGTAAAATATCATCATGACAGTTAGCATGCAAGACAAACAAATCAAAGTGGATTGGTTTTTTGTGTCAAACATATAATTTCTCAAGATAAAACGAAATAATATTCTGTATCTCAATTTTAGAATGAATCTCGACAGCAAGATGCACCATCGGCAAACCCTTCTCATTAAACATATCTACAAAATATAAAACCAAAATTACTGAAACTACTGGTGTTGAATAAAGCCCAACTACCACATTTTATTCTCTTTTTAAAAATCTCCAATCGTCTTCCTCATCTATCCACAACTGGTCAAGAGCATCACTGAAGTCGATGAATACTTCCTATATCTGAATTTTTGATTAATGCCAACAGCAAGATGCACAATGAATTATTTCGTTAAAAACTTTCTACATTAAACATGTCTACAAAAATACAAAGCAAAAATTACTTAAACTGTTGGGGTTGAATATTACCCAGCTAGCCGAGTTCATTTCCTCTTTATCTCTAATCGTCTTGCTCATCTGTTCTCAAATGGTCAAGAGCATGAACAGTATGTTCCTAACCAGGGAATTGACCTTTTCAAACTTGATACACTACACACACCTGCATATAGCAGAAAAGCAAGAGGTGCATTTTTCACAAACCAAGCTGAATGTGGAAGCAGCAAAAAGACCATAACTACGACACTTAGAAATCCTTTCAGGACAGAATACAAAACGAACTGAATTATCGACATGTTATTCTCAGTCTAATGACATGTTATTCTCAGTCTAAGTCCGACAAGACATGTTATTTCGTTTGAGCAAGAAGACTTAAGTGGCTGATACAGACAGGTTATTCCCATAGGCCAAATTTAAAACAATTCCTGAAGCCAACGATGGAATTGCAGGAGAACGCTGGACGGAAGATAAATTTTTGAATTCTGGACAGAAATTCAGTAAGTCGTCATTTGGATTCAGTTAACCGTATACAATGCAATGCGATGCATACCATCTGGTTGCCAAGGACGCTCCTGGGCGTTGGGTCGTCCCAGACGAGCAGCAGCACGCGAGCACCATGTCCCCATCGTGTGACTTACTCTTCAGTAGATCACCCAGCGACCACGCCTTCTGGCAGGAGGCGGCGGCGTCTCGTACAAGGTGCTCGTGTGGAACACCGACTTTGACATCGCTTCGTAGACATCGTGCAATGCCCGTGAAGGTAGGTGGCCACGTTCCCGAGCCTAATCTCGGGCAGGCAGCCCGTCGCCGAGCACGTGTGTGTCCTGGTACAACGTAACCCTTGTGTCGGGGCGCAGCAGGAAGTAGTTGTTGGGCACGCCGGGGAAGTTCGGGCCGGCGTGACGCCGTGGTGGTACATGGTGACTGGTGAGCCTGGCCGACAACCGCATCACGGCGCCTGGAACCGCATGGTTTGCCAGACGGGTACACGCCATCGACCCTATCCCCGGACTGAAGGCGCTCGGTGGGGATCGCGACGGATCCGATGAGCTCGGTCTTGAAGACGAAGCTGAGGGCGATGGCCTCGTGCGCGACGGGGACCAGGAAGTGCTGAGGATGACATAAGCTGCTCGCGCGCCGAGATGGAGATGTTCAGCAGCGTGACGGCAGCGTCCTCGGCGGAGGCGGGCGTGGAGGAGCACGTGAGCTGTGACCTTTGGCAGATCACGGCGCCCGCGTCAGCCAGCGGTGCGCGCACCAGCGGCAGCGGGTCATCCTTGGAGGCGCGTCGGAGCTCGGCGACAGCCATGGCGGACGCGTCCCGCAAGCGGCCCACCAGGGTGCTACGCTGCTGTGTGGATGGATGTGCGCGAGGTTGTGTAGATGCCGTTTTGGAGCTTGCTTCCGTGTAATTAATGTTGATTGATCGACGGAGATGGCAGGGAATCGTATGATTTCACGGTAGATTTAATTTTCGCTGATTGATTGTGTAATTATTGCTGATTGATTGGGTAGTAACTAATTGATTGTCTTAATTAGTGCGAGGGAGCGTGGATGCGGAAGAAAAATTGCTGGAGGAGGCTTGACGAAGGAATTGTGTGGAGAAAAAACAAAACCATGTGTGGAGAAAAAAACAAAACCAGAGGCTTGACGAAGGGAAACTCCGTGTCTTTTAGATAGGAGAGATTAATACCAGATGATTATTTGTATTACTGCGACCGGCCGATCATGCTCGCCGAAAAATAGGACGATTTACTAGGAAGTAGGAACCGTCCCGTGCACGCTGCACCAGCAAAAGCCCAATTCAAATTTCAAAATTCCAATGGCCACTTTCCTCTTCTGTTCCCCCCTTCCATGGTTTCATCCCCGTCTCCTCCGCCGCCTCCCCCTCCACCCCAAACCCCTCTTCCTTTCCACAATCCTCCCCTATCCGCAACCATGGCCGCGCCGCCGCCTTCCCCCGCGAGGATCCCCTCGCCAGGACGTCCGGACCGGAGCCCGCCGACGCAGTGGCCCTGCGCCCGCTGCACGCTCTGCAACCCCGAGCCCTCGCCACCTGCGACGCGTGCGGCGCCGCTCGCCCCGTGGATATCGGCGACGCTGCCGACGCGTCGGATCTGTTCGCCGTCGCCGGCCCCTCGTCCGTCCCGCTCCCGCCGCATCAGTGGGCCTGCGCCCGCTGCACGCTCCGCAACCCCGGGAGCACACCCGCCTGCGACGCGTGCGGCGCCGCGCGCCCCGTGGTTGTCGAGGCTGACGACGCCGACGCGTTGGACCTGTCCGCCATCGCCGGGGCCTCGTTCCTCCCGCTCCGTGGGGGCCCCAGGAAGAGGGCTCGCCCGGCGTCGCCCGACGAGGGCGGCTGCTCCAAGCAAAAGGAGGAGGAGACCACCGCCGAAGAAGGTTTATTTAGGGTTAAAGTAAAATACATTATTTGGATTTTGTTATGCTTTTTAAATACAGTACTAGAGTTGTTCTACCAGCTTTTTTTAATGTGCCAAGGGTCGATTGTCTTTTACGTTTCTCCTGATTGATGCGGTCTTTTCCTCTGAATCTTTTCAAATGTTATTTTGCTGCATTAGTTTTTTCCCTTAATTCGTGGATATAATGTTGGGATGCTATAGAGGTTTCAGTCCGACACATCTTAAATCAGGACAAGTTATTATTAATTAGTCAGAGAAAAGAAGAGTAGTGCTCCTATTTGCTCTCAGATTGTCTGAAGATGGACTGGGACAAATTATGGTAAAAACCAACCTGAGAGTAATTGGGAACGAGTAATAATGTTAATAAAATCTGGAATTTTACTCTATGGTAAACTACATAAGAAAATTGATGCACAAAGATGATTGATATATTTGTGTTATTTTTTAATGTAATGTGTGTGTTATCTTCATTGTGTTTCAGATTTTACCATGGTTGCTAATTGGTACAGTGTAGCGTTTGCAGTTTCTGCCTCAATGCATTACTTTTTCAATGCAAAATAATCTTCACTTCGTTCTGTCAAATTTCTTCTACAATATGACCGTATCCTGTTGTCCATGCAATAATATTTCCTGTGGTTCTCCACTCTACTTTATATATGTGTACATCCATGTATTATCTTTTCTTATTGTTGCAGAACAGTTTCTGTATAAAATATGTTTAGGTGATTTTTCTCAACATAGTAACTTGATATGATAGATTGTTCTTATACTCTTACGCCATATTGCTGCCATTGTCATTTCCCTCGTTAATGTAGGAGCAAGATATGAACCTTCGTGACACCGTTGAGGATGTGGTGTATTCTTGTGGTTAGGTCACCTATGTCAGCACAGCCATTTTATCCCTTCAAACACCGGTTGTTAAAATCCATCTAGCTTAGTTTTCCAGGTCTGCGTGATGCACAAACCTGCCCCCAGCAGTCATTATTGCTTACATACTTGCAGCGTACTGGTGATAGTGGCAGTGTTTTTTCATCAAGAATATTAATGGCAGTGATATCGTTCATGGAAGATCATGCCTGCAGATTGACACTGAGTAGTTCTTTTGATTAAACATTCTATGTGTACTCATTTTTTGCTATCATGAATATACTCAGCACGATCCTTATAAAAGTCACGAACAAATTTATCTTAGATTTGATACGTTGTTTGGCCTGAAACTCTGCATGACCTTATCTTGACACCATTGACGGATTGACCCCTTCTATGATGTTTATCTAAACTGGTCAACAGAACAAATGTTCTAGTTCTTTTATGCAGGTTTGAAGCTTTTGGTTTTGTTTGGTCTAGCTAAAAATCTATAATGCCTTTCTGTAGTAGATGCTGAGGCTCATTTGGATAAGGAGATCATCAAAGTCATGACATACAACCTATGGTTTCGGGAGGATTTGGAACTGAGCAAAAGGATGGAAGCTATTGGAGATCTTATTCAGCACCACAACCCAGATCTTATATGTTTCCAGGTGCACAATTCGTCAGTTTGATCTTTGCGTTATTTCTTTTCCTCTTCTCAATTTATCCTGTGAACTCCAGGAGGTTACCTCAAACATATATCAGCTTCTCAAAAAGTCTGGCTGGTGGCAAGAGTACAAATGCTCCCTATCAGATAAGATGGTCATGTACATGGACAAGCCATATTTCTGCATGCAGGTATGCACTGATGCTTCTCTCAAACTCATACTCCCTCCGTTTTTTAATATAAGATGTTTTAGTTTTTGTCCACATTCACATGCACACAAATGTATGTAGACATATTTTAGTTTACATGTTCACTCATTTTAGTATGCATGTAGACAACACGTGCAACCCCTAAAACATCTTATATTAAAAAACGGAGGGAGTATATGGCATGAGTGCAAGCATCCCCGAAGTTCGATACTCTGATCTAATTCTGAGGTTTACATGCAATGTTAATTTGCAATCAACATTAAAATAAAGCGAGCCTTTTATTCTCGTGGTCACCAGGATGCACATATGACCATTCCGTTTATATACTGTCATCTAAAAGAATATATAAGATTATGAAAGTACTTTGGACCCAAATGCTATTGCATATATTTGTGTTCAGATTTCAAGTTTCTCATTGTATGTTTGACACAACTTCACTTGTTCTGTCACATAGGGACAAGGGGAGTATGTCCAGTTGGAATTAATGTCTTGTTTTTTTTTGCTGGACATAGTTAGCGTATAAAATTTTACTTGCTACTTTGTGCCTCCAGGGTGCTTTAGTCGTGTGAGCTAGATCAGTATCCTATAGTTTCTGATATTAGGACACACTAGATGACACCCTATGTGTTGATGCGGTGTGTTTGCTGAAAAACTTTTGAAGATATTTGCACATCAATAAAAAAGTAAATCAAGGAATGAAATGGCACGATTCTCTGCAGCGTCCCCATGGAAACAACTAAGCTATTCTGTCATCAGATTTTGCTACATATTTCTAGATCGAAAGATGCATGAATGATAATAGTGACTTCAAGATCTGAAAGGAAAGTGGATATAGGGAAATAACATGAGCTGGGTTTTGGGCTGTTCTAGCCCCCAGATTGAGCTGAAGAGGGAGCTCGATCGAGGGAATACACAAACAGCATCAATTTAACATTCCTAAAATGCTAATGGTAAGACAGCCTTGGTTAGAAATATTAAAAATAGCCACGATGGAGCTCATGCACTTTATTTTTTTAATCAAGCTGTATTATTTGAACCTGTTGCAGCATAATTCCTTTTAGTGCTTGCTCTAGGTAACTGAATTTTGCTCCTGAAGTTCTACTGCTCTTAAACATTTTATGTTGTCCTGTTACATCTTATAAGAGCATGTCTCCTTTTTTTACGTATTCATGTATGTCAGTAATGTGATTCGATTGCAATAAGTGCAGGTGAGCAAGTTGCCCGTGATTTCTGTTAAATGCCTCCCATTTGGTAACTCAATAATGGGAAGGGAGCTGTGCATGCAAGAAATCTACATTGAAGGTGAGACCAAGCTGGTGTTGGCTACAAGCCACCTAGAGAGTCCATGCCGGTGGGATCAGATGTACAGCAAGGAACGAGTCACCCAGGCAAATGAATCTATGAGGATCTTGGATCGCTTCCACAATGTAATATTTGGCGGAGACATGAACTGGGATGACAAAGGAGATGGGCCGTTTCCTCTGCTAGATGGCTGGGTTAATCCTTGGGACGAGCTGAAGCCAGGTGAAGACGGCTGGACGTACGACACAAAAGCTAATCCCATGCTATCGGGCAACCGCAAGTTGCAGAAGAGGATGGACCGGTTCGTGTGCAAGTTGCCAGATTTCAAGGTCGACTCTATTGAGATGATTGGGAAGGAGGCAATACCTGGAATATCGTACATGAAGGAGAAGAAAGTCGGCAAGAACGTCCGTGAGCTGGAATTACCTGTGTTACCAAGTGACCACTTCGGGCTTGTTTTGAGCATCACCTACGCACCATCGGGTTGATAATATCTTATCACACTAGCTAGACACCATGGTAGAAACTGTTGGTTTCCCTGCGGTGTAAGTGATTTTGTAGCTGGTGGAAGTAACTTTGATTCTCTGGAGAATACTCGTATGTGTTTTTAAGTACACACTGGAGTGCAGATGAATAGGTGATGGTGCTGATCTATTCTGGAATTCCTTGTGGCCCCTTGTACAATGTATTACAAGGAACCACGTCAGATTTCTTTGGTCAAGACAGCATTCGATTGATCATTACATCTTTACAGACACATGTCAAGAGAAAGCGTGTAGAAAATTCCCAGTTCCCTTTTATAAAAAACGTTTTGGCAGTCTTAATTGGCATACCAAAATGCCTTATAAAAGGGAATGGAGGGAGTAGAACATATTTAGGCTGGTCAGATAAAAGGAATGACAATGATGTGGGCAATGGTCTCCTTGGTGGTTTTCTTGTGAAGTCGGACTCGCTGCAGGGTGTGCAGCTTGATGACGATGACACAGAAGGCAACCTCGACGACGACTCTAGCTTTGGTGGTGTGTGTGCAGTTTGCGTGGGTAGCCAGGGTGGCTGTGTGTGCCCTCATGACGGTTGTCGAGGGTGTTGTTTTGGTTTTAGGCCGGTTTCCCGCTAATTAACCGGTCAATTCCCACTTCTTCTTAATTAATGAAAATGGCAAGTCTTTTGCCTCGGTTAAAAAAAAAAATCAGAAACTCGCTTATGAAATCCAAATAATGCCTCCAGTTATTAACCCCTCTAGATATATAGGAATGCCACTTTGTTTGTAGAAGTTAGCCCTATGGAAATATTTATTATGCAACAAATGGTTGCCAACCGAATGTAGTCTGCAATAAAGCTTCACCTTAGCACACAAAAATTCTTTAATGGCTTCAATCATGGCAATGCAAACAACATTCATCCGCAGTGTGAATCAGAACATGAGACAACCTAGAGGTGTTTTCCACACATTCTTGATCGTCCAGCATACATTGTTGCTAAAAGATCAATTTTTAACCTACAGCGCATAATGTTTTTCTGTGAATGAACTAGCACATAATGGCAATGGTTAAACATACTGATGAACACTCGAATGCTTAGCAAGCTCTGGCTTCAATTAAGTTGACGAAAACAACGATTTTTGTCAGCCGCCAAAGGCGTAATCGGCTGAATTCAAAATCTGTTCAAAGTTGAAGAACTACACTTCACACCAACACTGAATTTTTATATAGTTTTTCATCACATACATGGCATGGATCCTTATTTCCTCAACAAAAATCACAACTTTTCGATTCATTCAATCTCATGGATCACACAACAAGGGAATAAAAACTGTCTCAGGAGAAAAACAGAGCAACATGATAAAGCCTTTGCACTACAATAAGGAAAGACATGTCTATGTCTTTTGTTGGTTGAGATATCCCAGTCGACTCCACAAATTTGTTCGTATGTATAGATCTAGAAAGGTATCCACTCTGTATATATGGTCTAAGAAAATATCCACTCCATTTAGTGCACTCTATTGCTATCTCCGCGCATACTCTCATATGTCCCAACTGTATATCTTCATATGATTGCTGCAACCAATCTTTCCAAATAGCAAGTACCTATGATATTGTAACAATGAGTAATGAAAAGGATAAACATCTTTTCAGATAGAATTCAAATTAGTAAATAATTAAACCAACAACAAAAATCACCAAAAAAAACTAATGTGCCTCCTCAGTTTCTAATCTGATATAAGGCAAACAAAATTACATTTTTACGTTAAAAAAAGTAGAATGTATCATGTAAATAATGGTTATTTTTCTTTTGTTCTTTTTCACATATAAGTGTTGCTCCCTCTACTCCAAAATATACATCATGCAGATTAATTCTTAAGTCAAACTTTGTAAAATTTGACCAAATTTTACAAAATAACATTTACAATATAAAATAATATATGCTTCAAGATGATGTAATGATACTGAATAGGTATTATAGATTTTTTTCATAAAATTTGTCAAATTTTAGAAAGTTTGACACTGAACGAAATCCATATGCAATTTATTTTCGAATGGAGGGAGTACCTAGCACCTCATGTGAAAATGTTCTTTTATTCTTCTGCTTGTACTCCTGGATGGACTTACAAGAATGATACTACGCAAACCACAAAAAATTGCATG
The DNA here is from genome assembly GCA_947311845.1 of Poa pratensis. NCBI lineage: Eukaryota > Viridiplantae > Streptophyta > Magnoliopsida > Poales > Poaceae > Poa > Poa pratensis. Next base: position 23,236,619 of record CAMZMU010000033.1, on the reverse strand, counting down.
GTCTTGAGAAAGAATAACAATATGCAATGTCCAATAAAGAAATAATATAATGTATAGTGATAGTCATATATATTATTCTTACATCTGCATCGTCGCGATGTCCTTCTTTCCTCTTACTATCTTCTAATAATAACACCGAGACTATATATGTTCAAAGTGAATGTAATTTCTTTGCCGAAACACTCGAGGGCCATATATACACTGCATGAAAATTTATGTATTGGTAAAGTGAATCACTACAATTTTTTTACCAACTTAGAAATTGAAAACAAGATTCTTATTTCTCTAATTCCTACATACCTTACATCCTTTCGTAGTTGAAGTACAAGCCTAGCTTCACTTTTCATCAAAGCATCTTGAGAAACCAAAATCAGCAATTTTTGGTACTATATTACCATCCATCAATATGTTTGCAGGTTTAAGGTCTAAGTGGACAATACGCTGGTTCATGTGGAGATAATGTAAGCCTTCGCAGATCCCTTTGATTATTTGATAGCACTTTCTCCATCCAAGTACATAAGATGCTCCCATTATTTGCTCCCATTATCTACTTCTGTAGATAGTTACACAACAAATATTGAGTTATATCCTTATTGTAAGTGTAGGATGTTTTTGGTGCTTGATCATATAATTATTGATTAAGAAAGTAAATATAGAAATACATGATATGTGCCACATGACCTTACCACGTATATACTTATCAAGACTCCCTTTAGGTAGATACTCAAAGCAGAGCAACCTTTACGGTACAACTGTCGTAACAGATTTTTCCTTGTGTGTCAGCACAATATCCCAGAAACCGTACTATATTTTTGTGCTTCGCCTTCATTGACAATCCTTCTCTCCTGTTAGTATCTCTATGATTATAACACCCAAACTATATATGTCTGTCTTGAATGTTATTTGTCCATAAAAAAATTCGGGTGCCATATATCCGCTGCGAGGAAATTTATGTAGTTCCATTAATAAATGGTAAGGGAACCAATGCAATTCTTATATAATTTGGGAAAATAAAAGTTAACAAGATTTTTATTTCTCTGATTAACAGAAGCACCTTAGGAGGTGAAAATCCGTAATTTTCGGTACCATATTATCATCCAACAATATGTTTGCAGGTTTTAGGTCTAACTTGACAGTACGCCGCTTCACATGTGGATGATATAAACCCTCACAAATTCCCTTGATTATTTCATAACACTTTCTCGATTCAAGTAAGCTAGATGCTCCTGTAACAAGGTGAGAAGAAAGGAGATTTAGCATCCAAAATACTTCTCTAGATAATGTATGACACATTTGCTTGACAGTAAAAGATACAAAGACATGTTACGGGCCACATGGCCATACCAATGGTATACTTACCAAGACTCCCGTTATGTTGATACTCGAAGCAGAGCAACTTTTGTCGTACATATGCCATGAAAAACTTTCTCTCGTAATCTACAATCACCCCTCGCGTGTCAGAACAATATCCCAAAAACCGCAATATAATTTTGTGCCCCGTCTTCATCGAACAACCAACCTCTTCGTTGCATTTATTCTCAAGAATAGCAAGTGTTTCATTCAACTCCTTCACGGCGACAATCCTGTTCCGAAGCAATCTCTGTCGTCACAAGGTTTCTGGTCAGCATCAATTTGAGTTCTCATATCAACAATGGTTGTAGTTTGAAATCAGTGTACCTTGTAAACAGTTGAAACCCGACCCCTGCCAATTTGCTGATCATCGGATAACTCATTCATGATGTATTTCAGAAGGGATAATGATAAATCGGTGGGTTCTGCACTTAGCATGCGCTCCAGGACACCTTGTTCCATTTTCAGCTGCTACCACGGTAGCTCAGAGACGTTATTCATGAAGGCAACCAGAACCAGCTGAAAAGGAACCCAAATAATCAGTATAAACAAAATCATAGGACAAGAATCAGTCTTCTACCCTGCAAATATAGGTAAACCAGTAGAAGTAGCTCTCACTCCCTGAACGAGCAAGCACTACTGCAGATCTTCGATCTTGTCAGCAGATCGTATTGATTTTAAACTGCATGTTTCATTTTTTAGCTCGTTTTAGGAACTTTCCTCTACCTGACTGACAGGGTCTCAGCTAGCTGATAGCAGAAAGCCCTGGCGTCTCAGATCGCAAATCTCCGGCGAGTAAAACTCAAAAAAAAAAAAAAAATCTCCGGCGAGACAGGATGATGTCGGCTACGCCCGCTAATCTCGTGCCGTCTCGCGAAACCCGACTAAACCCCGACCGCGTGTACCAACTACCAACTAGTGTAGCAGCAAGATGGTAAACAGTCCATATCTAGCTTAGCGTTCATGCATGACAGAAAGAGCACTAACAACAACAGCAAATCAGAAAAGTTTGGTACCTGATGCCTAGTGCACGCGGCCGGATCAAGCTTAAATTCAGATCGATGGTGCCGGATGGAGCTTCAGATCTGAATCTGAATGCCCGCAAAGAGAGGTCTGCGATTGCAGAAGCGAGTGGACTTTCCCGGAGGCGGGAGCTGCGATATATGGACACAGATGCTGCATCCAGGTACGAGTGCCGGGAAAGACAAAATATTAGCACGACTCCAGCAGCAATAATGGAGGACAAAATATTATCACTTGGCATGTTGCTTGCCCGATGGTGAGATGCTCGCGTCGCTGCACCCAATGCGGGGCTCCGTCTAAAACGAGATGCTCTTGGGCCGGCCAAATCCTTTTCTGTTTTTTATTTCCTTTATGTTTTTTCGTCGACTTACTTTAATTTACATTTTTATTTTTTTGTTATATTTTTTAGCATGAGTTTCTACTTATTTATAGTTTTTTGTAGATAATATATTAACATTTAGTTAAAGATTATGAATGTTTTCCCGAATGCATTACCACTCATTCTCAAATTCATGTTTTTATTGTAAAGTACGTCGATATTTTCTTATGATAGCAAGGAACATTTGCTTTGAAAAATTCCTGAGCATTTTCCACATATATCGGCAGAAAAAGGTTTTGCATATGACTCAAAAGAGTGTTGTGAATATATGGGAATATCTTTTAGTGAGCATTTTAATTAATGTACGTGAGTAATGTCTCAAACTGAGTGAAAAAATTATGCCATATGAAACATTTTTTCTTGACCCATGAAATTGATATTGAGTATTTTTAATGGAAGTGTTTTTCTTAATATTTTTATTATAAAAATAAAAAGATAAAATATTTAAAAATAGGAAAAATAAATGTGCTAGTGGTTGTGCCAAGGGCTTGAACTGGGGGGGCGGCGCACAACATGGGATGGTAGTGCCGGGGCTGGGGTCAGGGCAACGCCTGGGGCTATGCATCCCGTGAGGAAGACGATCGAGGATGAAGGAAAAAAATAATTCCTGCTCTTCCAGGTGGGTCCGACGTGCTTGCATACCTTTTTTACCATAACTGTTTTCAACGTAAAATGCTTTTACATTATGTATTTTATGGGATCATATGATAGAGACTCTCTTAGATCGATAGAAGGAAATATGTACTCGATTAATGAAATTAAGTTTTGAACTTATCTCAATAGTTACCATAATAAAACCGACCTAAGAGGACCTCCAACAACTCACTCATATTTGCTCTCAATACTCAGAAAATGTTTTTTTGCGTATTGTGAGCAAAAAAAGATGTTTCAACATGTTACACACAAGTGGTCGCAGACCCATTTTTTGTTTTGGATCATGACCCAAAATTGGGTGTTGGATTGGTAAACTTGTCAATTCATGCCCCATGATCAGCATTGTGACGAATTGTCCGGAAAAGACCCAACTGCCACACCAAGGAAACTTCTCACCTGTGTCGTCACTCGCCCTGACCTCGCCGCCGCTCGTTGCCATGGACGGCCTCGCCCGCCTCCCGTCACCCCCAGAAGCCCTCCCCCTGATTCCCGTCATCGCGGAGTCAATATCAAGCTCGTCGATTTGGTGCTCGAGCTTTTCGTTTGGTGCTCCTCACCGAATATGGCCACCTCCCGCTCCCCCTCCAGCCATCTGACAAGTGAGTCCTAAGTGCAGTGAAGTTTTAGCAATTCAGTTTTTGGGTAGCCTGCGAAGGGAAAACTTTTTTTGGCTACCCATATATTATCTCTCATGTATTCAAACCCATTTAGATATCTAAACTAAAACTATGGTACATGCTCTAAGCTTGCTGCGTATCATACGTTCGTAGAGAACCGACCTGTGGTTGGATGGCTAGAAGAGTGGTTGTACCCTCAGCCCATCAAAGTTCGGACCACAGGTTTGACACTAGTATTTCTTACTAAAGGCAGATTATTCTTCAGTAGGAGGTGACGTTCCGTCGATAGTGAGGAGGGGTAGAATAGAGTGTACATATGTACTCATGGGATGAGCGTCTGCATCGGTAGTGTGTTTCGCAAAAAAATCTTCATACCATACCCCATATACCCCATAGTAAGCCAACCGATGATTATGTTTACAGAACTGCACGCTAGTTCTTTTACTTCGTGCGGCCTTATATCCGGCCTGATTGACGTGTACTATGGGCCGGATAAGAAAGTGAGCCCAAGCACCGAACTACCGAAGCAAGCTCCACTGCCGAGCCGAAGCCGATGCCTCTCTCCTGGTCGTCTCCTCCCACACCGACTCCCAATGGTCTCGCCGGCGCCGGCGTCCTCCTCCTCCATATTTCCCCTTTCCTCCAAGCGAGTCCCTTCTCCTCTATCCACATCATTTGGCCACAGCGCAGCTCGAGGATGCCGTCCGGGCAGGGGACGGGTGAGGAGGAGCCAAGTATCGGCGGCGACCGGAGATGAGCGCGAGCGAATCGGAGGCCTTCCTACCTCCCCTCGTCAGCGAAGACCATGGGTAGAAGCGGGAGGAGGCGCCCCGGAGGTTCAGGTAAGATCCCCGCGAACTGTACCTGAGTTTGCACCGCTTTATAAATGCTGGACCTGTATCAGCAAGTAGCAATACGGGTAGAGAGGACTTGAGTAGTTACTAGTTAGTATACGGTCTAGGATAAGGTGTGTACTGGCTGGTTTACAGGGCAAACTGTGGCAATATGCATGATTTTTTTCCATCATCTCAAAGTAGATAAAAAATGTTGCACGATAAACGCCATGCCAAACTGTGACAAACTGACAATACCCCTGATTTTTTTCCCATTTTATGTTGTTGATTCAGATGAGCGGCCGTGATGCTCATCAAGGTATTGATCCGCGTGGTATCTAAAAAAAAAAAAAAGAGACCAGCCAGGACTAGCCCTTGGCGGTATTGTATTAAGCTTTCAGCGCACAGAAGTGCAACGGTGCGTACGCGCCCGCGAGTGAGTACCGGGACTCGAACTCGAGCGGGGGGGCATCACAGGTATCATCACCCCGGTAGCCATCCGGGCTAGGCCTCGGTTCGCAGCCGCGTGGTATCTACATATTGATGGTACTAGATGAGAACATGAATGTTTGCCGGATACGTATTCTAACTATTAAGGGGGGTTGTACAATAGTCCAGCACCAGTTTTGGTACGCCTATTGTTTTTGATACGCATAGGTATTCTCGTACTAGTGTAGAGTTAAACAATTCAGGAGTTTTCAATCATCATGAAAACAATACATCCTACTACCGGGGTGTCCTGCTCCAGCTGCTTCTCGGGTCTTACTAGCTACGTCTGGTTTGCCATGAAGCTCCAGCCCAAACAAACAGATTCATATCGTCTCGTATGTCTAAGTAAATCCATAAACCAATCCGTATACATACTGTGTTATTATAGCCAATGGCAGTTACATAAGTAAAAAAAGTTAAATCAGAAACACGTCTATTTACACCATTTGCATCTCAGTCCCCATTGCTTTGTCCTGACTTCCTCCTTGATCTTGACAATAGCAAAGAATATCATCCTGTACACCACCATCATTCCACAAAGGATGGCAATGTTGACCCATTTGGAGTACCCCATCTCCACCTGCAGCTTCTCCTGCAGCACTTGAAGGCCACTGATTGTGACATTATTCTCAATCAGTTGGTCACTTGGGAACGTCTGCCCGATGAACTCGTTCTTGTAGGACCCCTGCGCCGCGTACTTGTGGAATGAGATGTAGTAGCAAGGGTACTTCCACACCGGCTTCGGGAGCTCGTTGGGGAGGCGGAAGAAGCCACTGTTGAGCAACATCACCCTTGCACTCCAGACCCAACGATGATACCCATCACAAAGTCCGGGACAATGACGGCGACAATCATCATCATGCTCTCGACCAACATTGTGCACATGCATAGGTTGACGACGAAGTAGGCGAAGTGGTCAGCTCCTTTGGTTAGCCCCGTCAGGTAGTACAACACTGCGCCAGGGATAATGGCGATGACTGCCAGGTATGGAGTGGCTGACAATGTGTTCGAGATCACAAACTCTGCCACGCCGTAATGGCCGCTCATCCTCTCCCTTCTGAATACCTGCGAAGTAGAAATAAATTGTGCAACCAGCTCTTGAGTTAGTCAGTGACCGTGAGGAAAATATGTATGTTTGTGAGCGAACTTTCTATTTCCAAGTTGTCTGTGAAAAGTGTTATATTTTTTTATATCTAAGTCAAATAAGTTGTACCTTTTCAAATCTAAAATTGCAAATTGTCTTAAAACATCTTTTTCAGACAAGATTACAGTTGAACAATCTCCAGTCCTTGATTGCTAACAACTATGCATGATCATGTAGTTTTACAAGTATCTCTCATAATTAAGCTCTCACACTCTCTCTCTTAGCACTATTGTTAACTACTTTAGTCAGTAAAATAAATGTTGCAAAATTGATGGATTACCATAAGTAACCAAATTATTTCTGTATACCCTCTAAAAAATTCAGTGTGGGCAGAAGTACTCATGAAAATGTTATGTCTGATTGGAGAGAAAGTAACCTTGATGTCCTCTACAAAAGAAGGGAATCCTCCAATTGCCATGAAAGTAATAAGTGCAATCGTATAACTTATTACTTCACATCGGGACTGGAAAATAAGGGAACAAATCAGTTTTGTTGGTATATAACATGTTATGTTTCCTAACAAATCATATTATTGAACTTACCTGGATAGAACTGTAACTGTGGCCAACTTGGTAGAAAATAGTGCCAAGACAAATGCCAATGCCTAGGTAAACACCCAAACGCATCCAATAATATCCTATGTCTCTGTGCATATTTACAAATGACCTTCTGGTGAGTACAAAAAGCTTTGCTGAGAAACTGGCTTGTTCCCTCTTCCTAAATGGAGCTCCACCCTATAATTCAGCACATATTACAATAACAGTTAACTCTTAAATGTGTAAACATCGCTGGTTCAGAACCATATACTCCACGGCGAGAAGTTTGGTGCAGACTCACTTAAATGAAAAATGACATGATGTTGTACAGATGCTAAATTGACATGTTATTTCCATAGTTCTTAATTTTTACACTGAGTAATTTTTTATAATTATTTTACAGTTAGTACATACAGATTGGTCCACATTTATGATGCTTTTGTAATCACACACTTCGCCAAGAAAATTAAGTCTTTTTTGTTCAGTAAAATGAGTTTCTAAACAACTTACTATGCCTTTTATCTCAGCTATTCGGTTCATTGTTTTTTCTGAGTAAGCAGGGGACTGGCAAGCATCTGTCAGAATATCTATTGCTTCAACTGCTGTTTTCCTCCTAGCTTTGGAACTTTCAACGATTTCCTGCATATGGGATCACATAGCTTAAGAAAACTTTTTTATTCGGAACATTATATAAGGAAATGATAACAAAATAGGTACCTCGTCAAAATCCTTGTTGATTGTTCTTAGGAAGTGGTCTGATGGGTTCCTCAGTTGTGGACATGGGAAGCCACTTTGAGTAAAGAACTACAGGAAATGAATACGAAATCAAAACTAAAAAATTACAAGATCATGTTCTAACGCCGGATCAAATTAATTATGGATCACGAATACTTGTTACAAATGATTAGGTTGGGTGTGTGTGTGTGGATTGTCATTATATGCCATAATAAGTTTTCGAGGTGCTATCCGCTGTCACAACCCTGCTATCACTACCAGACATTTTTGTGTGGCTGCTTAAGTCACAGAAAACTTATGACAAAAGGCAATTTTGGTTTTGAAGAATAATAACCAGCGATCCATCTGTTCCTTGTACAGTTGTACGTGTTGTTGTTAGAATGTTATTCTTTAGGAATTGTCATGCATTTGAGACAGAAAATGGGGGCTAACTTGATTTGCTAAGCTATGGCTTAGCATGTTAGCCACGATAAATATTTTCTTCTTAAAGAATAGTACTAGTATATCTTTTCTGCAGATCGAGATATCAGTGGAGTTCATTTGGCAGCAGCTTCAATGTTGTTCCAAGGAGAGAGATAGAGGCACACGTGTAATATAATCACCTCGATGGCATCGGAGGCAGGTCCAAAGAAGACGGTCCTGCCGTTGGCAAGCAGGCAGAGGCTGTGGAAGAGCTCAAAGACGTCGCCGCTGGGCTGGTGCACGGCAGCGACGACGGTCATGCCCTCCCTGGCCGCGATCCTGGCGATGCGGCTCATCACGTGGTAGGAGGCGGCGCTGTCGAGCCCGCTGGTGGGCTCATCCAGGAAGAGTAGCCGTGGCCGCGTGAGCATCTCGACGCAGATGGTCAGCCGCTTTCGCTGCCCGCCGCTGATACCCTTGGTCATGCGCCCGCCGATGCGTGTGTCCATGGTGTCGCCGAGGCCAATCTCTCGGATCACCCATCGGCGTGCACGCGCTTCTCCGCCGCCGACATCGTCCCCGGCAGCTGCAGCTGCGCCGAATAGTAGACAGCCTCGCGCACCGACATCGTAGACATTAGCACGTTGTCTTGGGTCACGTAAGCCTTCAGTTCAGTTCACAACCAAATCAAGATCATACAAGAATTGGTAAGTGCTTCTACAGATAAAGAATTGTAAAGTTGGAACTGATTATCTTACCGAGGTACCAAAGGCAAGCTTCTCTCGACGGCCGTTGATCAGAATCAACCCGGTTTTGTTAACTCCAGGCCCTAACCTTCCTGAGATGAAGAGTAAAATAAATTTCGATTGTTATAACCAGGGAGTAAGTAAGTTATTCCCAATCGAATATTCAGCAATGTTGCAATGTCTATTTTACGCGTGAATCTACAGCGCAAATTCCTTAGTCGAAGCATTTTGATTCCGGAACTGCTCTTCACCTAATTCTTGATTTACCCTCCTCCAGAGAAGATTGGAATCCGTTGGCTGATTGGGCTGGGGAGAGCAGGCTTGGAATTTTACAGGGGCAGCATTCATCGCCTGGAGAATGGTGGAGTATCAACACTGCTGTACCTCTTTCGTCTATTTACTTCTGCTGGCACTTGCACATATGGAAGGAACGATGCCACGGAGTCTTTGAGCAGAAGGGTGCTTCGGAGGTGCAACTTCTGGGAAGAATCAAGAGCGATTTGCAGACTTGTGGATTCAATTCAAGAGCTGGGCGCTGTGCGCCCATGCCTATGATGTAATGGCCTTTTTTTTTACATAAAGTGTAATGGCCCTTTTGGCCTTTTTGGTGTTAGCTTCGGAAACCAGGATGTACATAGTTCTGTTTTTTCTTTATGTAACTAAACTGCTCTTAGGGCATGCCCAACGGTTAGCCTCAACCTACTGCCTTGTCAGAGCCAGGTAGGCTCGGATGCCACGTTGCTGTACTGGTACTGCCCTGTAGATGACAGGTGAATCCTGCAGAGGAGGTGGAAAAGGAGGGAAAAATGAGAGAGAGCATGTGGGTCTACGCTACTGCTTTCGTTGGATGAAAACTGGATCACACAATTGCTTCAGTACTACGAACCTAGGTGGAGGGGATGAGACCACCGCATTCTGCCTCCTCCGCTGCTCGTGCCCTTAAATGCGTTGGAAGTAACCCTGCCCATTTCTAAAAGAAAAGGCCTTTGTGTTTCTTAAACAAAAGAGAAAAGCCACGGTTCCCAAGTTTTTCTTAGAGAACTCTTCCTAGGTTACCAACACCCCGTAGTCCACCGCCTGATCATTTATTACAAACAAGTTTTCTTTTCGTGATTTTCTCAAATGTTGTATGCCTTTTTAAAATTTGCAACAAAGTCGTATGAGTTCTGTTGGGGAATCACATGCGAAATGTTGCGAAGATTTTCTAGACTTTTTGCTATAAATTTGTGTTTCTCCTGATTTATTTTATGTTGTAACAAACACGTTTATTACTTTTGTGGCAAATTCACACACAAGATGTTGGAAGATTTTTTTGGTGTTTGGCTTCATATTTGTAACCCCCCCCCCCTCCGATTTTTGTTGATGATGTTTTGTACTTTTCGAAATGATGCAAACACATTTTTTTTAATTATAATCATTTATGATGTTTATTGAAATTGCTGATGATTTTTTTCCAGATGAATCCGCAGCAAAATAATTGTTTTTTAGATTAGCAAAATAGTTGTTGATCAACGCAAGTACATGGTTTTTGTTGTAGTCGTTTCTGATTTTGTTACAAAGCAAAAAAAAATGTTGCTTAACCATTTTTTAGCTTTACTTTTTAAAATGTTTCAACCATTTGTTTCAATAATATATAGTTTTTATATACGGGGGATGACTTTTGTTGCAATATTGTTTCAATAATATATATTTTTATACACGGTATACGACAGTGACATTTTTACAGTAAATATTGGGTAGTTCAGGGGCACCGCGATATATGTTCAGGGCCATTTTTAAGGACGGCTAGCGTGCACCTAAAAAAATTCTGTTAATGTTGTAGGGGTTTGTACAGGACGAAAACACTATGTACTGTAGTGCTTTTATTTGGACCAAAAACTCTGTTAATGCTGTAGGCGTGCTGTGCGGACAGAAGTATCTTCGGTGACAAAGGTAGAATCCAATTATGGCACTGTGTTTACATTTTAATGTAATGGATGGAGAGTCAATAGGCAGTAACACGAAGTTTTATATGGATTCTATTTTCAAAAAAAAAAATCACGCGCGTGCATGTGTTGCCTTCTTTCTTAATTCTGTTGGGATTTTCTTCTGATTGCTTCCCCGTGGACTTTCTGCGTGTAATGATCTACGTTGCACGGATAAGGCTCAAAACCCACGTATCCTGTGTCGGATACGCGCGGATACCCGGATACACGGATACTTCACCGGATACGTATCCAGCCGTATCAAGCGATTTTTTGTTCTAAAAAATTAATAAAACAACTCGAATATGGGTTACCGGTAAAAAATACCCTAATCCTTCCCGTATAAAGCCACCAACACCTAAGCTAGATGGAAACGTGACCAAGATAGAGCTGCGTCGCTGCCGTTATGAAGCTTTTTTGACGAACAGCCATATAAAGGTACTCCTATATATATCCTGATCCGTGTTTTAAAATTAGAAATTAGTAATTTTTATATATTATTAATTTTAATTATACATATCTAGACGTATCCCCGTATCCGTGTTTTCAAAAAATCGACGTATCGCGGTATCGCCGTATCCGTATCCGTATCCGTATCGCCGTATCCGGTCATCCTAGGTAATGATACGCAAATCTTTGGCACATGCAACATCTATGCAAACTGACGATCAAGATGATTCGTTCGCCAATACTAGCATTATCTCGACATGGTGCTCCGAAACCGCAAAGTTCCTCCTGAGCACGCAGCTATAGCTCGGGTTAATTTCCATGGCTACATACATAACAGGAAAAAAATGGGCATTTTACGCACTCTAGCTTGTGATTTTTTCAGGTTTTAGAAATTTTCTAGGTCGGCCATCCATATAAAATTTCGTGGTATTGCCTGCTACTCCTTGTGTATTGGACGCGCTTGGTAGCAGAAGAAATTTATTGCATGCATGCATGGCTAGGTGAGGCGGCTAACCTGCGAGACTATCAAGAAGCGTGGACTTGCCGCAGCCGGAAGGCCCCATGATGGCGAGCACCTCTCCCGGCCCGGCATGCCCGCTGATCCCGCTCAGGATGCTCACCGGCTGGGCCCCGTACGCGCCGCCCGCCACCGTGACGCACACGTCCTCCCAGGTCAGGAACACCCCGGGTCATCGACGGCGTCTGTGCCGGAAGCGCCTCCCATCGGCGCTACCTCCACGCCGTCAAACCCCGCCACGGCCGGACGACGCTGCCACGGGAACATTCTGCCCAGCGACCGGCCCGCGCCACCTGCGCCGCCGCCGGTGCGGGCGTCAGGCGTGCCGCCGCCCCAGCGCCAGAGCGGGCGTGACGGGCTCGGCGTGGGCGCCCATCGCGGCAGCGGCGACGACGAGGCAGCAGCAGCCATAACGCGCGCACGACGTGTAGCTTGTTTATCGAAACTACTACTACTGGTACTGGAGCTGTGGCAATTTAAGCTTGCTGCGCCTGATCACACGTTCGTACATGCTGGAGTCGACGTGCGTAAGCTAACCGATGATGAGAGCGGATTTTCCACATGCCCGTTGGCATCCGAGCACTATCTGTGCCCACGTTCGTCGGAGATTCGTGCAAAGTCCACGGAGCCAAAGCTTTCGTCTTATTTTGCATTTTCACCCAGACAAAAACTAATCCGCGGTCCACCCTATGAGGACTAACTGCAGCGGGACTCAGCTTGAGTGACTTTGAAGAGCAAAGTCACCGGTGAACAGTGGTGACTTTGCCGTTAGATTGAAAATAGACCGCCCAGATTAGGTACTGTAGTGATATTCTGTAGCTTCGAACTGTAAACGGAAACACCGTAGAATATCTTGTAGTAGATGTACTATAGAGGATGTCTGGATGTGCTCTTCATGTCCATCTATCCATTAAATATAGAGTGAAAGGCACCAGAGGTCACGAAGTTGCGCGAAAAGTAAGGATTGGTCACCAAGTTGAAAAACCTCAAAACGAGGTCACGAAGTTGTGGAGTAGTCAATTTTTGGTCATTCCGTCACGGTGGGCGTCAAGTTGCTGACGTGGCAGTGTGTTTTTTTACAAAAAACACCTTGAACTTTTATATATTCTAATTGTTAGGTCCTTCTCCATATTTATTTTCGTGAAACGCACCAGAGGTCACGAAGTTGCGCAAAAATTAAGTATTGGTCACCAACTTGAAAAAGCTCAAAACCGGGCACGAAGTTGTGAGTTAGCCAATCTTTGGTCACTCCGTCACGACGGACGTTAAGTCGCTGACGTGGCGGACTGTTTTTTTACAAATATCCCCTTAGAATTTTGTTTCTTCCAATTATTAGGTCCTTTTTCGATTTTTTTTTTCTTCTTACAAATACTCCAAATAAACTGGTGCGGCGCGTGGAGTAGTTCATCTCTTCTATGCATTACATCCGGCGTCCGGCAGCGGCGTCCGGCGTCGGCGTCCACGCACGGCTCGCCGAGCAGCACGGGAACGACGCCGCAGTCGTAGCCTGCAGCGCGGCGAGGTTGGGGGCAGCCGACCGCCTCCACGACGGCTCTCTGTCCTGCGCCGTGCGCCCTTCCTGTCCTGCGCCCGTGCGCCACTATGCTGAGGGCCTTGCCCCGCGCGAACGACGCCACTGCACCGTGCTCAGCGGCTAGAGGGAGCCGGAGGGCGGGAAGGAGACGACGGGCGCGGAGGGCGCGAGCGGGCAGCCATTGGAGGTTAGGTAGGAGGAGGGAGGGAGAGGAGGAGGTCGGAGACCGGGAGATTGGACGCGACGGTGAGGTGACGACGGCGAGCAAAAATAAAATTTGAGACCAAACTGTGCCCAGATTTATCGAGAAGGACCTAGCTATTAGAAGAAACAAAATTCTAAGGGGATATTTGTAAAAAAACAGTCCGCCACGTCAGCGACTTAACGTCCATCGTGACGGAGTGACCAAAGATTGGCTAACTCACAACTTCGTGAGCCAGTTTTGAGCTTTTTCAAGTTGGTGACCAATCCTTAATTTTTGCGCAACTTCGTGACATCTGGTGCGTTTCACTCGAAAATAAATATGGAGAAGGACCTAACAATTAGAATATATAAAAGTTCAAGGTGTTTTTTGTAAAAAACACACTGCCACGTCAGCAACTTGACGCCCACCGTGACGGAATGACCAAAAATTGACTACTCCACAACTTCGTGACCTCGTTTTGAGGTTTTTCAACTTGGTGACCAATCCTTACTTTTCGCGCAACTTCGTGACCTCTGGTGCCTTTCACTCTTAAATATATAACGGCCAACTCAAGCTGAATCCACTGCAGCGCCCTGTCCAGATCCCATCTGGCCATCTCTCTCCCCCACCGTCTCCGTCCTCCACCACGTGGCTGAGTCGTCCACCTCTTCGGCTCCTACTGGCGGACTGAGATCCCATGCCTCGCTCAAGGCGAGTCACAGCGTGACTTGAGGCATCACATCCACCGTCCATCCCCATCCAACGGACTGCAACGAGTCAACACGATATGACTTCGGCCCATCCTCTGTTCCTGACACGTGAAGGGGAAAATTTACGCGGGCTCTCGGTCGGAGCTCTGCCGCGTGGGAAAGGGAAGGGCAGCAAGCTCCAGCGCCGGCCCCCGTAGAAATCGGCGCCGGCAAGCCCTCTGCCCCCACTGCGTGGGGCTGCTTCTCCCGCCGCCACTCCGACGGCTCCTCCTCCCCGCGCCACTTCAGCCGCTCCTCCCGCGCCGCTTCGATGAGCTCCTCCGCCGCGATGTGACGGCGCCGACTCCCTTAGCACGCTCTACGACCACTCCTGCAGGTATCCATTGTTGCTGATTTTCTGATTTTGATTGCATCTATGGCTGGGAATTTTTCCTATGCATATGTATTGTTCTTTAGCTAGTAGTGCAATTAGTTTAGGCCAAATCTTGTTGTGGTAATATTCTGTAATGAAATATTAACCTTGTTGTGTGCAATTGGGTAACATGTGTATTGTCCTATTTGACAGGATGGGGGAGATTGACAAGGGGATGCCTCAAATTGGCATGAGGTTCAGAAATCCGGATGAAGCTTGGTTGTTTTGGGTAGCATATGGAGGCCGTGTTGGGTTTGATGTGAGGAAGAGAAACAAACATGTAAGCAAGATGGATGGTCAAGTGACTTCATGCACATTTGTTTGTTCCAATGAGGGTATACGAAATAAATGGATAACAATGGATCATGAGTCCGGATGGCAATGGGTACCCGATACCCGCTAACCCGACGGGTAACCGCACTAACTGGGGAGGGTTTGGTGTAGGAAAAAAATCCGCGGGGGTGCTTAGCGGTAAAAATCCAAACCCGGCGGGTCTAGCGGAGGCGGGTATGGGGGTGCCAAACCCGCACCCGCAAACCCGCAGACCCGTCTAGCACATGTAGATCCCACATGTCATTGCCTCACACCTTACCTTTTCTTTTTTTACCCACTCCCCACGCTGCACACGCTACATGCCAGCCCAAAGCCAGGTCAGCCCAAAGCCCAGTAACGCACCAGGTCCCAGGCCACACACGAGCGGACTAAACCTACTCATAGCTATCAATCAGATCGAGTCAATTCCGCATCCACCGCCGCTGCCTTCTCCTTGTCCCCTTCTTCCTTCCTCCCTCACATCGCTCCTCACTCGCCGGCCACGCCGCACCGCCGGTCCGCCCCTCTCCCTCCGCTCGCCCCTCTCTCTACGTGCTACGCGCCACCGCGTCGCCCCTACTCACAGCAAGTTCATCGCCACCGCTGTCGCGCTCGAGGAACTCGCCGGCCTCGTGGTCCTCCGCCCCTGCGCCGCCGCCCCAGCAAAGAAGATGCTCATCGCAGCCTGCGCCACCGTCCCTGTGCAGCCGTGCCCCTGCGCCACGCCGCCGGCGGCCGCCCTGCCTACTGCTCCCAAGATTAGCGGGCCCGTCGGGTCCTGCAAACCCGGCGGGTGGCGGGTATGGTGAAATTTTGTACCCGCCTGCGGGTATGGGGGCGGGTGCGGGTATGGGGGTGCCAAACCGTACCCGAACCCGGCGGGTGCCATCCGGAATCATGAGCCAAAGCGTGTTAGAGCTGAAACAAGAACAAATTGCAAAGCTCGCATGATTATATCATTGGATCGAGTGACAATAAATTACGAAGTCATAGATATTGTGTTGGAACACAATCATTACCTTCAATTGCCACAAACATGTCACTTGATGGCATCACAAAGGAAGATTTCCGAACTACAAGCTTTTGAAATAGAAGCTGCCGAGGATTCTGGAATCATGCCCAAAGCTGCACATGAGCTTGCTTGTCGTCGAGTTGGTGGACCATTTAATCTCGGCTACACTTGTCGTGATCAAAAGAATTATTTGTGAAGCAAGCGGCAAAGAGAGTTGGCTTTCGGTCAAGCCGGTAGTATGTTGAAGTATTTTCATGAAAAAATGATTGAGAACCCATCTTTCCAATATTCTTTGCAGTTGGATTGTGAGGAAGATATAGCCAACATATTCTGGGTTGATGCTAAAATGGTTCTTGATTATGCACACTTTGGTGATGTTGTCACATTTGATACAACATTTGGCACAAACAAAGAATATAGGTCATTTGGTGTTTTTCTTGGACTCAATCAGTTTAGAGAAACCACCATTTTTGGTGCAGCCTTGCTATTTGATGAAACATGTGACTCATTTAAATTGCTTTTTGAGACTTTTCTAGCTGCACATAATGGGAGGCAACCTAGAACTATTTATACGGATCAAGATGCGGCAATGGGGAAAGCTATAGAGAAAGTCTTCACGGAATCATATCATGGATTGTGCACCTTTCATATAATGCAAAATGCTGTTAAGCATTTATGTCCATTGAAGGGTGAAGAAAAATATGAAGAGGAGGGTGAAGGCAGCGGTGAAGATGAAGAGGAAGAGTCTCGTATTATCACAGATTTTGGTGAATGCATGTATGGCTATGCGGACAAAGTAGAGTTTGAAGAGGCATTTGACAATATGAGAAGTAAAGTGCACAAGCAAACTTGATTAGATAGTATTGATGACATGAAAACACTCGTTCGTTGGGAGAACCCAAGAGGAAGGTATGATGTAGTGCAGCAGCAATTTTCCCTTGTAATTCTACCAAGGTTATCGAACCAGTAGGAGTCAAGAGAGCTTCAGAAGGTTGACAACGGCAGCAGAAAATGTAGCGTCTTGACGGGAGAGAAGCCTCCTAACAGCGCCAGAAAATATGGTGGTTGTCGTGGACCTGCACACAACATAATAAAACTACTTTACCCCAATGAAACAGGAAGGTTGTCAATCTCCCCGGCTTGCTGAATACAAAGGATTAAACGTATGGTGTGGAGAACAATTATAATTGCAAAAAATAACAGAGAACAAATGGTTGCAGAGCGTGATGGAAACGGTGTTTTTATCAGTGCAATAGAATGGACCGGGGTCCACAGTTCACTAGTGGTGTCTCTCCATAAAAGATAGCATACATGTTGGGTAAACAAATTACAGCTGGGCAATTGACAAATAGCAAGCGCATGACAATTCAATATATGACATGATTGTTTATTGTAATATTTATTGGGCATTACATCATAATACATGGACCTCTTACTAGCTGCATCCATGACTAATAATCCACCTCCAGGATAGCATCCGTGTCTCCGTCAGTATTAAGTTGCAAGCAACGGATAATTGCATTAAGCAAAGTGTGTAATGTAAACAAACGCATTAGACTTAACAACAGTACCCTTAATCCAAGCATTAGTTATTTTACCCCTAGTGGCAACAGCACATCCACAACCTTAGTCGTTTATGTCGCTCGA
Organism: Poa pratensis; assembly: GCA_947311845.1. Classification (NCBI taxonomy): domain Eukaryota; kingdom Viridiplantae; phylum Streptophyta; class Magnoliopsida; order Poales; family Poaceae; genus Poa; species Poa pratensis. The sequence goes on along the minus strand of CAMZMU010000033.1, from coordinate 23,218,969 downwards.
GCCCACATTTCTGGAGGCATGAACCCACTATCGAGCATAAATAATCCCTCTTGGAGCACAAGAATCTACTTGGCCAAAGCATCTACTAGCAACAGAGAGCATGCAAGAACATAAATAAAACAGTATATATATTGATAAACAACTTGATCGTAACATCACTATTCATCGAATCCCAGCAAATACAACATGTAGCATTACAATAAGATGATCTTGATCATGTTAGGCAGCTCACAAGATCTAAACATGATGGCACAAAGTGGAGAGACAACCATCTAGCTTCTGCTATGGACCCGTAGTCTGATGTCTACTACACGCTTATATTCTTGTAGACAGTGTTGGGCCTCCAAGTGCAGAGGTTTGTAGGACAGCAACAAATTTCCCTTAAGTGAGTAACCCAAGGTTTACCGAACTCAGGGAGGTAGATGTCAAAGATATCCCTCTCAAGCAACCCTGCAATTAAAATATAAGAAGTCTCTTGTGTCCCCAACAAAGTCAATACACTTGTCAGATGTATAGGTGCACTAGTTCGGCGAAGAGATGATAAAATGCAAGTGATATGGATGGTAAAAGATGGTATTTGTAATCTGTAATAAAAATGGAAGCAAGCAAACATGTAACAAAAGTGACTAAAAACGGTGTTCCGATTATTAGAATCAAGGCCTAGGGATCATACTTTCACTAGTGGACTCTCTCAACACATTAACACAACTAAACACATGCATGATACTTCCTCCCATTATGCAACATAGGTGTTACCCGGAACTATTCTTCTTCTCGATAAGAAACAAGAGTACTATGCGTAGGGGTACAAAAGCACACCTCAAAGTTCGAACACCACAATTACTGTGTAGGTCTGTCACACCCTTAAGTCCAAACACCACAATTCCACAAAGAATAACTCATGATAAATATCTAATCTATTATCCATAGAGCCACACACAAGTACCCACACTGTCATCCTTGATACCGTGTTGTCAACAATGACTCCGGAAATTAGATAAAACCACTTGAGTAACATATCCATTACATAATGAAGGGGAAACATCATATGAATTCAGCTACACTAACAATGCTCATGATCACATAAAGATCACACCATGGGAGAGAGAGATAACCACATAGCTTCCGGCATGAGCCCTCAGCCCCGATGAAGAACTACTCTCGCTGCATCACGGGAGGCAGCAAGGTCGATGAAGATGGCTCCGGGGGCAATTCCCAATCCCGGCCGGCAGGGTGCCGGAACAGGAACTTATGTCCCGAATTAGGGTTTTTGATGGTGGCGGAGCTCTGGAGCTTTTCTGGAGAAATCCTTCGGGGGTCGTGATTTTTAGGTCAGGAGGGACTTTATAGGCGAAGAGGCGACGCGAGGCGGTGGAGGAGGTGCCCAGGTGGGACCCAGGCGCGGTCCAGCCTGGACCGTGGCCAGGGGTCACCTGGCGGCTGTGGGCCTCCCCCGGACTTGTCCTTCTGGATCCCGTGGTCTTCTGGCGAAAAAGAATTTCTGTATTTTTTTCGGATTTTTCTGAGCACTTTGGATTTTGGACCTTTTCTGCAATGCACAGAAACTGGCACTGGGTTAATAGGTTAGTTCCAGAAAATATGCCAAAATGATATAAAAACATAATAAACACATGTGGCATTGTTATAAAATAAGCATGGAACATCAAAAATTATAGATATGTTTGAGACGTATCATAGTCCAAGGATGAACTACTCACGCATCACTCCGGAGGCAGGCATGGTGATGTAGAGCCCTCCGATGATGATTTCCCTCTCTGGCAGGGTGCCGGGAAGAGCTTCAGAACCCTCCTGATCTAGGGTTGACGACAGCGGCGACGGAACTTTTCGTGGAATAATGATCAGGTGTTTAGGGTTTTCGGGACGAGGAGATTATATGGCCAAAAGGGCGGCACGTGGGGCTAGCCGAGGGCCCCACACACCACCTCGGCGTGCCGGCCAAGGGGGTCACGCCCTAGTGGTGTTTGGCCGCCTGGGTCGCCTCTTCGTGCGCCCTTCGGACTTCGTCTTCATGTCGGTGAAAAACTAGGCTCAGTTGATTTTCGTCCAATTCTGAGAATATTTCCCGACTAGCTTTTCTGAAACGGAAAAATAGCAGAAAACAAGAACTAGCACTGTGAGATCTTGTTAATAGGTTAGTCCCAGAAAATGCATAAAAATGATATGAAGTGTATATAAAACATGTAGCAATTGGTATAAAACATGCATGGAACATCAAAAATTATAGATACGTTTGAGACATATCAGCATCCCCAAGCTTAGTTCCTACTCGTCCTCGAGTAGGTAAACGATAATAATATAATTTTTGGAGTGACATGCTACCAACATAATCTTGATCAAATAGTAGTGTAAAGCACATGAACTGAATGAAGTGATCCAAGTCAATTATCTATATTCGCTATAAAGTAAACAATGAGCAAACAAAATGCATCATACAAGTAAAAACTTTTCATGGATAGTACTTTGGAGACATGGAGCTATAAAATTTGCATAAGAGTTAGCTCACCAAGCAACATTTTTGAATCAAAAGTGTTTGACCAACACATAGGAAGATTTAAGTTTCAGCATTTGCTTCAACTTCCAACATATTTATCTCATGGATATGTCAACACAAAGTAGCATAATAAGTTAAATATGCTAACATATAACAATTCTTGTACCAAAGTTGACACTAGTGTTTGCTTGTGGAGAATAGACAGGAGTAGGAAAACTGATTCAACATAAAAGTAAATAAAGGCCCTTCGCGGAGGGAAGCAGGGATTATGTCATGTGCTAGAGCTTTTTAGTTTTTGAAATCATATACAGAGTAAAAATATATTTTGAGAGGTGCATGTTAATGGTCAACGAATGGAAGTATACAATACAGTATTACCCATGCCAAGAAGACTTTTTAAGAGCGGCTCCCATTGAGGAACGTTATTTCTGCAGCAAGCAGATCATCCCTCTTCTCTTTGTTTTACACATACAGATGTTTGACTGATTGCTCAGGAACAAATGTGAAGATAATTATTGTTGAAAGTTGTAAATTATCTTTTATGGGGCTGGTGATGATCCCGAAGAGCAAGTCTTGATGCCTGCACAAATAAACGGGATTTAGGTTGAGACTCCAAGTGCAGAGTGTATAGTAAGTGGAAGACAGTTTTCCCCACGAGGGGTGACTCGAGGGTTTAATATCGAACTCTCGGGGAATCTGAAGTGGTAGATTTATCTTCTTATCCTTCTTTTGGTTACCTACAAAACAGATGTTTTGGTCCTCAACCTCACCTGTGGTTGTCAAGCACAAGGTGTAAGAATGATATCAGGATAGTTATGCAATGCAAACAAGAAATAAATATGCAATGATGGTGGATGCAATGATAAATGATATTTTTGGGTTTTTGAATGATGTATGCAAGATGAAAAGTATTTTTGTATTTTCGGATTTAATGATGGCTGAAAATAGAAAAGTGGTATATGGTGTTGGAAAGGTGTTTCTTATGATTAAAAATGGACTGGGGTTCATGGTTTCACAAATGCACTCTCTCTTTATAAAGTGGTAGACAATGGAACACACAAGTTAACATATGAGATTGCAACACAGGGTTTGATAACAAGTTACTTAGATATATGGGCATCACGTCCTAACATAGAGATCTTTTGGTTATTAACCTCTCTTATACTCCACCAAGATGCGAACTAAATCATAACACCTCAGTAATTAAGATAACTCAGAGTATAGCATTAAGTATCATGACATGAAGTGAAAATAAGAACATGCTAGATCTAGTCATGGAGTAGTGGCAATGGTCACGCCCACATCCCCGGTAGCATGGTATTTTAGTTTATCCCTAGTGAGGTAACAAAGTAAGGTAAAGATACCAAAGTGGATCGCAGAACTTTCTCTCACGTTCACTGCACTAGCCACCCCCGTTACTCCAACTAATGCACACGTTCCCCCACACACGCTCTCATAAACATGCTTGATCAAAACAAGTAGACAAGAACGGGGTACATAATATGCATCTATACTCATAACTGAAACAAACATTGCAATCTCAAACATATATTAACTCATAAAGATCCACCACAAAGGTATTACAACGGTGACCGTAATCATGTTCAGCAGCTCATACGGTGCTAATTAGTGAAGCTCAAGAGAGGAGAGATACATAAGTTACTTCCACAAACCCATAGTCCAGAGGTGGACTACTCCCTCTTCATCATGGAGACGGTGGAGAAGTCGATGGAGAAGATGGAGACCACGCCGGCAGCGCCCCGCCGGAGTTTTCCCCCTCCAATCTGCAGCTCCTGATCTCCGTTTCGGTGTTTCTGTGTTTGTGCGGCGCTCCTTCCAGAGAACGTCGGGGGACCTTTTTTATAGGCGTTTTTAGGTCAAGACGATGTCGGTGGAGAAGATCGACGGCAACGGAGCCACGAGGCCCAAACGGGTGGGTCCCACGCGGCCAGTACCTGGCCGCGTGGGCCACCCGTTTGGCCCTCGGGCCTCCGTTTGCTCGCTTCCTTCCGTAGTCCTTCTTCCTTCCAAATATTGACGCCCGTAAATTTCCAGGTGATTTCGTTGACGTTTGGGTCCCTGAAACATTAAAATAAGAAAACGGGTTTTCTGCCTGTGCAGGGTTAATTCCATAAAAATAGGAAATCATAAGATATTCCAAAATCATGATAAAACATTGATATAACCCTTATATGATGCAAATATGATTGGAATATAAGCAATTAAAGTGCAAAGTTCATGTATGCATTTTACATGCATCAACATCCCCAAGCTTAATCCATGCTCGTCCTCGAGTATGAAGATGATAAAACTAACATGGACTTTGCAATTTAATACTTAACAATGGATATCAAAGATGATTACTATTGCTACATATAGTCAAATGATTCATTCTTCAAAGGAGTAGCAATATGCAAATAGTTTATGAAGTGATATCAAGTATTCAAGACAAGGATGTTCATTGATAGTTCACAAAGTGTAACATGGTAGCAAGTAATATGGAACACATGTATGCATAATGATAAGTAGAACATCCTACAATGGTCATAGAGTGTAGATGAAAATCTGAATATGATAGGTGTACACTTTGGAAAGATGTATATGTGAGTAGAGGTAAAGCATGCATAAGTTTCATCCAACTTCCAAACTCTTCTACTTAAGTTAATGATTGCAATAAGGTATTCATTGGTGTCAAGCTCTCATTGCCCCTATCATAGCATCTTGAATGATTAAGGTTAAAGTGAAAGCAAATATGAGTAGTGTGCTTGATAAAGAATGGGTTGAATGTCTCATGCCCCTTGAATACAAGTACTTACACCATGTGTTACTCAACTTGGGAAACAAAGCAAGTTCAATTAAATATCATTGTAAGCATAATAGTATCATCAAGAGCGTCAACTGGGGTACCTCTTGTCCCAAGATATGGAACAAGCCCATATCAAAATGACAAGACAAACAAACAAAATGAACAATCTCAACACCCTTTTTATTTACCATTTGGAATAGTTTTTTATTGCAAGGTGTATCACAGAAGGTTCACCATAGTATGTAAGTAAATTTCCACCATGAATGATGCATGGCTTAGATTAGCGGCCCAGGCGTCTCTCTAACCATTTACACAAACTCATTTAAACTCACTCTATTTCCACATTTATTTCAACATGATAAGCATCCATAGACAAAAGCACATGATATCAACTAAATGAGATGAAGAGCGTGTTGAAAGCTTGCCATGTGACAGCACATATGGGCTAACTTCCAACCCAAAACATTCATCAAGCCACAAACATCATAATCTTAATCACAATGGGTCAAGTTTTATTATGCAAATAAAAGAACATTGTGCATCAAGTTCGTGAGAGCTATATAACCAATTTTTTCCATTGCAATCAATAACATAAACATTTTCATTCAGAGGTAAGATAACACAAACAACATGTTAAACATACTCGGAATAGCATAAAGCCAATAGGTAGATATGGTGGACTCACTGGAATAACTTTGGTTGAAGGTGTTGGAAACAAGTTTTTGCTTGTTGGAGTTTTTGGGCTAGCAAAAGGGAGAAAGTTGACCATCTAGATGCATGCATGAGTGTCCATAGAACTAACTAATCCATGTTAAACCAAGTGAAATAACAATCAGCACCAAAACATGAATAAGTGATAGCTCTACAAAAAGAATTTGCAAACTATTACTCATAAACAAGCTCATGAATCATGCAACTATATGTATCATTAAAAATCAAGTCAAACATCCCTTTTCCCAATCTTATAAAAGCATCCAACATATTTCAACCCATATTTCCAGTAGCTCTCTCATATATAATTGATAGTGTGGTGGTCTCTCAAGACTCAAACAAAAACAAAAACGACGCTCCAAGTTTATGCGATAAAGTGTTTCGATCGAAAAACAGAAGTTGGACGTGTGCAAACCGAGAGTGTGTAGGTCCAGCGGGGTTGTCTTCACATCCCCAAGCTTATGGTCTTCACCATCCTTGGATAGCTCTTGGTGCATCTCCTCCAATCCCTGTGAAAAAACTTCAAAACACCGTTTCTCCCATCTCTTTTCTGTGGGGTGCATTAATAGTGATAAACAAATAGGTTCCTTGCTGCATATAATCCTTGAACAAAAATTCATATGACATGTCCAGAAAGTGTATAATGTTGTATGCCTACTCATAAACTCAATTGGATCAAAAAGATTCAACTTAAAAGCTCAAAGCATGCATCAAACAAAATGGGACAGAATCTGTCCAGAAAAACAGCAGCAGCAAAACGTATTTTTCTACCCTACCAAACTTTCTCGAAAAATTCCGAAAAATTCATGCATACAGAGGATGAAAAGTTGCAACTACAGTTCAAATATGAGCTCATTCGGAGTTACAGAATAAGAATTAAAAATCATACCGTGCACTGACTCGTGCAGGAATAAAATCTCCGAACGCTATAAGCAACTTTTTCAAACCAAAAAGGGTAAAACTTGGCACTTTATTAAAAACTCCAGAACCTAACTAGACACAAAATCTCTTGTTACAGCAAGAGGACACAAAGAAAAATCACACACAAAAATAACCGGGTTGCCTCCCGCAAAGCGCTTTCTTTATAGCCATATAGCTAGGCTTCTTACTTGTTGTTTTATGAAGATGAAGCTCATGAGGGAGCTTGAACTTTGATGTTCCCCTCTTCTTGGAAGTGTTCCATGCATATACCAGGGTCCCATGTTGCTCTCAAACCGATCAAAATAATAGTCAAGTTGAAACCTGGTTGAGAGAAAAATAGAACACAAAAGTAATAACAACGAAGTCTAACTTTCTTTCTATGCATTGGCATTTTGTATATGAATGAAGTTTTCCAATGCATATTAACAAAAGTTACTTGCAGCCCATAATTATTAGTAGCATAAAGAGGGTTCTCATAACCTCCTCTCTCATAATAGTTGCAAGTAGTAGAAGTGTATTTAATCACGTAACCAATAGAATCTTCCAACTTAGATAATTTGGGAACATAAAGAGTCATTAAATTTATTTTGGAATTTATTAGCATGCTTCCCTCTTTCAAAATAGTTGTTAAGATCAATATCAAGTTTAATATCATGGTTGCAACAAAGATTTGGAACTAAAGATAATTGCAAACCACATAAGTATTTCTCAACATAAGCAAATTTCTCCTCTATGGTGTTTTAGGAGAATTCAAGAACAAAGTGGGACTCTCATGGGTGAGAGTATTGTCACAAACAGCAAGTATATCATTTTTATCCTCACATAGAGAAGTAACAACTTCCAAACATGTAGGATTATCAATAAGCATAGGACCATCATCTAAAGCATTATCATATAGCTCATTTAAGCAACACTCCTCATTATCATCAATGAGTTTACTAGTAGCATTATTAGTTTCATCATAATAGCATGGGTTATCATATATAACAAAGGATTTTTGAGTTTGAGTGTTACTATCATTTGTTGAAGGTGAAGTTGGGAGATCCAACTCTTCATTCTCCAGTTGTTCATCTTTTTCAGCATCTTCTTGAGATTGCATGGGCATCCCCAAGCTTAGGTTTTTATCCTCTTCTTCACATTCTTCCTCTTCCAAGCTTATGTGTTCATCATCTTTTTCCTGCAAATATTAGTACTTTCTTGGGGAGTAAAATATTTAAGAAAAACCTCCATCAAAATACTCCAATCAGTTTTCACTTCTTCATCCAAAGACATGTACCAATCACGAGCATTACCGATAAAGACAAATATAATAGCTTCCTTTTTATTTGATCATCAGAAATACCAGGAAGCCTAAATAAACCACATATTTCATCAATTGTTTCTATGTGTTCACATGCAGACTTAGTTCCATCCCCTGTAAATGGATTTTTCATAACTCTTTTAACATGGCCAATGGGAATTTTATATCCCACTTTAGGTACCTCAGACACAGTAGTTTCAACCACTTTAGCAGTAGTGGCATAAGCACTTTCATACAAAGCAAGGTGCAGCGGTGCATGATTCATAAAAGCCATAGTCGAAGCATCAATAATTTTTGGCTTTTCTCTCAGGTGTGGCAATGGGCTTTTCTCCCATTTTAGCAACTTTTTTTTTTGGTATTTTTAATTTTTTATGCAAAACTGAAATAAATATGATATGATATGCAATGACACTAACAAAACAAATAAATTGCTTTGTAAGTAAAGATGGATAAGATGGTGCTCACGTAGGTGCAACCTCCCCAAGCTTAGGTGTTAGCACAAGTTGGTGGCGTTGACTTTGTTGTGAGATGAATGCGATGATGCACACCCTTGGATAAATCTCTCAGCTACGATTCCCCGGCAACGGCGCCAGAAAACGTCTTGATACCCAATGATGCTACTATGATGGGCGCGTAGTTGACGAGGGAATCTTGATGCGGTTTTGCTTCTTCGCTCCCCGGCAACGGCGCCAGAAAACGTCTTGATGATCCCGAAGAGCAAGTCTTGATGCCTGCACAAATAAACGGGATTTAGGTTGAGACTCCAAGTGCAGAGTGTATAGTAAAGTGGAAGACAGTTTTCCCCACGAGGGTGACTCGAGGGTTTAATATCGAACTCTCGGGGAATCTGAAGTGGTAGATTTATCTTCTTATCCTTCTTTTGGTTACCTACAAAACAAGGTTAGATGTTTTGGTCCTCAACCTCACCTGTGGTTGTCAATCACAAGGTGTAAGAATGATATCAGGATAGTTATGCAATGCAAACAAGAAATAAATATGCAATGATGGTGGATGCAATGATAAATGATATTTTTGGGTTTTTGAATGATGTATGCAAGATGAAAAGTATTTTTGTATTTTCGGATTTAATGATGGCTGAAAATAGAAAAGTGGTATATGGTGTTGGAAAGATGTTTCTTATGATTAAAAATGGACTGGGGTTCATGGTTTCACAAATGCACTCTCTCTTTATAAAGTGGTAGACAATGGAACACACACAGTTTAACATATGAGATTGCAACACAGGGTTTGATAACAAGTTACTTAGATATATGAGCATCACGTCCTAACATAGAGGTCTTTTGGTTATTAACCTCTCTTATACTCCACCAAGATGCGAACTAAATCATAACACCTTAGTAATTAAGATAACTCAGAGTATAGCATTAAGTATCATGACATGAAGTGAAAATAAGAACATGCTAGATCTAGTCATGGAGTAGTGGCAATGGTCACGCCCACATCCCCAGTAGCATGGTATTTTAGTTTATCCCTAGTGAGGTAACAAAGTAAGGTAAAGATACCAAAGTGGATCGCAGAACTTTCTCTCACGTTCACTGCACTAGCCACCCCCCGTTACTCCAACTAATGCACACGTTCCCTGTGGCGCCCCGACCCGAGTACGATACAGTGATGCTGTGTGTCACCGGTTAAGCGATACAACCGAGGTTACGGGTTTACCAATCCCCGGCCAAAACCTTTGGCAGGTGTTGCTCGGAATTGATCATCGGCAACACAACACCCCGATTGATGCCTTAACACAGGCACAACTATCATAGCATAATAATAAGATCAAGACTTGTGGAACAACTGGCACATCACAGACTCTACGACACAAATCATATAGTTCAACTCTTATAATAGAGAAAGATAGCAAATGACAACCAGAGGTCACAGACCCAACATTACAACAAGCGGAAGCAAATTAAGTTGTTCTAAACAACAAGATCCAAAATATGGCCTAAGAGGCCTACAGATAAACATCACAGCGCCAGCTGTTCCAGGATGTCCCAAGCTGCCACCTGAGAACCCCAGACTACTCGTCGACGTCCACAAAGAACCCACCTTCGAGGTCGGTGAAGTCCTCCTCTGAAACAAAACAAACGACGTTGAGTTCGACGAACTCGCAAGATTATATATAGAGCTTTAGCTCTATGAGGCTTTCAAAGATATATGGTTGTTTTGCATAAAGCTGATTTTATTTATGAAAACATAACTCAAAGGCATCGACTATTCAGAATATTTTCAAAAGAGGTAAGGAGTAACCCTTTCTTTCATCACCTTACTCATCATCAACCATTGTACCTGTTTCAACAAGGCACCTCCCCGAATCACCCTCGAGGAAGCTCACCTTACAATCTTGAGTGGTACCTCTAGTACCCAGTTTTTAATCATTCCGTTAAAGTTATTCTATGATCTTATCGTCCTTTCCCAAGTTGTCCTTAACCGTGGACACGGCTTTTTCGAAAAGATTTACCCTGCAGGGGTGTACAATGTTTGCCACGCGTACCGTCCGGCCATTACCTAGCTTTTAGCTCTCTTCCTTGGAGAACCGGCTGGGTGGGAGCGGTGTCGACTTCTCCCTCGTTAAGGACTTTCCAGGATCATCAGTGGCGGTAGGACTGCCAGGATCACAACACCCCGCCCCACAGCCACTCATTTTCCTAACACCACCATCCTCATCCCAGTTCATACCACCATCATCACGCACGCGCAAATGGAAGCCCGAACTAGAGGACCCTGGCTAGCCCCGCTCGAGTTATTTAGTCTATGAGGGTTCCTGCACTGCGAATGCATAGGCCTCACGCATGGTTGCACGCTCAGTCTTGGTTCGGGAGGTAAAGAACTCGCACCTAGGCGGCGAGAACGAGACAAAGCACCACAACCACAGTGGCCTCTCATCCCCACCTTCTTAGCATCTTATCACCTGTCACCACATTCCTCCACCATCATCTCAACATTTCACCTGTTTCCAACAAGACATATATCCATCGTACAGCTATGCATATAACTAGGCATGGCTAAGCATCACATAGCATTTATAAGTATCTCGGCCAACAACACAAACCTATGGATAATAGGTGGGAAACAGGTATTGGCATCGGAAACTTAATGCAACTATAGGATACTCTAATCCAACAAAATTGACATTTGGAACCGCATGCAATAATATAGTGGAGACAATATTTGCGGAAACATAGGATAAGATATGCTCAGAGGGGGATTACGCTTGCCTTGTTGAGCGGAGTAGTCATGATGCTCGACTCCGGACTCGTGATCTACCGGAGAGCAAACAACACCGGAAAACAGAAACAACATTCAACACATGGCAATTGTGCAATGCATCCAGAGATGATAATATGACATTTTAATGCATCGACTTATTATACACTAGCCGACAATTTAAATGGGGCGAGAAACAAAACTCGTCGAGAGAGGAGTACACCCCATATTTATCTTAATGAATCTCCTGGTGTCCGGAGGTGCATTACGGTTACGGTGAGCAAATATGTATGACCACATTTTAAAAGGGTTAGTTCACAAATTTGTGCCCAAATTTGGTATAACACGCCAAATTTATGATGACCGATTAAAAAGGTATTACTTTTTATAACTTACTAAAGTAGCTATGTTCTTTTAATTATTTTATTTCCTCTTCTAAAATCTGTCCCCTTTTATAAATTTTGCAAGACAACAATTACAACCAGTTATTCAAATTTGGAAAAAGACGAATTTGGAATTTTAGTAGGCACTGAATCAAATCGGATTATCCGAATTTTACATAATCGGAATATCCGATCGAGGAGGCAGACTGAGAAAATGGCTAAGGACCAGAGTGTTCCTCGCACTGATAGGAATCGGAAATTCCGAAACATGCAGGATCGGATTATCCGATGTCTACGGGGAGGGAAGAAATTCTTCTAAGGACTGGAGAAAAACTTGCACTGGCATCAGTCGGATTATCCGAAGCTTCATCGTTCGGATTATCCGAACCAACAGACGAGCACGGCAGCGAGCGGCAGCTCGCGTGCGACGGAGAACCACGGGGAATGGAGGAGGGAGAAAAGGTTCAGAACGGCGGAGTGCTCACCCTGAACGCGTATGCGAGCTCGGCGTGGCTGGGGATGCACCGTGGCGGCGGGTATCGTCCGCGACGACGGCGGCGGTGGTCGGCGGGAAACCGGACTGCGGCGGCGATTGAATGCCTCCGGGCTCGATTCCTTCGGAGGAAAGGAGGAGGGCAGCACGGCGGAGCTTTTGGTTGGCGGCGATTTGCTCGGGAGGACCACAGCCTCGGCGCTAGGCGGCGGCCATGGATCGGCTCGTGGAGCTCGGGGAGAGAGAGGATGGGGGAACGGGGAGCAAGTGACGAGCGGATAGGGTCGGGGAGCAGCCTCGTGCGGCTCTCTTCCTGCAGGGGAGAGGGCAGAGGGGCCCATGGCGAGCTCGAGCTCGAACTGGTCCGGCGGGAGCTGTGCGCTCGGTCGCTACAGGCGCAACGAAGGAGACGACCACCTTTCTGAAAAACCCCTGCATTAAGTCGGATTATCCGATTCTTTAAAAATCGGATTATCCGAGTTTATTTTGTTACAGTTTGGTCCATTTTCTTTTGTTTCTTCTAAAAACAGCAGCAGTTCCCTGAATTAAGTTGAGGCACTTATATATCTTAGAAAAATATGACAAAATTTGGGTAGCCTCCCCATATAGTATAGAAGCACCACAAAAATTGGCGTCGCAACATAAAATTGTTTGGACCACTTTTGTTTAGAAAGGTGAATAGGGCATTTTTGCTAAATTCAACGATGTTGCTCCTTTAACAATTTGGAGCAAAAGCAAAATATTATTTTGGAGCTCTTGGAACTTCCTTGACAGATAGGGGATGTCAAAGTAATTTTGTTTTGCAACTTTGAGTGCCATCATTGTGTGGAAGTTTTGTTCGAGCACTTTGGGCATTTTGTTTTAGCAACTCAATATCATTCCGATATCAATGTTGTATTAACTCAAGAGAGACATGTTTATGCATGGATGCCATGATGCAATTAACACAAAAGTGGAAAAATTACACAGGTTTTTAGGTTCTCAGTTTTGGGCTGTTACATTCCCCCACACACGCTCTCATAAACATGCTTGATCAAAACAGGTAAACAAGAACGGGCTACATAATATGCATCTATACTCATAACTGAAACAAACATTGTAATCTCAAACATATATTAACTCATAAAGATCCACCACAAAGGTATTACAACGGTGACCGTAATCATGTTCAGCAGCTCATACGGTGCTAATTAGTGAAGCTCAAGAGAGGAGAGATACATAAGTTACTTCCACAAACCCATAGTCCAGAGGTGGACTACTCCCTCTTCATCATGGAGACGGTGGTGAAGTCGATGGAGAAGATGGAGACCACGCCGGCAGCGCCCCGCCGGAGTTTTCCCCCTCCAATCTGCAGCTCCTGATCTCCGTTTCGGTGTTTCTGTGTTTGTGCGGCGCTCCTTCCAGAGAATGACGGGGGACCTTTTTTATAGGCGTTTTTAGGTCAAGGCAATGTCGGTGGAGAAGAGATCGAAGGCAACGGAGCCACGAGGCCCAAATGGGTGGGTCCCACACGGCCTATGTACCTGGCCACGTTGGCCATGCCCGTTTGGCCCTCGGGCCTCCGTTTGCTCGCTTCCTTTTTCCGTAGTCCTTCTTCCTTCCAAATATTGACGCCTGTAATTTCCAGGTGATTTCGTTGACGTTTGGGTCCCTGAAACATTAAAATAAGAAAACGGGGTTTTCTGCCTGCGCATAGTTAATTCCATAAAAATAGGAAATCATTAAGATATTTCCAAAATCATGATAAAACATTGATATAACCCTTATATGATGCAAATATGATTGGAATATAAGCAATTAAAGTGCAAAGTTCATGTATGCATTTTACATGTATCAGCTGGGCACCCCGTTGCCAGCTCTTTTTGCAAAATTATAGATAAGCAGATGTAAGCTGCTAGTCTGGAGTAAAATTTGTTTGACAAGTGTAATAAAGACCATCTACCCCTTCCTCATGAGCTGGTAAACAGAGACACAAAAAAGAGTAACAATTTTGAATAATTTAAAGGTAGCACATGACAAATTTACTTGGAGTGGCAGGAAAATACCACATATAGGTAGGTATGGTGGACACAGATGGCATGGATTTTGCTCAGGGTTTCGGATGCACGAGAAACATTCCCTCTCAGTACAGAGTTTAGGCTAGCAAGGTTATTTTAAGCAAACACATAACGTCAACTGGTACAAAAAGAACCATATGATGAACATATAAGAAAAACTATAAGACTCCACACTGTCTTCCTTGTTAACCAAAACATCATTTTAACAGAAAATATCTAGACTTTGGAACTACCAATTATGAAAAATCAAATAACTACAAGCTTTACGGTAGTTCTTCACTAATGAGCCTTTACTTTCATGATACACAAGTTTAAACATCACTTGATAACTCAAAACAATTGACAAACATCAAGTTACTCAAGAAAAATGATCTACAAGACTATGTAAGCATTTTCTTTATACCATTACCACATGCATAGCATTTTATATTCCAACCAAACACCAATCAACTTATTTAACAATTCTCCAAACAAATATAAGTGAAGCAAGAGAGTACTTTCTTCAAAAGAACTAATAGCTCTGAACAGGAATACTCAACAAGTATAATTGAAAAACAAGAGTATTCAAATGAAAAAGCGGAGCGTGTCTCTCTCCCAAACAAAAGTGCTAGGGTCCAACTAGTTATGACCAGAGAACAAAACATAAACAAACTGAAAATAAAAACACACAGACGCTCCAAGAACAACACTTATAATGTGAAGAAATAAAAATATAGTCTCACTAGAGATGACCTGATAATTTGTTGATGAAGAAGGGGATGCCTTGGGCATCCCCAAGCTTAGATGCTTGAGTCTTCTTGATGTTGGGGAGGTCCAGGGGAGCCTCCCCAAGCTTAAGCTCTTCTCTCTTCTTGATCTTATTTTATCATCCTTCTCTCTTAATACTTGAAAACTTCCTTCACACCAAACTCAACATAAATATCATTAGCGGGTTAGTGCACCAAACATAATCTCACTTGGTTCTGTAGAGACACATCATAAACATCATTTTAAACATTAGCTACTGTTTACTAGCCTTATGTGAAGCTCTTCCACCTTTAAAGAATTTCACTTAACACTTGTAAAAGAGAGAATGCAAAACAAAGACATAATCTGCCAAAACAAGAACAGTCCGTAAAGACGAATTTTTTCCAAGCACTTACGTCGTTCAAATCAAAAAACGCTGATCTAACGAAAGATAGGTACATAGCTCAGGATTCTGCACAAAAATTTCATATTAAAATAATGTTCCGCGATTTTTCACGAATGTTTACCGTGAGGCACAGAAATATGTTTCTGGGCAGCAAACTAAACTTTTAGCATATCTTGCTATTAGAGGCTCTTCTTGGCACAACAAAACGAAAAAAATAAGATACAAAGGAATAGTTACAGAAGTAAGCAAATTCCTTGACTCAACAAAAGAAAATAACAGGAAATAAAAATGGGTTGCCTCCCATAAGCGCTTTTCTTCAACGCCTTTTAGCTAGGCTCAAAGCAAAAATCAAGTATTATCAAGGTTAGACTTTTCCAAAGAAAGCTCAGAAGTTTTTTCAATAATGCATTGTATCTTATCTATGTAAATTTCAGAGTATCCTCTCTCACTGCTTTTAGGTACACTGCTCTCTTCAAACAATCCAATCAAAATTGTTTTCCAAAGCTTCATGCATTCCTATAAGTTTAAAAGGAATTGGTACTTTTACTTCCCCTTCATAATGAGTACTCCTAGTATATTTAAGCCTATCAATTTCCAAAGTTTCAAGAGTATTTATAACATTAATGTAACAATCAAGCATCTTATAACGAATGAAAACTTTTCTAGCTTCCCTAGCAACATCACCAAATTCTTTAAGCAAAGTCTCTAAAACAAAATCTTTCTTTTCACCATCTTCCATATCATAGAGTTTAAGAAACATTTGTTGCATTATGGGATTAAGGTTAACAAACCTGGCTTCTAACATGTGCACTAAAGAAGATATAGCAATTTTATAATTATAAGCAAGCTCAACCAAAGATATATCCTCAAAATCATCACACCTTCTCACATGATTAAAGAATTCTTCAATATTATTCCTCCCAATGATAGAACCACTACCTATCTTTATGTCTTTCATGGTAAACTTAGGTAAAAGCATGATGAATAAACAGAAAACATAAATCGAAATAACCGGATGCAGGATTTTTTTTTTGTGTTTTTGATTTTTAAAAGCAAACAAGATAAAATAAAAATAAACTGAGCAAGACAAAAACAAAGTAATGAGATTGGAAGTGTGAAACTCCCCTTGCTGTAGCTTTTGACTCCCCGGCAACGGCGCCAGAAAATGTGCTTGATGACGTGAAAACACACGTTCGTTGGGAGATCCCAAGAGGAAGGTATGATGTAGTGCAGCAGCAATTTTCCCTTGTAATTCTACCAAGGTTATCGAACCAGTAGGAGTCAAGAGAGCTTCAGAAGGTTGACAACGGCACCAGAAAATGTAGCGTCTTGACGGGAGAGAAGCCTCCTAACGGCGCCAGAAAATATGGTGGTTGTCGTGGACCTGCACACAACACAATAAAACTACTTTGCCCCAATGAAACAGGAAGGTTGTCAATCTCCCCGGCTTGCTGAATACAAAGGCTTAAACGTATGGTGTGGAGAACAATTATAATTGCAGAAAATAACAGAAAACAAATGATTGCAGAGCGTGATGGAAATGGTGTTTTTATCAGTGTAAAAGAATAGACTGAGGTCCACAGTTCACTAGTGGTGTCTCTCCATAAAAGATAGCATACATGTTGGGTAAACAAATTACAGCTGGGCAATTGACAAATAGCAAGCGCATGACAATGCAATATATGACATGATTGTTTATTGTAGTATTTGTTGGGCATTACATCATAATACATGGACCGCTTACTAAAGCTAGCCGCTTACTAGCTGCATCCATGACTAATAATCCACCTCCGGGATAGCATTCGTGTCTCCCGTCAATATTAAGTTGCAAGCAACGGATAATTGCATTAAGCAAAGTGTGTAATGTAAACAAACGCATTAGACTTAACAGCAGTACCCTTAAGCTAAGCATTAGTTATTTTACCCCTAGTGGCAACAGCACATCCACAACGTTAGTCGTTTCTGTCGCTCGAGCCCAGATTTTTGGAGGCATGAACCCACTATCGAGCATAAATACTCCCTCTTGGAGTCACAAGCATCTACTTGGCCAAAGCATCTAATAGCAACGGAGAGCATGCAAGAACATAAATAAAACAATAGATATATTGATAAATAACTTGATCATAACATCACTATTCATCGGATCCCAGCAAACAAACATGTAGCATTATAATAAAATGATCTTGATCATGTTAGGCAGCTCACATGATCTAAACATGATGGCACAAAGTGGAGAGACAACCATCTAGCTACTGCTATGGACCCGTAGTCCAACGATGAACTACTCACGCATCACTCCGGAGGCAGGCATGGTGATGTAGAGCCCTCCAGTGATGATCTCCCTCTCTGGCAGGGTGCCGAGAAGAGCTTTAGAACCCTCCCGATCTAGGGTTGACGACGGCGGCGGCGACGGAACTTTTCATGGAATAATGATCGGGTGTTTAGAGTTTTTGGGACGAGGAGATTATATGGGCGAAAGGGCGGCGCGTGGGGCCAGCCGAGGGCCCCACACACCACCTCGGCGCGCCGGCCAAGGGGGCCGCGCCCTAGTGGTGTTTGGCCGCCCTGGATCGCCTCTTCGTGCGCCCTTCGGACTTCGTCTTCGTGTCGGTGAAAAACCGGGCTCCGTTGATTTTCGTCCAATTCCGAGAATATTTCCCGACTAGCTTTTCTGAAACAGAAAAACAGCAGAAAACAAGAACTGGCACTGTGGCATCTTGTTAATAGGTTAGTCCCAGAAAATGCATAAAAATGATATGAAGTGTATATAAAACATGTTGCAATTGGTATAAAACATGCATGGAACATAAAAAATGATAGATACGTTTGAGACGTATCAAGTATCTACAAGTTGAAAGATAAATGGGCTGAATGTTATATGAGAGATGTGTTCAGTTTGGGAGTGAGAAGTACACAACTTAGTGAGAGCTTCAACGATTCATTGAAAAACCATTTGAAATCAGATTTTCATATTGTTCGGTTCTTGATGCATTTTGAGAGCACAGTGGAGGTAAAAAGAACAAAGGAATTGCAATCTGAATTTGAGCAAAGGAAGAAGTTGCCAAGAATCATGATGCACACACCTATGTTGGTGCTAGCAAGCAAAGAATACATTCCAATTATGTTTGAATCTTTTCGAAGTGAATATGAGAGATCCATGGCTGCATGCGCTAGAGTGTTGGATGGAAATAACAAAATTTGGGGTTGCTATTGGGAGTTTGCATGGTGATTTAGAATTTGAGGAGGAGCACATAGTGATTGGTGATCCTTTGACCAAAACAGCTTCATGTAGGTGTGGAATGTTCAATAGGAATGTGGTAGAGAATCCAAAGTTTGAAGCCCAACTTTGGTACAAGGGTGTGTCTCACAAGTTTTACACTATGGCATCTAAAGTAGCCAACTCTCTAGAGTGTCGTTTGATATTAGAAGATGCACTTGATTGCGTTAGTCCACAACTAGATGAGAAACTCAATGAACTATGAATGCTACAAACAAGCCATGTGATGACCAAGAAAATGTTGACCCAAATGTGCAACTAACTAGTGAGTTTCTTAGTTCCGCAAAGCTCAAGAAAAAAGAGGTTCAATCAAAAAACTTGAGGAGAAAGAGAGGTTGGCTTGATAAGTTACTCAAGGGGAAGCGCAAACTAACTAAAGGTGCCTCATCCAAAAAAAAGCAAAGGTATGTTCCCATCTATACATGATATATTGTTACCACTCATTCCTAGACTAAATACTAGAATTTCATGGCAGCAACAAAAGAAAAATGATGGTGCACAGCCTCAAGTAAGAGTGGAGAAGGATGATGGTGTACAACCTCAAGCAAATGTGGAGGTTCAAGAGAGCAACACGTTCATCAGTTACACACAGTTGTTGATGGCTCCCCCTGGTGGTGTTTATGATGAAGATTTGTTCTAACATGTACAAGCTTGTTAGATAGTATTTTGTACATTTTGACTAGTATTTGGACAAAGATGACTATAGTATTTTGGATTTTGGGGGCTGACTATAGTCTTTCGTGGCCTAAGTGTACAAGTAGATTGGCCTAATTTATGTACTTCAAGGATTATGTAAGAACAGATTGTTGTTGCCAAATTTGAGTTACTAATGCTACAAAGTTTGTACATTGTTCAATTCATTTTGATTTCATTTTCTAATTGATTGTATAATGAATGCCTCAGTTCAATTCTTCTTCAGTTCATTTTCGGTACTAAATTCTGCAGATTAAACACTTTACTGATGTTGTCTCTATTTTCAGTTTACTGAATTTCTCTGCTGTTTGTGTAGTAGAGACATGTCCTCGCTGCTTCCAGGTCCTGGGTGCCCGAACCAGTCCGAGCGGGCGGGTGGAGGGGCCGTCGGAACGTGCGGAGGCAGCCGCCAGAGGGCAGGCGGACAGAGCAGCCAGAGGTGGGCGGCCATCGAGGCCGTTTCCTCATGTCCTGGAGGAGCAGCCGGAGCAGCTCGTCTCCCTTCCCCGCGGTGCCATATTGGGAGCTAGCTCCTTCCCCTGCAGCTCGGCGACGGGAGCAGCAGCAGGAAGGGGATGGACTGAGCGGACCAAGTCTATTTGCCGTCGACTCATTGCAGTCCTTTGGATGGGGATGGACGGTGGATGTGATGCCTCAAGTCACGTTGTGCCTCGCCTTGAGCGAGGCACGGGATCTCAGTCCCCTGCTGGCAACCTCTACCACACACCCTCTCCAGCTCTTCCTGGCGACCGGGACGGACCCCTCCTACATGGCGCCACGACGAGGAGGTCGCTCCTCGGCTCCCGGGGACCGGCACTACCCGTCGACAGACTCCTCTGCTTCGCCTTGAGGCACGCAGATTGGAGCGTCGTCCTCCTCTCCTCAGCCACGCGTGTGAAGGAGGAGGAGGTGTCGCACACCAAGGAAGCAATGTCGTCTCCTCCAACCCACGCAGCCACCAGTTCCAATCCGGGCTTGTTATGTTCTACTTTCGCCAAGCGGCGATGTCGGGGGGCTGCCCCTGGGTAGGGCAAAGAGGTGGTGTTAAGAGCTGTAAAGAGTGGGCCGGATCAAGGTCAAGCCGGATCACTTGGGCCGGATCCCTTGGACCGGATCACTTGGGAGAGTCAGTTGGCTCCCAATCATGCTAAAGTGCAGGGAGAGGCCAAAGGCATCAGACAAAGTCTAGCCGGATCAGAGGAAGGGATCCGGCTTAACCTAGCCGGGTTGGTCAGGAAGGATCCGGCACAGGGCAATGTCGGAATGCACAAGGGCCAAGTAATGTCAGTAAGTTCACGGGTCCTGCAGGTCTCCTGCCCGAGGCTCAGAAGACAGCCAGGTCGAGCCACGGGTTTTCCGGGTCGCAAGGCCCTAGGCGCTGACTCGGCTATTTCGGGAAAGGGCAGTGGCCTAGGCTCCGGTGGGCTACGCTGGCTTAAGCTCAAAGAGGAAAAGATAGACCTGCCGTTGGACTGACGATGAGCTGGACTGAGTGACAGTAGCCAGAGCTTGTCCTGTTCCTCTTGTCCATGCCATTGTCATCTCCGGCCAGGGGCAGAATGGTAATCCGGTTAGTGTATAAATAGACCAGCACATCCTCCAGGGCGAGGGACGACGAAGAAGAAGCCTCATTTCCCCCCTTGCTCCATCTTCCTCCTAGAGCTCTCACCATTGTTGCTTCATACAGCTCGAGGAGCACTTTGTACTTGTCATCATTGAGATATAAAGAGAGTAGGCTAGTGCTGCAGTAGGGGTGTTACCTCCACAAGAGGGCCCCGAAGCAGGGTACATCTTGGTGTGCTTTGGTTGTTCTTGGTTTTGCTCGTTCTGGTTGTTCTTGCGTGTTCTTCGTTGTTCTTCATGCGTGCTTCTTGAGCGCGCACACCCTCCCCGGATCCCCCAACGTCCTAGCGAGCCCCCAACTTAAGCCATCCTATGGCATCTGCCGTGACACCACCACGACAGTTGGCGCCCACCGTGGGGCAAGCAGTGGCGTTGGCTGGGGTTTCCATCCGGACGGGTTCCGTCACCAGCTCCGGCGTACGCGTGCTGTCAGGGCTCGTCTGCAACTACGGCGGGTTCACCTTCATCAGCGACAACGCCGGCTGCTTCGCGGGAGGGCCACTCCCTGTGGATGGGTGCTTCATCCAGTTCGGCAGCTTCCTCACCTACGTCACCACCGAGCTTGTCCGCGAGTACCCGGCGCAGGTGCTCGTGGCCGAGGACCCTCCTTCTTTCCGCGCAGCTCTCGGACGGCGTAGCGCTCGCCCCGGGAGTAGCGTGGAGGTGATGATGACCGGACCAAGTGCTGGAGCAGGCAAAGGAGATGCCGGCAATAGCATGCCCGAGGTACTGGTCACGCCAACCGATCCGGTGGACAAGCCGGCTCGGACGGCGAAGTTCCCAAAGGAGAAACCGGATCCGGTTGGCCCACTTGGCATGTCAAGTAGGGAGGCTCCCTTAGAGGATGTCCTGGAAAAGTTATCTCGGCCAGTGGCACCTGGGCAAACGTAGAGTCCACTATAGCTGAGTTAGAGGCAGAGCGCCTGAGGTTGCAAAGAGAAGCCCGGTTAGTGGTAGAGTCTAGGCAAGCATTTGATAGAGACATGAGAGAATATAATGCTGCCAATGGTATCACCGATGGTTTCACTCCGGTAGCGCCTCACCCACGCAAGAGAGCAGATTTGCGTAACAGGGGTAAGGACCTCAATGACGAGTTAGCTAGAGCCGCAAGATCGAGCTCGAGTAAGGCTACTAGTCATAGATCGGGTACAGGCAAGCCGGTGTATAGCTCCCCGGCCAAGAATCTTAGGGCTGCAGCGGCAGCGCGAGCCGAGTTGACCACATTAACCGGGGATGCTTGGCGCAAGCAGGCAGAGAGGGTCAATGAGCTGGTTGATGTGTGTAACCGGCAGAATGAGGCTTACCGGAAAGCTAATCCGGACGCTGGTGGTTCTCGGGTAGTAGTGTCGGCTAAGGCTGTTAGCCAGAGATCCAAGGGGCAAGCGTCATCCCCGCATGTCGGAGTTGACCGGGCCCAAAGCGTGAATTCGGGCAAGAGCAAACAGCTGCAGGCCTATGATGCTGAGTATGCCGGCAAGCAGCTAGCTGCTCAAGGAAGAGGTGGCCAGAGCAGAAACAATGGCGGACAAGGCAATCCGGGAGCCGGAAGGGGTAATTCGGCTGGCCGAGGTCAACCACCTCGTCCTCCTGGGCAGAATCAACCCCGGCAGGAGCAGCAAGTAATGGTGCAAGCGCAGCAGCAAGGTGGTGGCCAGGCGGGCTACCGCTATGATGATGGTAATTCGGCTATGGCGCGAGCCGGATACCAAACGTATGATAATGCACTTGCATCCAGGCTGGGACCTCGGACATTGGATCCGGATGATCAGCGTCTCAAGTTGGATAGGATTTACCAGTCCGAGAAGCTGGAAGAGCAAGGCCCACCAGGTCCTCCATGCTTTGGGCCTCGGATCATGAACGAGCCGAACGTGCCGTTGTTTCAGCTTGGCCGAATCACAAAGCCGTATAACGGCAGCACTAAGCCGCAGGATTGGCTGATAGACTATGTATCCTCGGTGCACATTGCGGGGGGCAATCGCCGATGGGCGGTCCGGTATCTCCCGCATATGTTGGAAGGGCCAGCCCGGATTTGGCTGAATAACTTACCAGAGGGTAGTATCAACTCTTGGATGGATTTGGAGCAGGCGTTTTACAGCAACTTCTCCAGCACTTACAAGAGGCCAAACCGACCTCAGCTCTTGTCTGCGTGCAGGCAGGAAGAGCGGGAGACAGACCGAGAATTTTTGACTCGGTGGAGCAACATTCGCAATTCTTGTGAAGGTGTCGTGGAGGAGCAGGCCATTTCTTGGTTTGCGCAGGGTTGCCGACATGGCACCCCGCTTTGGCAGAAGCTCCAGAGGGATATGCCAAAGACCCTGGCGGAAATGATCCGGATAGCAGATACATATGCTCTTGGCGATCCGACGCAGCCAGCGTTGGATGTGGTGGGAACAAGCAGGAGGCAACCGGTCAACAACCGAACTGGACCATTGAGGCCCAGTGACCGACATGAGTTCGGTTATAAGAGGAGAGATCCGGATTATAGATACGGTTCAGATCAGGTTGCTGCAGTAAATATGGATCATCCTGATAGCCAGAGACCAAAAAATGAGGGTCCAGCTTGGAGGCCGAATCAAGGTGCCTGGGCAAAGAAAGTGTGGGATGGACCGAGTCCACCTCTAACTTTTGAGGCAATGATAGATGGGCCTTGCCGTTATCACACAACAGACCCACGCAAGCCGGCCAATCATTCAACTCGGAATTGTAGCTGGCATCATCGCATCCAGGCGGAAGGTCAGAGAGGGCCACCTCAGAGAGGTGCTCCTAGACCGAATTTCAGGCCAAATACGCCTTTATCCGGAGCCAATGCAACCCCGGTGAACGAAGGAGCTCCAAGGCCGGCAGCCACAAAGCCGGTTAACCTGGTAAATATGGGAGGCAACAACAACAATGCTGGTCCGAGTCGGCAAGGTGGATACCCCGGAAATGATTACAAGGAGGCTCATCAAAGTTATGTGGTTTTTGTGACCGAGCCAACTGACAAGAAAAGTCAGCTGCGAAGGGCGAAGGAGGTGAATGCAGTCACACCAGCAGTCCCAAAATACCTGAACTGGTCCGAGCAGGAGATCACTTGGAGCAGGGCTGATAATCCCAGGGTTATGCCAAGCCCAGGAAACTACGCACTGGTGGTGGATCCGACTTTGGTTGGACCAAGATTAATGTGAAATTCACTCGAGTCTTGATTGACAATGGCAGTGCTATAAACATCATGTATCGGGACACAATGGTCAAGTTGGGTTATTCGCCGAATCAGTTGCAGCAGAGCAGTTGCACCTTCCATGGTATAGTACCCGGGGTGTCTTGTTCCCCAATGGGTAAGATCTGGGTAGATGTGCTGTTTGGTACCAAGGACAATCACCGACTTGAGAGTCTCGAATTCGAGGTGGTAGACTTGGAGAGCCCATACCATGCTCTGCTCGGCAGGCCGGCATTAGCCAAGTTCATGATATCCACTCATGTGGCCTACCTCAAGATGAAGATGCCTGGCCCGAATGGTATCATCACCGTTGCGGGAGATTACAAGAAGGCCATACAGTGTGCCACGGTCGGTTCCACCTTAGCCGAGTCGTTGGTGATCCAAGCTGAGAAGAGCAAGATGCATGAAGTAGTGGCGATGGCGAAGTCAGCTCAGCTCGGCGTGCTGGCTATGACCAATCCGGATGCAGGTGCAACATTTGAGGTGCCCAAGGAGACAAAGAAGATCCCCATTGACCCGGAGAATCCGGAGCGCATGGCCATCATTGGTGCCGGGTTGGGCGAGAAATAGGAAAGCGCGCTCTGTCACTTCCTCCGTGAGAATCGGGATATCTTTGCATGGTCGGCTAAGGACCTGCCTGGTGTTCCGAGGGAGTTGGCAGAGCACTCTTTATTTGTCAGGCCGGATGTGAAGCCGGTGAGGCAACCGACTCGGCGTCTTTCAGACGATCGAAGAAAAGTGGTGCTTGATGAGCTGGCTAAGCTACTTGCAGCCGGATTCATTATGGAGGTGTTGCATCCAGACTGGATATCCAATCCGGTTCTGGTAGAGAAGAAGAAGGACGAACCAGCGGTGATCAAGGTGTGGCGCATGTGCATCGACTTCACCAACCTGAACAAGGCGTGCCCGAAGGATCCCTTTCCTTTACCTCGGATTGATCAAGTGATCGATTCTACTGCTGGGTGTGAGTTGTTGTCTTTTATTGATGCGTACTCTGGTTTTCACCAGATACCACTGAACCCCAAAGATCAAATAAAGACTGCTTTTATTACCCCGTATGGGGCGTATTGCTATCGTGTCATGTGTTTCGGTTTGAGAAATGCCGGTGCAACTTATCAGAGATGTATGCAGAAATGCTTACACTCTCAAATGGGCAAAAATGTGCAAGTGTATGTCGATGATATCGTCATCAAAACTAAAGAAAAACGCACTCTCCTCGAGGATCTCGAGGAAACATTTGTGAACTTGAGAAAGTATCGGTTAAAATTGAATCCGGATAAATGCACCTTTGGTGTCCCGGCTGGAAAGTTGCTCGGTTTCCTTGTATCGAGCCGAGGTATTGAGGTGAATCCGGCTAAGATCCGAGCCATAGAAAACATGAAATTGCCTAAATGTCTAAAAGATGTGCAAAAGTTCACCGGGTGTCTAGCCTCGTTGAGTCGGTTTGTGAGTCGGCTAGGAGAAAAAGCCTTGCCCTTGTATCATTGATGAAAAAGAGCACCGGGTTCACATGGACCCCGCAGGCAGACTCGGCTTTCAATGAATTAAAAAAGATGTTGTCCACTGCACCAATTTTGGCATCACCTTTGCCGAATGAGCCAATGCTACTTTACATTGCGGCCACTAACCGGGTCGTAAGTGTGGTGATAGTGGTAGAGCGAGAAGAGGAGGGTAAATCCGTGCAGAGACCGGTGTACTATTTAAGCGAGGTGATCTCAACCTCAAAGCAAATTATCCTCACTACCAGAAGATGACATATGGTGTATACCTGGCGGCCAAGAAGTTGAAACATTACTTCCAGGAGCACCCGATCACCGTAGTATGCGAAGCTCCAATCTCGGAGATCATTGGGTGCAAAGATGCGACTGGCCGAGTTGCCAAATGGGCAATAGAAGTGTCTCCTTACACCCCGCATTATGAGAGAAGAGATGCTATCAAGTCTCAGGCTTTACCGGATTTCCTTTGTGACTGGGCCGAGATGCAGTATGAGCCACCCAAGCCGGATTACAATTACTGGAAGTTGCACTTTGATGGCTCCAAAACCAAAATCGGACTGGGTGCTGGGATAGTACTCACATCACCGAAGCAAGATCAGTTGCGATATGTGTTGCAGATTCATTTCTCAGCATCAAACAATGTGGCCGAATATGAGGCACTGATCCATGGGCTTAATGTGGCTAAGGACATCGGCATCCGCCGGATAGAATGTTTTGGTGATTCAGATTTAGTGGTGCAGCAGTCTTCTGGAAATTGGGATGCCCTTGATGCCAATATGGCACTATATCGTTTCATGTCCAGAAAATTTCAGGATTTTTTGAAGGCTGCGAGTACAAGCACATACCTCGGCTGGAGAACGAAGCTGCTGATATCCTGTCAAACTCGGGTCGTCTAGGGATGCAATCCCACCCGGGATATCCTTGAATCACCTAAGGATCCCTTCAATCAAGCCTTCGCCTGATTCCGAGTCAATTTTTATCCCAAAGCAAGAATCTGAAGCTGTTCCTATGAATGTTGATGTCGGGTACATTTGGGAAGACCCGGGGACTGCATGGCGAGACTCGGGGACTGCGCACCGAGACTCGGGGAATGCTAACCAAATCTTAGGGAAGAGGGAAGAGAGGAAGATGGTGCTAACCGAATCTTAGGGAATGGACAGAGACTGATAGAAGAAATAATGGCGGCCGAACCAGTGGAAATAGATGAGCACTTATTCCCTTTGCATCCAGTACCGGAGTGGGCTGAAGAA
Organism: Poa pratensis; assembly: GCA_947311845.1. Taxonomy (NCBI): domain Eukaryota; kingdom Viridiplantae; phylum Streptophyta; class Magnoliopsida; order Poales; family Poaceae; genus Poa; species Poa pratensis. Next base: position 23,191,897 of record CAMZMU010000033.1, on the reverse strand, counting down.
ATCATGAAGTTCATGTCGGAGGGGAGTTTGCCAAATGATGAAACCGAAGCTAGGCGAGTGCAGAGGAGGTCCAAGGGTTACACCATCATAAACAAGGAGTTATACAAAAGGAGTGCAACCGAGGTGCTACAGCGTTGCGTGGAGCCAGCCGAGGGCAAGGAGATGCTCCTGGAGATACATCAAGGAGAATGTGGGCATCATTGCAGTACAAGAGCCCTGGTGGCTAAAGTATTCCGGCATGGGTTTTACTGGCCCACTGCTCATGCAGATGCAGAGGACATAGTCCGAAAATGTGAAGGATGCCAAAGGTTTGCCAAGCAGACACACCTACCCGCATCGGCGCTCAAAACAATTCCTATCACTTGGCCGTTTGCTGTGTGGTGTTTGGATATGGTGGGAGAATTCAAGCCGGCTAGGGTAACATGACACATATGCTGGTGATGGTGGATAAGTTCACCAAGTGGATAGAGGTGAAACCAATCCGGAAAGTGGATGGTCATTCGGCTGTAACTTTCCTGAAAGAAATCATTTTGAGATACGGTTACCCCCATAGCATCATCTCGGATAATGGCACGAACTTTGCTGTGGGAGAGTTTGCCCGATTCTGCATGGATAAGGGGATCCGGTTAGACATAGCCTCAGTGGCACACCCAGAGTCCAATGGACAGGTGGAAAGATCAAATGCTTTGGTATTAGCTGGGATAAAAGCCCGGTTAATAGAACCTCTGGTAAAGACTCCGGGGCTGGATAGATGAGATACCATCAGTACTATGGGGTCTAAGGACCACGCCGAATCGGTCAACTGGCTATACGCCATTTTTTCTGGTATATGGGGCAGAAGCAGTGCTACCCACTGACATAGAATATGATGCACCAAGGGTGACAATGTATACCGAAACCGAGGCAAAAGAGGCCCGGGAAGATGCAGTGGATCTGCTAGAGGAAGCAAGAGAATTGGCCCTATCTCGGACAGCAGTATATCAGCAGGGTCTCCGACGTTATCATAGTCGGAAGATCAGCCCTCGAGTGTTTCATGAGGAGATCTAGTACTAAGGCTGGTGCAGCGCAGCAAAGGCCGACATAAGTTATCACCTCCATGGGAGGGACCATTCATTGTGAGCAAGGCTATGCACAATGACTCGTACTACCTTGTAGACGCACAGGAACCAAGGAAGGATGGCCTGGACAGACCCGGAGAAGAAACCAAGCGACCCTGGAATGTAGCTCTGCTTCGACCCTTTTACTCTTAAGGGCGCAATGTATGTATCTCAGTTTATCATAAATGAAATTTCGGCAATCCGAGTCTGGACTCGGGGACTGCCTCGTCCTTATGCATGTGTTTTTTATTACTGTTTTGTCCATACCGTTCATGTGTCGGATTGTTTTGAACCTCGTCCCAAAATTCAAGTAATGTATGCTGTGTTGTTGATCTCGTGACTCGACTGACAAACACCAAAATGGTAGTCAAGAGCAGAGGTGGGGAATATGGGAAACATGAAAATGGACTCGGGGACTCGGTCCAAAACCGATTCGGCACATGTCGTTTACTAACCCCTGTTATTTCTTTTTTGTTTATGTTAGATGATTCTAAACCACAACTCGCATGTTTCAAGTATTGTATGCTATGATTCCTATCTTGTGACTCGACTGTCAACACCTAAAAGGTAGACAAGAGCAAAGATTCGGCAAAAATAGTGAACAAGAAAACAGACTCGGGGACTCGGTTTAAGATGATCCAACATAAACCTAGTCCGGATCACATTAAGCAAAATAAAGTAGTCTCGAAGAACTTAAATTGTATATTACATCTGCTCCCGGCATACCGGGGATTTAATGTTTTTCATTAAGATAATTCAGGAAGAAGGAGCCATGGTTGCAGGAGACTCGGTTGCAGGATGAACTCGGATGATGGAGGAACCTCGGTTGAAAGAGGACCCTCACTTGCAGGAATGACCTTGGACGGAGAGCTTGAAGGCTTGGCAGACTCGGAAGCATCCGGATCAACTGAAGTCTTGGCGGTCTTGACTTGATCGGCAGTCTCAGCCGAGTCAGTGGCTGACGTCTTGGAAGTCTTGGCCGGAGATTGTTCGGCAGTCCTGGCCGAGTCACTGGCTGGCATCTTGGAAGTCTTGGCCGGAGATTGTTCGGCAGTCTTGGCCGAGTCGGAAGCTGGCACCTTGGTGGACTTGATACGAGGTTGTTCGGCAGAGTTAGCCGAATCACCAGACTCGCCCTCAGACTCGGCGTATTCGTCAAGGGAGGCATCGTCCGATTCCTCTTCTTCAGATTCTTCCCCATCCGAGTAGACCGGGCGTCCAGATCAAGATGCTTGTGTTTGCAAATTCGGCCATAAAGTTGGCAGCTTCTTCGCGGATCTTGATCCGGTTCGGATCTGAAGCCCATGAAGAACCCTCGCGAAGGGAGCGCACTTTGACGAGATCAATCAGCTCATACCAAGACATGATAAATAGCAAACCTGCGTCAGCACCAGCGCGGGCGGACGAAGATCTCCACTGCTTTAACCGGGTCTCCGCCTGATCCAGGTCTTTGATTAGCTCGTCCGCAGACCGGACTTGCCGGCTTCAGGAAACAAGACTCGGTGAGCTTTGAGACTTGCATTGAAAAGATCAATGTGGGACTCCTTCAAAGGAGCAATCCGAGCTTTAAGTGCAGTAATGTGATCTTCGATATCCCACGTCTCTGGTAGGGGAGCTCCAGCTAACTTAGCTCTCTCAGCTCGGGCATCTCTCACAGCTTTGGCGGCTTGAAGCCGGATGCTGGTAAACTCTCCTACATTCAGATAAGCTAACACCAATTAAACGAGAGGGAACACGAAATTATGTGTCGGATAAGAGCAGAGGAGGAAGAGGAGATTCGGCAAACTTACGATCCATGTCTTCATTGAGGCTGGCAAGATCAGCCAGCCATTTCGCGCTGACCGCCTTGTGAGCAGCCAGATCATCTTTCGCCGCTTTAGCTTCGGCTTCAGCGTCTACAACGACCGTTTGGATTTTCTTGTCCAATTCAGCCCGCTTCGCAAGCCCGGCTTTGAAAGCATCTCGCTCCTTCTGGATCGAATCTTTCTCACTTTGCAGCGAATCCCGGTCTTTCTTGAGCTTGGCCTTCACTTTTCCAACCCGGTCAAGCTCCCGCTGAGCCGAGTCACTTCTGACTTTTCCTCCGCTAAAGCGCGCTTGTGCTCCTGATCTTTCTTTTTCATCTCCTCACCTTGCGCATCGAAGGAAGTTTGGAGGGCCTGGTGTTGCAGGACTAACTGCTTAAAGATCTCGGGGACTGGCACCCGAGACTAGCAGCATGGAGCCAAAACGAATCTCGGGGACTGGAGGCCCGAGATTGATAAAAAGAAAGTTGACCGACTCAATTGGAAAAGAGACTCGGGGACTGGGAGTCCCACAATTTTTTCGGCTAAGACAAAATTCATGATCAAGTTTTAGAGATTCAAGCCGAATGACTTTCTTACTCGGAGGAGTTTCAGTCGTTCGACCCGAATCTCGGGGACTGGGAATAGTGCAGATTGATCATGATGAAATAAAAGCAGGATTCGGTAAAGTTACCTCGAAGACCCGGTTAGCTTCAGCGACCGAGGCCTGGACAGAGTGTAGAGATTGAAACATCCGGCTAGGCCAGCCGGGCGTGGCGACGCTGAAGTAGTTGAGCCTTCGGCAAGGTCCGCAGTATTCCAAGCTTTAACGAATTGCTCTGCGGAGCCGAGGTTGTCGCCGCTCGGAGTGCGGAGATTCGGCAGAACCTGGCCACTAAGTCGGGCGCGAGTGATCGCCTCAGAGAGTTGATCATGCACCCGAGTCACTGATGGAGTGGCGGAAACCTGTCTGCTAGCAACCACCTGCTTATCCGAGGTGGTTGGAGTCGTGCCAGAGGCGGCTGGCGTCGGCTTAGGTAGAGGCGATGCGCCCGGGGTCTTGGCTGGATCTGGCTGCCTCGGTTGGTTCTGGGACGCTTGTTGTGGTGGTTTAGATACTTCTTGTTGCTGCTTCTGCTGCTTCTCGAGAGGTTGTTGCTGCTGTTTCTTCTTCTTCTGCTGCTCTTGGTTCAGAGCCTTGGGGTAGGGCGAGGATCCGGCTTAGTCAAAGACTTAGCCGAAGTCTTAGCTTTTTCCTTCTCCAACTCCTTCAGAGGACGTGGCCAAGTTGAATCTCGGGTAGGACCCGAGATTTCCTCATTCTCCAGGTCAATAACCGACTCTGGAACGAGAGTCGGCGGAGGAGTATTGGCAGTTGTGGCACGCGCGGGAGAGGTGACAGCCTTTTCAGGAGACTGGTGCTCCATGGCCGTATCCAGTGGAGGAATGGGAGAAAGAATGGATGAATGAATTTGCTCGGTGACGAGGACGTCACTACATAGAGCAAAGTAAACAGTTAATTCGGATAGAGGTGGCTCGGATAATAGAGGAGGAAAGCGAATGAAGTTAAGCTGGCATTACCCCTTGGTGGTAGGCATGGGCTTGAGCCGATTCGGCTTGGAAGCGGCTTTCTTCATTCTCTTGGCTTGAGGGACATCTGACCCGGACGCGTCATCGCGTTTCCGAGATGTCCCTTGAGCATCCGGTTTGGCTGGAACACAAGGTGGTAACCATGAAATCGGAATAGCATCAATGGATCTAGGATCCAGCAATCATCATCTTCATCTTCGGTGTAAATAGTCGATTGCTTACCCTTGCGGATGGGCTTGGCACGCGGAATCGGCAAATAATCGTCCGTATCCGCATCCTCTTCGCCCTCGCGCAGCGGGCTGCGATCCGGTCCCCACACTTTTGTGGAGAGATCTCCATCTTCGGTGATTTGGCGGTCGAACAGCTGCAGTATGGTCAAGGCAAATATGGATTAGTCCGATGGTATTTTGATGAAGTATGGATTAATTCGGAGAATGGTGAACTAACCTGTGGGGGAAGTGCATCTCGGTGGAACGGCTCCACTCCCCACCGCCACTTGTCTGACATCTCGGTGTAGGCGATGGCGTTTACCCGTCTCTTGACGGAAGCTCTGGTGAGATCATGTTTGCTGATCCGGGTAGGATCTAGCAGACCACTCATGTGGCAAATCTTGTGCTCACGTTGTTGAAGAGGACTGACATGGCGGAAGACGAAGGTCCGGAGGAGATCGTCCGAGAGCAGGTCCTTCTTCAGAAAATCCTCCAGAGTTTGATCTATGATTTGAAGCTCCGCAAGAGTGTCAGCCGGATCATATCTGAAGTTTAATTCGGCTGTGGGGGGCTCGATCTTGAACTCGGGCAAGTTGAGAGCATCATGGCCTTCAGCACTCTTCACGTAGAAGAAAGACCTTTGCCATTTCCTGCAAGTATCCAGGCCAGTGATCCGGGGAAAGATGGAGCCCGCCCTCGGAGTAATGCCAGCCGAACCACAAGCGGTCATCACTTTCGGGTCACTGCCCGGGATAGTCTGTTTACGGAGGTGGAAGTACTTCGCCCAGGCTTGTACTGTCGGCCAGAGACCGAGATATCCCTCGGTAAAGGAGGTAAAAGCCGACAGGGAGACAAAGGCGTTAGCCGGAAAGTGGTGAGGCTGCAGGCCAAAGAAGTCTAGGAAAGCCCGGAAGAAGTCACTCGCCGGGAGTCCGAATCCGCGCTCGAAGTGCGCTAGAAATACAACGCGTTCACCCGGTTGGATGATCGGTTTGAGTTCCTTCCCCGGTTTTCGGCATATAACTTCAGGTGTTATACGCCGGGTGCTCAGCAGCCATTCCAGGTGATCTGTTGTAACATCGGAACCCTCCCAACTACCGGGGGGCAACTTTGGCATATCCGAATCAGTCCTGCAAAAAATCGGAGATAGCCGAGTCAGGAGATTCGGAATCTCTAATCCAGAACGAATCGGATAATGGCATAACCGAATCAGATGTAAAGCGATTCGGTAGAAGCTATCCCGGATAAAGTTGTCTAGTTACTGCGGAAAAGTAATTCGGCTGGAAACTACAAACACCTTTTCGTGAGAATCTAGGGTTACGCGAGATCTACCGCAGCAGTAAAATGGAGAGGAAATCCCAAGTAAAAATATGGTGGAACTGCTCAAGCAGTGGCAAGCCAAACTAGGGCAATCTAGTGCAAAACCTGGAAAGGAGATCTAGGGAATGCACTAAGGCGTGACAAAGGACTCGTACACGAGTGAATCTACAAGAAACAGGCGCAAGTTCCCAGCGGATATGAACTTGCTCAAAGTCGCCATGGCCGGAAGAAAAGGAACTTACGGTTGCGATGCAGCGAGGAAGAAGCTCGGTGAAGAAACGGCGGTGCAGGGGCGGTGCGCGGCTCCGGCGAGTTTTCTCCGGCGTTGTCGAGGTCTCCGGTGCGGCGAAGTCGCGAAGGCGAGATCGCAGCAGCGTCAATGGCACGGATGGAGTTCTCGAAGTGGGAAGTGCGGGGAAGAAGAAGAGGAACCCCACACCCCTATTTATAGCCGCTCGCTGGTAACTGACGCACTACCGCGTGGTTTTCGGGGCGTGGCCGGATCAGGTGTGCCCTGAAGCTCTGTGGTCGCAACTGTGGCCGTATATTTCAAGCACATGGTGGGTCACGGAATTGGAAGCGGTCGCGACGGATCGGGTGCGCCGGTCAACGGAGAAACCGAGGAGGCGTGGTCATTTAGTCAAATGCACTCAAGTACCTGATGGATCCGGATAACGGGCTGTCAGTGACAAGTCAAATCATAGACCCGGATTATGAGGCTTTGCGCAGAGATTCCCTGCCAAGTGTCCCGGGAAATCCTGAGACAAGATTGTGTGATATGGGATTCGGTTAATGGCGTTTGTTTTAAACCTGCTACGGTCCTCCATCCGAGGCTGTAGGACCGCACCAGCTTCGGGACTACTGTCGGGGGCTGCCCCCGGGTAGGGCAAAGAGGTGGTGTTAAGAGCTGTAAAGAGTGGGCCGGATCAAGGTCAAGCCGGATCACTTGGGCCGGATCCCTTGGACCGGATCACTTGGAGAGTCAGTTGGCTCCCAATCATGCTAAAGTGCAGGGAGAGGCCAATAGGCATCAGACAAAGTCTAGCCGGATCAGAGGAAGGGATCCGGCTTAACCTAGCCGGGTTGGTCAGGAAGGATCCGGCACAGGGCAATGTCGGATAATGCACAAGGGCCAAGTAATGTCAGTAAGTTCATGGGTCCTGTAGGTCTCCTGCCCGAGGCTCAGAAGACAGCCAGGTCGAGCCACGGGTTTTCCGGGTCGCAAGGCCCTAGGCGCTGACTCGGCTATTTCGGGAAAGGGCAGTGGCCTAGGCTCCGGTGGGCTACGCTGGCTTAAGCTCAAAGAGGAAAAGATAGACCTGCCGTTGGACTGACGATGAGCTGGACTGAGTGACAGTAGCCAGAGCTTGTCCTGTTCCTCTTGTCCATGCCATTGTCATCTCCGGCCAAGGGCAGAATGGTAATCCGGTTAGTGTATAAATAGACCAGCACACCCTCCAGGGCGGGGGACGACGAAGAAGAAGCCTCATTTCCCCCCTTGCTCCATCTTCCTCCTAGAGCTCTCACCATTGTTGCTTCATACAGCTCGAGGAGCACTTTGTACTTGACATCTTTGAGATATAAAGAGAGTAGGCTAGTGCTGCAGTAGGGGTGTTACCTCCACAAGAGGGCCCCGAAGCAGGGTACATCTTGGTGTGCTTTGGTTGTTCTTGGTTTTGCTCGTTCTTGTTTGTGCTTGCGTGTTCTTCGTTGTTCTTCATGCGTGCTTCTTGAGCGCGCACACCCTCCCCGGATCCCCCAACGTCCTAGCGAGCCCCCAACTTAAGCCATCCTATGGCATCTGCCGTGACACCACCACGACAGGCGAGCACGGGTACAACATTTCTGGATCTGGGTTCTTATTTTTACGTTTTCTCTGCTTTGGATGTGTGTAGTTTGTCTATAGGTTGGTTTTTCTATGATTAGCATGTGAGTTAGGTCTAAATCTTATGTGACTCTTGTATGGATCTCCTGTTCAATCCTTGCAAATCTTTCGAATTTGTGCTGACAAAATTCCAGTGAATATTACTGTATGTATATTCAATTTTTCGCATGAACTCATGTTGTTTTTTGAAGTTGTATAAAGATGAATCTTCATATCGTGTGAATCTCGTATGGATCTTAAGTGAATTTTGTAAATTTCGGTCCGTTAGATGTATCTTGCATGAAATCTGGATGAAACTTTGATGAATCTTATCTTTCTCTTCGTAAATTATGAATGAAACATCAATAAACTAGTATTTCCAAGTACTAATCCTGATAAAATTTCATTGAAAGAATAAAGTCTACTTTTCATCCCTGAACTATTGAGAAAGTTTACTTTTCATCCTGCTAAAAGGTTTGTTTGGTTATAAAAAAACCTTGAACTTTTAAAAAAGTTCACATCTCGTCTGACCCAAGGAAAGCGATGACGTGTACTGTCGCTCGCTTCACCCTCTTGAAGCTGACTGGCTAGTTTCGTCACCTAGCTTGAAAGAACGAGCATGTCAGCGTGAATCGACCGTGGGATCCCTCCGACGAGTGCGGCGAGCGCGGCAATCACAAGATGTCACCGATGAGTGCGATGACAAAGTTAAGCTTGACATCAGTCCGCGCGAGTAGGTAGGTCCGGAGGTACAGATTGTCAGGGACGCGGGTGTGGCGCCCCGACCCGACTGCTATACAGTGATGCTGTGTGTCACCGGTTAAGCGATACAACCGGAGGTTATGGGTTTACCAATCCCCGACCAAAACCTTTGGCAGGCGTTGCTCGGAATTGATCATCGGCAACGCAACACCCCGATTGATGCCATAACACAGGCACAACTATCAATGCATAATATAGAGATCAAGACTTGTGGAACAACTGGCACTTCACAGACTCTACGACACAAAGCATTATAGTTCAACTCTTATAATAGAGAAAGATAGCAAATTACAACCAGAGGTCACAGACCCAACATTACAACATGCGGAAGCGAATTAGGTTGTCTAACAACAAGATCCAAATTATGGCCTAAGAGGCCTACAAATAAACATCCAACGCCAGCTGTTCCGGGATGTCCCAAGCTGCCACCTGGGAACCCCAGACTACTCGTCGACGTCCACAAAGAACCCACCTTCGAGGTCGGTGAAGTCCTCGTCTGAAACAAAACAAACGACGTTGAGTTCGACGATCTCGCAAGATTTATATAGAGATTTAGCTCGATGAGGCTTTCAAAGTTTTATGGCTATTTTGCATAAAGCTGATTTTATTTATGAAAACATAACTCCATGGCATCGACTAATCAGAGTATTTTTAAAAGAGGTAAGAAGTAACTCTTTTCTTTTGATCCTTTCTCAACATCAACCACCATCATCACTGTACATGTTCTACTAAGGCACCTCCCCGAATCACCCTCGAGGAAGTCAACCTTGCATCCTTGAGTGGTACCTTTAGTACCCAGGTTTAATCATTCCGTTCAAGTTATTCTATGGTCTTATCGTCCTTTCCCAAGTTGTCCGTAACCGTGGACACGGATTTTCGAAAAGATTTAACCCTGCAGGGGTGCACTGTTTTTACCTTCGGTACCGCCCGGCTCATTGCCTACGCTTAGCTCTCTTCCATGGAAAGCCGGCTGAGTGGGAACGGTTACAACCTTTACCTTGCTTGAGACTAACCCAGGATCATCAGTGAGGACGGGACAGGTTCAGTGCCTCCAACACCCTGCCCCATGGCCACTCATTTTCCTAACACCACCATCCTCATTTCTGTCTTGGCCACCATCTCAACGCACGCGCAAATGGAAGCCCGAACTAGAGGACCCTGGCTAGCCTGCACAAGTTAGTCGGTCGACGAGGGCTCCATATACCCCACCGAATGGAAGCGCGCTCATTCTTGGTTCAAGAGGTAAAGAACTCGCACCTAGGCGGCGAGAGTGAGACAAAGCACCACCATACCAAGTGGCCTCTCATCCCCACCTTTAAGCATTTTATTACCTGTTACCACAATTCTCCACCATCATCCGAACATTTCAACATCTGTTTCCAACATGAGATATCCATCGGACGAATAAGCATTTAACTAAGCATGGCTAAGCATCAACATAGCATAGTTAAGTATTTCAGGCCAACAATACAATCCTATGGATAGTAGGAGGGGAAACAGGCAGTGGCATCGGAAACATAATGCAACTATAGGATACTCTAGTCCAATAAAATTGACATTTGGAACCGCATGCAATATTATAGTGGAGAAAATAGTTGCGGAAAATAGGATAAGACATGCTCAGAGGGGGGATTACGCTTGCCTGGATCAACGTGCCGGTAGTACGGGTCGTCGGGGTATCGCGGTGTAACCCCGGCTGCTTGATCTATCGAAGCAGAACAACGGGAGAGCAATCAATCACCACACATGCTTTAACAAATGCAATGCGCAAACACATGATGGCATGACATTTTAATATACCAAAATTATTAATAGCTCTCTAGCAATTTAAATGGGGTGCGAGAGTAAATCCTTCAACGAGATAGGAGAACACCCCATATTTAACTTAATGAATCTACTAACTTGTAACAAGTGTAGTCCTTTAACGGTGCTCAAATATGCATGATATTTATTTTAGAGGTTACTTCATAAATTTCCGGACATTTTGGTATCTCGAACACATTTCACGGATGTCCCGGTGAAAAGTTATTACATTTATTACTTCCTCTTTTAAATATACCCTGATTATAAGTTATTTTCACACGGTATAATTATTTATCCAATTTAGGAGAAAAGTAAATTGAGACAGTAGAATTTTTGGGTACAGGGCAATTTCGGAATTCATCCGGAATTCCGAACCACTCGGAATAATCCAAACTGGTTCCGAGTTCAATCCGGGAAACGCAAATCGCTACTTGATCCTGTCGGAATGAGGTAAGTAGATAGCCGGAATTTTCCGGCCATCCGGAATTCCGGATGTGTTCCGAACCAATTCTGAGCTGAGGTTCGCTGCGAGCTACGGCGACAACTATGGCGAGCAGCACGGCGAGACTACGGTGAACTAGCGCGAGAGGGGGAGGGGAAGGGGCCAGCAAGGCCAGGAGCTCACCACGAGCACAGTGGAGAGGTCGGGGACGGCGGAGGGAGGTCGTCGGTGGCGTATTCGCTCACGGCTGAGCTCGGGCGGCAGCGGCGATGTCGCGGACGGTACTCTCGATTCTCAACGCCCCGGCGCTATTCCTCCGGCGGAGAAGGAGCAGTGGACGCGGTGAAGCGGTGGTGTTCTTCGATTTACCCGGGAACTCTTCAATCGGCGGCGACGAGCACGGCTAGCTCGAGTTGCGCTGCGGCCATGGAGAGGAAAAGCATATGGAGAGGAAGCAGGAGAAAAATCGGGGCAGGAGTGAGAGCAGTAGCGAGGCCCTCGTGGTGCTTGTCTCCTTGCAGTGAAGGGCAGAGGAGGAGGGGGCCCGGCGCGGCAGGTCGGTGGTGCGGCGCGAGCGGCAGTTGCTCGGTCGCTACAGAGGAAGGAGAAGACGATTTTGCAGAGAAGCCCCTGGCTGCATTTATGTATTTACAAAAAGGTCCTTTTCAGCAATGGATTAAAATACCCAGCACGGGTTTTGAATTACTTGAGGCATTTAAACACTTCCAAAATTATGTAAAAATTTGGGGAGGCTCCCCTTAACCTGTAGAAGCTCCACAAATTTTGGTGTCTCAAAATAAAATGTTCTGTACCACCTTTGTTCATAGGTTTCAATTATGGCAATTTTCCAAATTTCAAAATGTTGCTCCTTTATTAAGTTGAAAGCAACTGCAAAATATGGTTTTGAACTCTAGGAACTTCCTTGACAAACATAGGATGTCAAAGTATTTGTGTTTTGCAAGTTTGAGTGCTTTCATTAAATTGGGATTTGTTGTAGCAAGTTTGGCATTTTGTTTATAAATGATGCCAAACCAATTAGGGTGTTGTTTAGCAACTCAAAATGGATGCCATGATGCAATGAAACACAAAAGCGAAAATTTTACTCAGGTTTTTAGGTTCTCAACTTTGGGCTGTTACAATTCTACCCCCCTTACAGGAATCTCGTCCCGAGATTCTACGATTGCGGAAAAAAGTCGGGATACTCCTCACGAAGACTAGACTCTCTTTCCCAAGTTGCTTCTTCCTCGGAATGGTGAGACCAATGAACTTTGAGGAACTTGGTAGTCTTGTTACGGGTCTTCCTTTCGGCTTCATCCAGGACACGATAGGATGCTCGCGATAAGTGAGATCTTCCTGGAGATCCAGTTCCTCATGATTGACCCATGGATAGGATCTTTGAAGCAACGGCGAAGTTGGGAGACATGAAACACATCATGTACATTTGGGAAGATGACCGGTAACTCCAATTGATAAGAAAGATCTCCTCGCTTGGCCAGAACGGTGAAAGGGCCAACATAGCGAGGGGCCAATTTCCCTTTGATACCGAAGCGGCGAACGCCACGAAGGGGAGAGACGCGGAGATAAGCTTTATCACCAATTTCATAGTGAATTCCTGATGGTGCTTATCATAGTAGCTCTTCTGCCTAGACTGAGCAATCTTCAGATTCTCTCTTATGATTCTAACCTTCTCCTCAGCTTCATTGATCACATCCGGACCAAAGAGTGCTCTCTCTCCGGTCTCGGACCAATTTAGAGGAGTGCGGCATTTTCTTCCATATAGAACCTCGAATGGAGCCATGCCCAGACTAGCTTGATAGCTATTGTTGTAGGAGAACTCCGCGAAAGGGAGATACTTTTCCCAACCCTTGCCAAAAGAGATTACACATGCCCTAAGCATGTCTTCCAACACTTGGTTCACTCTTTCGGTCTGACCATCAGTTTGAGGATGGTAGGCGGTACTGAAGTTGAGACGGGACCCCATAGCAGTTTGGAAACTCTGCCAAATTGGAGACAAAGATACTTCCACGGTCCGATATGATCCTCAGAGGGACCCCATGCAATGGAACAATACGAGCCATATATAAGTCAGCAAGTTGACTTGCCCGTATATCATCACGGACTGGTAGGAAGTGAGCAACCTTGGACAGTCGATCAATGATTACCCAGATTGCATTGTTGCCCTTTTGAGATCTGGGAAACCCGGTGATGAAGTCCATACCAATTTCATCCCATTTCCACTCGGGACTGCAATAGGGGAGAGTGCCGGCAGGCCTTTGATGTTCAGCCTTTACCCGTCGACAGTGTCGCATTCAGCAACATACTTGGCAATTTCCGTTTCATCCGAGTCCACCAGAATTGTGGTCGAAGGTCTTGGTACATTTTGGTACTACCGGGATGAATAGAGAGAGGTGATTCATGAGCTTCTTGTAGGATGAGCTCCCTCAAATTCGGTTCTTTGGCACTACCAAGCGGTCACCAAAATAAACAACTCCGGATTCATCTTCCGAGAAACATTTGGCCTTCCGCTAGCAATGTTCTTCTTGATATTCAGGATACCCTCATCCAGCTTCTGAGCATCCTTAATCTGGTCTACAAGAGTAGATTTGATCTCCAGATTTGCAAGGTAGCCAGAGGGAACAATTTCCAGGTTCAAACGGGGAACTCTTCATGAAGACAGGTTGGGCCTTTCTCAATCATCAGATTGTTGCAAAGACTTCCGACTTAGCGCGTCAGCCACGACGTTTGCTTTGCCGGGTTGATAGTTCAGACTCACATCATAGTCCTTGATTAACTCCAACCAACGCCTTTGCCTGAGATTTAAATCCGGCTGGGTGAAGAGGTACTTCAGACTCTTGTGATCCGAGAAGATCTCGCAACGGTTACCAAACAGGTATGGTCTCCATTGCTTCAAAGCATAGACCACAGCGGCAAGTTCTAGATCATGAGTTGGGTAGTTGTGCTCATGCGGCTTAAGTTGGCGAGAAGCATATGCCACCACATGGCCATCTTGCATTAGCACACAGCCCAAGCCTTGCAGAGAGGCGTCACAGAAGACGACGAAATCCTTGCTGTGTCCGGCAGGACAAGCACAGGAGCGGACGTGAGTTTGGCTTTCAGTGTTTTGAAGCTCTCTTCAGCTTCGTCCGTCCATACAAACTTTTTCCTTCTTGAGAAGGTCAGTCAGAGCCTTGGCTATCTTGGAGAAACCTTCGATGAATCGGCGGTAGTAACCTGCCAATCCGAGAAAGCTACGAATGTCCTTGACTGACATTGGAGTTTTCCAATCCAAATGGACTGAATCTTGTCGGGAATGACAGCCACACCATTAGCGGATATCACATGACCAAGGAAGACAAGATTATCCAACCAGAACTCACACTTGGAGAACTTGGCATAGAGGCGGTGTTCTCGAAGTCGTGTCAGAACCAACCGAAGATGTTCGGCATGCTCTTCATCGGTTTTGGAATAAACGAGGATGTCATCGATGTAAATGACGACAAACTTGTCGAGATAATCCATGAAGATGGAGTTCATGAGCCTCATGAAAGTAGCTGGAGCATTGGTGAGACCAAAGGACATGACGGTATACTCATATGAGCCATAGCGAGTAACAAATGCCGTCTTTGGGATATCCTCCTTTCTGATTTGATCTGATGGTATCCTGACCTCAGATCCATCTTGGAGAATACCGTTGCACCAGCTAACTGATCCAACAGATCATTGATGCGAGGAATAGGATACTTGTTCTTGATTGTCACCGCATTCAACGGTCTATAGTCAGAGACTAGACGAGGCACGGTAGAATCCCTCTTCTTGACAAAGAGTACCGGACAACCCCAAGGTGAACTGCTAGGCTGGATGAAATCCTTCGCTAACAGCTGATCAATTTGCTCTTTCAACAGAGCCAACTCTTCCACCGGCATACGGTAGGGCTTCTTGGAAATGGAGCAGTACCGGGAAGTAGATCTATGACAAACTCCACACTTCGGTCAGGAGGCATGCCAGGCAATTCTTCCGGGAACACATCCGGGAAGTCACACACCACGTGTATGTCCTGGATTTCAGGAGGGGATTCGCCTTCCATAAAGCAAAGGAGGATCTCAGGTGAGTTGGGTATGACTGAAGATGGAGGTCTTGAGAGTGCAGACCAATACTCAACAATGTCACCGGAAGAAGTGGTCACGGTAATGGTCTTGGCAGCACAGTCGAGATTAGCCCGGTATTTTACTACCAGTTCATGCCCAGTATGACATCAATGCCACTTGACCTCAGAGCTACCAAAGCAAAGGAAAGAGAGTAACCGATAGTAATCTGACCTCAGGAGTAACCCCATCGGTTTGCCATTTGGAGCCAGGAGGAGATCACCAAGGGACGTCTCATTTTCTCAAACGGTATTTTGTGGTCTTTTGCAAAAGCTATGGATATGAATGAATGCGATGCTCCAGAATCAAACAAAACTGTAGCAAGTTGTTGTTGATTCGTAGCTCACCCATAAGGACGCCGGGGTCCTCTTCAGCTTCTTCAGCAGAGACGTGGTTCAGGCGACCACGCACAATAGGTCCAGCCTTGCCAGCTGGAGTGGCAGGGGCTCGTGCAGGAGTTCCCGTGATAGGTGCCTTCTGGGGGCACTCCCTGGAGTAGTGGCCAGCCTGGCCACAGGTGTAGCAGGTGAGTCCAGGTGGAGCAGGTAGCTAGGACGATACCCACTCCGCTACCCAAGTGTCGAAGTAGTGGGGCGCGGAGGTGGTGGCCTGTATCCCGCGGCCCTCGGCATGAATGGAGCACGCGGCACAGCGCTGTAGGGAACAAACACCCTGCGCTTCTTGCTCTCAGAACCCGAGGAACTCTGGTGGTCCCCGTGTGCGGCCTCTTGGAAGCCTCAAGTTCCTTCTTCCCTGCTCAAGAGTAAGAGCCTGGTTGAACAGCTCCTGGTAGGTCTGGAACTGAAGGGCAGCAACTCATAGCGGAGCTGCGGCGTAAGACCCTTGCGGAACAGCTCTTGCTTGTCAGCATCATTGGTCACGTCCCTTGGGGCGTAACGAGAGAGATGGTTGAACTCACCATAAGTGCGGAGGTCCATACGTCCCTGTTGCAAATCCAGGAACTCCCTCCTCTTCAAATCCATGATCGGCTGAGGGATGTAAGCCGCACGGAAGGCAGTGCGGAAATCTGCCCAAGTGAAGACATGGTTGGCTGGAAACAAGCCACATGGCTTTCCCACCAACAGCCAGCGCACCAACCAAGAGGTAGGTGGCGAAGTTGACTTGTTCAGCCACTGGGACATGCAGCGCGGAGAACTTGCGCTCCAAGGCACGAAGCCAATCATCAGCTTCCAGTGGCTCCTTAGCATCAGCAAAGGTGGGTGGCTGCGAGCGCAGGAACTCAGTGAGAGTGTTGCAGCCATTCCTCTGTGCATTCTGCTGCACCAACTGCTCAAGCAGCGCTCATTGCGCCCACGGTTCTCCTCAATGGCCATCAAGACCTGAGCCATCGAGGGTGGGGCGGCGGTGGTTCCTCATCATTGTGGTTACCACGGCCTCCTCGAGCCATTCTGGAGATTTACAATGACACAGTTAGTATCATCTCCGAATGGTTAAACAATAGCATTAGCGTCTCTCAAGTACACAGACTAGGGACGATAATACTTTGTGAAAGGAATCAACAAGATAGAACTTGGGTCAAAGATCAGCATCATGTACTACTAGCATGGGTTTCAAATAGTTAAGAAACCATGTGATTCAACACACTCTAGTTCAAGTCCTTGGGTTAAAACCCAACAATACTGAGGATGATCACATATTCCTTCGTTGGTAACAATGTTCAAACATCTGAGTTAACATCTGATTGTAGCGCACGGGAGCAACGTGACACATAACACTAAAGGTAGAACCCAACCGCGTTTCTCATCTTTTACTTCAAAAACTTAGGATCACGAGGAGTAAAACTTTAACTCAAATCGAGGTAAGATTGCTCCGAGATTAGAATGTAACCAGATAAGGAGTAAAAAGAATCCTAAGATGGTTTTCACAACTCATTTTTAGGTTAAAAATATTTTCACAAACACTAGACTCAACGTCGACCAGTAGAAGGGTTTCCTACAGGCAGTACTGCTCTGATACCAACTTGTGGTGCCCGACCCGACTGCTATACAGTGATGCTGTGTGTCACCGGTTAAGCGATACAACCGGAGGTTACGGGTTTACCAATCCCCGGCCAAAACCTTTGGCAGGCGTTGCTCGGAATGATCATCGGCAACGCAACACCCCGATTGATGCCTTAACACAGGCACAACTATCAATGCATAATAGAGAGATCAAGACTTGTGGAACAACTGGCATCACAGACTTACGACACAAAGCATTATAGTTCAACTCTTATAATAGAGAAAGATAGCAAATTACAACCAGAGGTCACAGACCCAACATTACAACATGCGGAAGCGAATTAGGTTGTCTAAACAACAAGATCCAAATTATGGCCTAAGAGGCCTACAAATAAACATCTAACGCCAGCTGTTCCGGGATGTCCCAAGCTGCCACCTGGGAACCCCAGACTACTCGTCGACGTCCACAAAGAACCCACCTTCGAGGTCGGTGAAGTCCTCCTCTGAAACAAAACAAACGACGTTGAGTTCGACGAACTCGCAAGATTATATATAGAGCTTTAGCTCGATGAGGCTTTCAAAGTTTTATGGCTGTTTTGCATAAAGCTGATTTTATTTATGAAAACATAACTCCATGGCATCGACTCATCAGAGTATTTTTAAAAGAGGTAAGAAGTAACTCTTTTCTTTGATCCTTTCTCAACATCAACCACCATCATCACTGTACCTGTTCTACTAAGGCACCTCCCCGAATCACCCTCGAGGAAGTCAACCTTGCATCCTTGAGTGGTACATTTCACGGATGTCCCGGTGAAAAGTTATTACATTTATTACTTCCTCTTTTAAATATACCCTGATTATAAGTTATTTTCACACGGTATAATTATTTATCCAATTTAGGAGAAAAGTAAATTGAGACAGTAGAATTTTTGGGTATAGGGCAATTTCGGAATTCATCCGGAATTCCGAACCACTCGGAATAATCCGAACTGGTTCCGAGTTCAATCCGGGAAACGCAAATCGCTACTGGATCCTGTCGGAATGAGGTAAGTAGATAGCCGGAATTTTCCGGCCATCCGGAATTCCGGATGTGTTCCGAACCAATTCCGAGCTGAGGTTCGGCTGCGAGCTACGACGACAACTATGGCGAGCAGCATGGCGAGACTACGGTGAACTAGCGCGAGAGGGGGAGGGGAAGGGGCCAGCAAGGCCAGGAGCTCACCACGAGCACAGTGGAGAGGTCGGGGACGGCGGAGGGAGGTCGTCGGTGGCGTATTCGCTCACGGCGGGGCTCGGGCGGCAGCGGCGATGTCGCGGACGGTACTCTCGATTCTCAACGCCCCGGCGCGATTCCTCCGGCGGAGAAGGAGCAGTGGACGCGGTGAAGCGGTGGGTGTTCTTCGATTTACCCGGGAACTCTTCAATCGGCGGCGACGAGCACGGCTAGCTTGAGTTGTGCTGCGGCCATGGAGAGGAAAAGCATAGGGAGAGGAAGCAGGAGAAAAATCGGGGCAGGAATGAGAGCAGTAGCGAGGCCCTCGTGGTGCTTGTCTCCTTGCAGTGAAGGGAAGAGGAGGAGGGGGCCCGGCGCGGCGCGTCGGTTGTGCGGCGCGAGCGGCAGTTTCTCGGTCGCTACAGAGGAAGGAGAAGATGATTTTGCAGAGAAGCCCCTGGCTGCATTTATGTATTTACAAAAGGTCCTTTTCAGCAATGGATTAAAATACCCAGCACGGTTTTTGAATTACTTGAGGCATTTAAACACTTCCAAAAATTATGTAAAACTTTGGGGAGGCTCCCCTTAACCTGTAGAAGCTCCACAAATTTTGGTGTCTCAAAATAAAATGTTCTGTACCACCTTTGTTCATAGGTTTCAATTATGGCAATTTTCCATATTTCAAAATGTTGCTCCTTTATTAATTTGAAAGCAACTGCAAAATATGGGTTTGAACTCTAGGAACTTCCTTGACAAACATAGGATGTCAAAGTATTTGTGTTTTGCAAGTTTGAGTGCTTTCATTAAATTGGGATTTGTTGTAGCAAGTTTGGCATTTTGTTTATAAATGATGCCAAACCAATTAGGGTGTTGTTTAGCAACTCAAAATGGATGCTATGATGCAATGAAACACAAAAGCGAAAATTTTACTCAGGTTTTTAGGTTCTCAACTTTGGGCTGTTACAGCGGGTGAGTTGGATCGTGAAAGTGTCAGACAAGCTCAAGGGTCGTGAAAGATGAGGGCGACACAGACTAGACGGATAATAGTAGTGTGGGGCGCCGTGGGTGCTCTGAAGGTTTGGGGATTTAGAGTATGAATGGGGGGTTTTGACTAAAATTCGGTTCCAAATCATCTCGTTTACATTTTTGTCGTTCTAAATGTTTCCCACGCAAGCGTTTTTCTTGAGTTAGATGTGATATTGACTTTTCCAGTAGTTCAGGGTTTATTTTAGACCAAAAATAAGTTTTAGGACAACAATTTAACTTCTCAGATAATTTAGGGATGAAAAGTGAACTTTCTTCTGAATGAAACTATGTTTTTTTGTTGTCAAGCTCCTGCGAAAAGATTTCAAGGTCAATTAGTTTGGTAATTTTTTTTGATAAATTCGTATACTTCTCGATGAATATTTGATACGGTGTAGGAATTTGTTTGGTTTCAACTAGAAAAATCAATAATGTGAGATGTTAAAGTGCAACTAACTTCTAAAATAGATGAGAACATAGGGGGTGTTCTGCAAAATGCAATGTTTTTTTTTGACAAAATGCAATGGACTTGAGAATTTGGGCAGTACAAAGATGGGAGGGGGATTTGCATTCCTTACCGATGATTATTGTTAAAGAACTTTTTTTAGGGGAATTATTTTTAAAGAACTGCGTGTTTTTTTTTTTTTGAAAACTCACACTCCTTTATTCAAATTGATTCAACACTTACAGGAATTTACAAACCATCCGGCGGCCCTAGTAGCCACACATATCTACCCGCTGGCAGCGTCGAAGCATATCGCGCCAGATTATGGGCTTCAACATTCGATTCCCTTCTTTCATGACAGACGAAGGTATTTCCCCTCTGCTTCATTTTCTCCTTGATCTCTAGCAAAATACTGCCAAAAACACAACGTTGATCGCCGTGTAGACCTTGGACTACTTCCAAGCAATCGGATGCAATCTGAATTGAATCCAGCGCTAGATCGGATGCCAGATCAAGTGCTTCCCTGCATGATAGGGCCTCCAAACAACCAGGATGGGTGATGCCCTCATACACCATTGCCGAAGCCCCGAGGAAGACCCCAGCGGTCGAGCGGCAAACCACACCAACTGCACCACGCATCAAGTTTTTTGCCACTGCTGCATCCACGTTCAGCTTGACCCTGCCATCTGAGGGGGCGATCCACCCCGGGCTCCTCCTCCTCTCAGAATTCTTGGCTGGTAGTTTGTTTTTCTGATCACGACTCGCATCCAAGTTCAACAAGAACTTGTCTACAAAACCCTTGGTTGCCATTGGGCTTTGAAAGATTTCCTCGTGGACTGCTTTTCTCTTTGCATGCCAGATCGCCCAGAGTGTAACTAGCATGTGAATAAGATCCTCTTCCTTCATCGACTCAACCATCGAGAACAACCACTGTCTCGCTGCTGGTTCCGTCGAGTGGGAGAAATGCTCTGTTATGTCTTCCTCCGTCAGCGCCCACACGCATCTCGCCATGTTGCATTCAAGTAGCGAGTGACGCCAGGAGTCCTCTTGCCCAAAAATGGCACACGCCGCCGTCGGCGCCATTTTCCGATGATGCCGTAGGTCTGCAGTAGGAAGCGATTGCTTAGCCAGTCTCCACAGGAAGATCCGAATTTTTGATGGAACGGCGACCTTCCAAAGCTTCGTCCAATCCCTCCCCTCCTCACTTGACCGTGATGAAGTTGGCCGCTCATCCAGCCAAGCCTCGCATGTTCTCTTGGTCGCAGCTAGCGCACGGTAGCATGACCTGACCGAGAACAAGCCGGTACGCTCGAAATGCCACGCCCAGAAGTCCTCTTGGACTCGAGTAACGAGCGGTATATTTCTGATGACCTCCACGTCCATTGGTAGAAAAAACTCCTCGAGTTTTTCCACATTCCACGCTGTTGTGACATGATCAATATAATCACTCACTTGTGCTGGTGCATTTTCCTTCCGAGGTGCGATAAGGCGGAGCCTCTCATCTCTCGGAATCCAATTCTGTAACCAAGCATCAGTTGTTCGGCCATTCCCAATCCTTCTGATGAGACCTATCTTCAGTGCATCTCGCCCCTCCATGAGGGAGCGCCACACCAGAGATGGATGAGAGCCGAGACTAGCTGTAAGAATGTCACCATCAGGGAAATATGCAGCCTTCAAAACCCTAGCGCTAAGTGACTCGGGCTCCTGAAGAATCCTCCACACTTGTCTTGCTAGTAATGCAAGGTTGAAGAGTTCGATGTCCCTGAACCCCAAACCTCCCATTGACTTCGGCTGGGTCATGGCTTCCCATGCGACTCAGCAAGTTTTCCTCTGGCCCTCCTTGCACCCCACCAGAATTTGCGTAGCATAGAATTTATGTGTTCGCAAAGTCCGCGTGGTAACTTGAAGCACGACATGGAATAAGTTGGAACTGCTTGGGCAACTGACTTAATAAGAATTTCTTTCCCACCCACGGATAGCAATTGTTCCATCCTACCAAGCACCTTCTTCCACACTTTGTCCTTCAGATATTTGAAAGCACCACTCTTGGATCTTCCTACATCCGAGGGCATACCAAGATATTTATCGTTCAGTGTCTCTCTTTGAACGTCTAACTCATCTTTGATTTCCAATTTTACACTTGCTGAGCAGCCCTTACTAAAGAAGATTGAGGACTTGTCCATATTTATCCTTTGACCAGAAGCATTGCAATATTTATTTAACACTTCTTTGATCTGTGAGGCACCCTCACTACTTGCTTGGAAGAACAGCAGGCTATCATCGGCGAAGAGTAAGTGGTTTACTGCCGGGCAGACGGAGCCACTTTTAAACCATTTAGGGCTGATGATTGATCTCTATATTTGAGGAGGCACGAAAGGCCCTCTGCTGCCAACAAAAATAAGTATGGAGATATTGGATCTCCCTGACGGATACCTCTTGTAGGGCGAAACTCCTCCTGAGGTGTACCATTAAATAACACCGAGAAGGATACTGTCGACACTAGGCGCATAATTAAAGCTACCCATGATCTGCTGAATCCCAACTTCAACATAATAGCCTCCAAATAACGCCACTCAACGCGGTCGTATGCCTTTCTCATATCCAATTTAAGAGCGCAAGAGCGGTGTTTCTTTGCTTTGTTTCTCTTCATAAAATGCAAGCACTCATAAGCTGTTATGATATTTTCCGTAATCAACCTTCCTGGAACAAACGCCGATTGCTCCTCCGAGATGATCTCTGGTAGAATCTTCTTCAACCTGTTTGCCTCCACTTTTGAAGCTATCTTGTATACTACGTTGCACAAGCTAATTGGGCGAAATTGACCAAGTTCTGACGGGCTTGCCACCTTCGGGATCATGACTATAAAAGTTTTATTCATTACCTTCGGGCTATCTTCCCCGGCTAGAACTCGTAGCACAGCTTTGGTTACCTCCTCCCCACATAGTTCCCATTTCCTTTGGAAGAAATGCGCTGGGAAACCGTCGGGGACCGGGGCTTTTGTGGGGTACATCTCAAACAGGGCCGACTTTACCTCAGCCATGTCAAAAGGTTTATCCAGCATTCCGTTCACAGCTGAACTCACCTTAATAGGCACCTTATCCAGAACTTCATGCATGTTCTGTACTCCTTCTGACGTGTAGAGATCCTGATAGAATTCTCACGCCATATTGCCCAGATCCTCCTCCCTTGTCTCAAGGGTTCCGTCACTCCGACGTAATTCCAATACTCGATTCTTTTTCCTGTGTTGGCTTGCACGTAGGTGAAAGAAACGGGTATTTTTATCGCCCGCTGCCAACCATTGGACGCGAGATCGCTGTTGCCACATTACCTCTTCTTGGTCTAAAACCTCCACCAACTTTGTTGCCACCTCTAGCTCCCTTGGTGATGGGCCATTTCTATTCGGAGCACTCCTCAAATCCCGCAACTCGCTCTGAAGTGTGCGGATCTGATATTGAATTTTACCAAACGATCTCACTCCCCACCGGGCTAGACCTCCTGCTACCCGCTGGAGTTTAAGCTGCAGCTCCTCTGGGGTGAAACTAGGGCCCTCGAGGCTCCAGTTCTGTTCCAACATTGCCGCAAAATCCTTGTGCGTTTCCCATGCAACCTCATATCTGAACGGCTTCTTCATCCGTCGTTGTGTGCTGCCTGTTGTAGGTACTCTCTTCAGGAGTATCGGAAGATGATCGGATGTCGCCACTGTTGCCAGATGATGCACTTCTGCAAGTGGGAATCGAGCGCACCACAAGGGGGAAGACA
Organism: Poa pratensis; assembly: GCA_947311845.1. Classification (NCBI taxonomy): domain Eukaryota; kingdom Viridiplantae; phylum Streptophyta; class Magnoliopsida; order Poales; family Poaceae; genus Poa; species Poa pratensis. Next base: position 23,168,483 of record CAMZMU010000033.1, on the reverse strand, counting down.
AGGCACGATCCAACCGTGATCGGCTAAAAGTACCCCCCCCCCCACTACTTTCATCTCGAAAGTCCACGCTACACCCTTGTAGCCGAGATCACATAGACCACAAACATCCACTGCTTCTCTAAACCCAGCCATCTGGCTGTAACTCCGTTCATTCACTCCATCATGCTCAGTCTGGTGTAACACTTCATTGAAATCACCGATGCAGAGCCATGGATGGTCATTAGAAGAACGTATGTACTTGAGCATATCCCACGTCTTGTGGCGCTCATTAACCTGTGCCTCGCCGTAAACAACAGTCAAGCGCCACAGGTCCTGCCCTGCTCCTTAACAATCGTGTCAAGATGATACTGCGAGTAGGGTAAAACTTCAATATTTATGTCATTATTCCAAAACAAACCGATGCCGCCGCTTCGGCCTGAACTACTAACTGCAAAACTCTTGTCAAAACCTAGAGAACGAGATAAATTCTCCACACTTTTCTTGTGCAGCTGGGTCTCCACCACACACAGGATAGTAGGAGAGTGAAGCCTCGCGAGATCGCGAAGCTCCCGAACTGTCGCAGCCCCACCGAGGCCACGACAGTTCAAACTTAAGACACTCATTTGGACTGGCGGTCCTCCGTCTCGGAGGCCGCCGCAACAGTCACTGCCATCCACTTTGTCCCCTCCAGCAAAGATTCCACTTCACCTATTGCTACGAAGAGGCCGCCATAGTCTTTCCCCATCAGATTCAGGCAGCGCAGGAGTTCCTCGAGCAGCACTCCAGATCCCTCCTCGTCAGCTGTAACACTTGCATCACCCTTCGCTTCAGCAGCCGCCATATCCAGAAAACGCCACCAAACCCTGGACGAAAAACGCGTCCCAACCAAGGCCGGGCAGCCGAACTTGTCGGCCCCTTGATCAGCTCGAGTCAGGAAACGCTCACGAAAGGGTAGGGGCAGGCTCGGATTGCGGGAATTGATCACCCTAACACCGGAGAACGTCGATCGCCGGAGAGGTAGGAGAAGCCCTAGCCGCCAGGACTAGGTAGTTATTAGTCTAGATGTATGCAAAACAATTATGTGATTAAAGAAGAGCTAATAACACTGGTCATACACAAACTTGCGCAGTGCGAGCAAATTCATACAAAAACTTAAAAATTGGGGTGAGATAGTCCATAAACTTGTAAACTGGTGCAAATCAGTACAAAGTAGTCCGAATTGGGCATGTGGTACTAGTAATTTTGCGAAAACAGACCTAAAATTTAATGTATTTACTCAATCCAGTCCTCAAATTGGAAAGGGGTCTCACCTTTTGGTAATTAACAAAATAACAAATTTAATCGTCGTGCCCAGCGTCCGTGAGCTCATGCGGCACTCCCGCCTCGCGTCACTGCACATCTGCCGCTACAGGAAGTCCGGCCACTGCGTGGTCATGCCGAAAGCCTTGCGGCATGCTGTTAACCGGGAACCTGGACGATATGGTGCGTGCCTGGGAGTCTGGGACTGCGCATCAGTGAAAGATTGTATGAATCGATAGTTGATTGATTGATTGTGCCGTATTACAATGTGTATATAAAGAGCAAGAGCTAACCGACCTAGACTAACCCTAACTTGCAATACAAGTCTAGTAGAATTACAATTGGAGTTTGAGTCGAATACAATAGTCTAACATCCCCCCGCAGTATCAACGTGGGGTTCAACAACGTTGAGACTGAACCGAATATCATTGAATGGTGTAGTAGCAAGACCCTTGGTGAAGATATAAGCGAACTGAGCAGTACTTGGGACATGAAGAACTCGAACTTGCCCCAAAGCCACCTTCTCTCGAACAAAATGGATGTCTATCGCAATGTGCTTGGTACGACGATGCTGTACTGGATTACTGGACATGTAAACAGCTAAAATATTATCACAGTAAACAATGGTGGCTTGCTGAATGGGTCGATGAAGCTCCGATAATAACTGTCGTAGCCAGACAGTCTCAGCAACTGCATGAGCGATGGCGCGATACTCAACTTCAGCAGACGAATGAGAAACCGTGACCTGCCTTTTAGAAGACCAAGAAATCAAATTGTTACCAAGAAAAACAAAGTATCCGGACGTGGAGCGACGAGTATCCGGGCAACCGGCCCAATCTGCATCGGAATATGCTGTCAAAGAGGTAGGAGCAGAGGTGTTTATGTGAAGACCATGATCAAGAGTTCCTTTTAAATATCGCAAAACACGTTTGATATGATTATGGTGAGGGATACGAGGATCATGCATAAAAAGACAAGCTTGCTAGACAGCATACGAAATTTCACGGCGAGTGATAGTTAGATATTGGAGAGCACCTGTTAAACTGCGGTATAAAGTGGGATCAGAAAAAGGTTCACCAGCAGAAGAAAGTTTAATGGCGGTGTCAACAGGTGTGCAAGAGGACTGACAGTCGGTCATGCCGGCGCGAGTCAAAAGATCGAGAATGTATTGTCGTTGAGAGAGGAAAATACCACCAGAATCACGAGTGACGGCAATGCCAAGAAAACGATGAAGAGAACCGAGATCAGTCATAGAAAATTCAGAATTGAGGGAGGAGATGATGCGAGAAAGAAAAGTTTGGGAAGAAGCAGTGAGAACAATGTCATCAACATAAAGAAGCAAATAAGCAATGTCGGAATTTTTATGATAGACAAAAAGAGAGGAATCAGAGAGAGATGGAGTAAAACCAATAGTCTGAATAAAAGTGGAGAAACATTGAAACCAGGCACGTGGAGCTTGTTTTTAAACCGTAGAGAGATTTCTGAAGAAGGCATACAAAGTTGGGATTAGAGGGATCAGTGAAGACAAGGGGTTGTTGACAGTAAACAGTTTCCTGAAGAGAGCCATTAAGAAAAGCATTTTTGACATCTAATTGGTGAATAGGCCAGGAAGAAGAGACGGCGATGCTAAGAACAGTACGAATAGTGCTAGGTTTGACAACGGGGGAGAATGTTTCATCGAAATCAATACCATGTTGTTGAGAGTAGCCACGACAAACCCATCTAGCTTTATAACGAGAAAGACTACCGTCGGAGTGAAATTTGTGACAAAAACCCACTTGCCAGTTACAACATTGGCACTAGAAGGACGGGGAACAAGACGCCAGGTTTGATTTTTGAAGGAGGGCTTGCACTTCCTCTTTCATGGCGGCATTCCAGTTGGGATCAAGGAGAGAGGCTTTGTATGAGGTTGGAATCAGAGAGATAGAAGGAGTGGCGTGGAGATTAAGACGATCTATAGGTTGACGAAAGCCAGCTTTAGCGCGTGTACGCATGGTATGCTCGTTTTGAGGCTTGGAAGTAGGAACAGCACGAGATGGTAAAGGAGCATGGTCGTAGGTGTGTCTAGCGCAGCGGATGAGACGGACACAGGGGAGCTAATAGTACTGGCTGTCGTGGCAGAAGAAGGAGGGGATGGGGGAGACACGGCAAGACTTGGTGGAGGTGTGGTGACAGCGGCAGAAAAATCAGGAGCAGGCGCTGGCATGGCAGAGCTTGAAGGTGAGTTTGGCGAAGGTGTGGTAGTATTTTCTGAGGGAGGAGGGGATGGTGCGGCTGGGCTTGGTGATGGAGGGGGTGAGGTGTATGTGGGCATGGAAGGAGCAAGGTAAGATGGCTGAATAGGAGATCTAGTCGGTGATGTTGCAGGAACAGAGATAGCAGGAGAGGTTCGATTGGCAAAAGGAAACACATTTTCAATGAAGGTGACATGGCGAGATACATGGACACGGCCGGAAAGGAGATCAAGGCAGCGATAGCCTTTGTGCTCATCGGAGTAACCAAGAAAAACACACGGAAGGGATCGAGGTGCTAGTTTATTGGGAGAAGTGGCATAAGAATTGGGGAAGCAAAGACAACCAAAGACACGAAGCTCGGGATAGTTCGGATGAGAAAGAAAAAGAGAGAAGAACGGAGTGGTGGTTGGGTTGGTTTTTGTAGGTCGGATGTTAAGAAGATATGTGGCAGTGCGAAGAGCTTCGGCCCAATATGTAGGTGGCATGGAGGCATGAATTAGTAGAGTACGAAAAATATCATTGAGAGTGCGAAGAGAGCGTTCCGCTTTGCCGTTTTGGGGAGAAGTGTAAGGACAAGAAAAACGTAAAAGAATTTCGTGGTGTAGGAAGAAATTACGATTTTGAAAATTATCAAACTCACGGCCATTGTCACATTGTATAAATTGAATTGGCAAAAAGAAGTGAACGGAGACATATTTTTGAAAATTTAGAAATATGGTGTGAACATCGGATTTATTTCGTAATGGAAAGGTCCAGACAAAGTGGGTATAATCATCAAGAATAACAAGATAATATTTAAAACCAGAAATACTAGGGTATGGTGATGTCCACAAATCACAATGTAGTAATTCAAAAGGAAAAGTACTAGTAGAGCTAGAGGAACTAAAGGGTAATCGAACATGTTTGCCTGTTTGACAGGACTCACAAACGGAAACATCATGATATTCTCTATTACAAGGAATCGAAAACTCGCTAAGAAGAGAAGATAAAACAGCAGCGTTTGGATGGCCTAGTCGTTGGTGCCAGAGATCAGTGGTGGCCACCATAGATGAAGGGGATGCAGCAGTGGGAGCTCCATGGAGAGAGTAGAGATCACCGGAACTAGTGAAGCGCGCTATCTCTGCCCTAGTGAGAAGATCCTTCACAGATAAACCAAAGGGATCAAATTCAACGGAAACACCATTGTCAGAAGTGAACTTACGGACAGAAATTAAGTTTTTGATAAGGGCGGGTGCAACAAGAACATCACGTAAAAGAAGAGGTTTAGTGTTAGTGGGAATATGAGTGTGACCGACACAATAGATAGGAGTAGAAGAACCATTCCCAAGAGTAACAGATGAAAAAACACTAGAAGGAGAACAATTTGACAGCATATTACTCGAAGAAGACATGTGACTTGAAGCACCAGAGTCGAAGATCCAGTCCATACCTGTGTTCCCGTGGGAAACGAAGTTGTTCATGGCCTGCAGGAAGGCGGCCTGGTCCCAGTTCGGTGTCGAAGCAGGCGGCTGGAGCGGTGATGATGAAGGCGTGGGCAACAAGGCAGGCAGCTGCGGCATCGAGTAGGAGGTGCTGCCGTCGATGGGGGCACCATACGGGTAGTAGCCTGGAGCAGCGTAGTAGGCGTTCGGATGGGCACGCGATCCGAGGAGGCCAGGTGCACCGGTATGAGGACGCAGGCCAGGCATCCAGGAGCCGGAGTGTCACATCCCAAATTTAGAAACTAAGAAAAACTTAGTTTCACAAGACCCAAATTTCAGAACCAACAAAAACTTTTTGAAATGTTTCACTGATGATAGAGCTTTCCTTCCATTGCTATGCTAAACCTTGTGTGACCTGTTGTTTAAGTTGTTTGACTAGTAAATATAAGACCCAACCAATATAAAAATATATTTAACTTTGGTGATCATGTCATGACAAGAAAAATATTCCATGTACCTTTTCCATTCTTATTTTGGCCAACTCCATTTCAATGATACTTGGTTTAGCAACAACCAAAACTAATACCCATTATTTGAGAAAGTAAAAGTATTTCCAAAACTATGTGTTCCCACAAATGTGGAGATCTATATGCTATCTCCTATCTATCTTTAAACTTGATATTTTGCATTTGTATGCAACCCCCATTTTATAAGCTTTGATTATCATTTCATTTTAAAAAAAGAACACGAGTGGGAAATATATTGCCCCACATATTTTGTTCTGCTCAAAACCCTTTTCAAAAATACAAAGTTTGAGATAGTTTTCAACAATCATCTTGTCATAATTAAGTGTGATCATTTTTATAAGATAGTATTGTTAATTATGTAAATGGTGGTGTGATTAATTCTTGTGGTTTGAATTGTGTGGACTTGGTTGTGGTGTTGATCTTGTTATGATTGTTTGCTTATTGGACTTATGATTGTATTGATTGTTAATTCTTGTTTTATTGTTTGCTTGGGTGAGTAACTACCCCAATGCACTTGAATGTTAAGTTGAAAACCCATTGACCACAAATTTGGAATGTGACTTGAAAATAGAACCAGACCTCTATGTTTCATCACACCCTCAAAACAACATCTTGATTAAAAGAAATGATCTTATTTAATTTCCCTCTCTACCTATTTCTCTATTTTTGTTATAACAATTATTTTATACTATAAAATCCAAGAATGAGATGATAACCATCTCATCATCATATTACACCCTCCTCAAAATATCTAGTCTCCAAATTACAAAGGTATTTCAATTTGTCAAATTGGTTTTTACCAAAAATAAATAAATAAAGATATTTAAAGCCCTATGAACAAATATAGTTCAAAACATTTTATTTGAACACCCCAATTTTTGTGGAGCCTCCACATGTTGTGGGGAGCCTACCCAAATAATTTCAGAATTTTTGAAAATGTTTTACTGCCTCAATTAAATGTCTAAAAGCTACTGGTTTTAAAAAGAAATAAAGGAAATAGAAGAAAAAGCCAGCAGGGGGTTAATTGCAAAATGGTCATCTCTTACCTGTAGCAACAGCACGATGCACCGCCGTGTCGCTCGCTCCCGCGCATCGCCGCCTGGACCCCCCCCCCCCCCCTCGCGCTCTCCTGCCGCTCTATGAGGAGATAAGGAGGCCCCCCCCAAGACGCTCTGCTCTCCTCACTCGCCCTCCTGCTCTCTCTCCCTCTCTCTTTTCTTCCTCAACCCGGAACCCTAGCCGCAGGTGGCCGAGCTCGCTGTCGCGCCTCGCCATCGATTCAAGCCGCCCCACACAGATCGAAGACCACCATCGGCATCTACGCGTCGTCCTCTCCCTCTCCGTGCGAGGAATCGAAGATTTGAGCCCAGGATCGTCGCCGCCGTAATCATCCTTTTCCTCTCCGACCGCCGCATTTCCAGGAAGCTCACGAGCAACCTCGTCCACCATTCGCCGCCATTTCCGCTTCCCTAAACTCCCCTCCTCACGAGCTAACTCGTAGACATCACCATTTCTTGTAGGGACGCCGGAGTCGCCGGCGCCGTCCTCACCCGAAGCTCCTGCTCGCCTCACTTCCGTGCGCGTCGACGAGGAAGAAGGAGCAGGCCCCGTACCGCTTCGCCGGCATAGATGGGCCGCGGGCTGGGTCGTTCCCGGTGTTGCTCGGCCAGATCTAGGCCAGATCTGTCCCATCCTATCTTTTTCTCAGTGGATCTATTTTCTGTTTTAATTTCCTGATATATCTACCTTAGGAATTAAATCACCAATAAATCCCTGTGATAGATAATTGAGTAATTCAAATTTTGTAGTGTTCCTGTGTGTTTTCTTAAACATGCCACACTGGCTGTTTACAAAATAATTAGTTTATGTGCCTTCTAGATTTAATCCTATAAAAAGGATGTTTTGCATTAAAAATTAAATATCTAGAGTTTTATAGATCCAAAAATTGCAAAATAAAATTCTCTGGATAGGTTGAGATGCTACCTTTCCAGATCTGTTGGCCTTGTATGCAAATGAAGTCTAAAACAAAAGTTCTATTCATTCTTGAAAACACACCAGTGGCACTTTGGTGATTTTTGTAAATTTTTGTGAGATGAATTTTGGAGTAAATCCAATTGGATTGTCTTCTATATGTATAGAAGAACATATCCCTATCTTGGTTTGAATTTAGGAGTCACTGCTTGACTGTGATGCTAATTATAAGGTTTAGGCCTTTTTCTGCCTATTTTTATTAGGGCTTTATAAATTGTGTGTTATAACTTTATTGTTATAGATGTGTTTCCTAGCATGTGTAGGGTGGTAATCCACTGTTATGATGTGTTTTCTTAATCTTGCTAGCATGTTAGAAGAGCTAATTGTGAGTCATGTGTTTATTAGGGTTTTATTCCCTATATAACTTTTCCTCTAGTAATTAAGAATTGCTATGCTTATTTATGTTAATGTGGGAATATTGTGTGTGATTAAAATGTATGCCTTGCTTGTTAATGATTGTTGTGGTACTGTGCTTACATGTTATTGTTGTTTATCATGCTATAATATGTTAGTACTGTTAGTGGCATGTGTTAGGCTTAATTGAGTTAAACATGTGTTGCTTAGTGGTGATTGAAGCAACCAACAAGTAGTTAATTATGCTTGTGTTGCTTGATATTTTGAATTAGCGAGATAATCTTTTTAACTAAGTTTGGGCTACTGGTTGCTTAGGTTTTCTAATAGTGCATAGCCTTGCTTGTTAGTAGAAACTATTTGGTGACTTAACTTTTGTCTGAAGTATTTCCTGTTTAGGGAAAATGGTTGTTAAGCACCTTTAGTAGAAGATGTCTTTGTGCCCTCTTGTTTTGGCATGTGTATGGTGTTATACTCCTGATTAGTATAATGCCCTCGTAAATGTAGATCTTAGTTTGTTGCTTGATTAAAATAGTGCTATGTTGTGGTTTGTTCCTTGTTTGTATACCACTGGTGGTTTGGTTTGCTCATTGAGTGCTGTTTTATTTTCATGTTTGCGACGCTAGAGATAAACGCTACCGGAGTGGTATTTGGAGAGGATTTATTGAAGAGGAATCAGAGTTTATTTCTTGATCGATGAGGAGAAGTCCAGGAGCATTATGCTGAAATCAGGCAAGCTACTCTCTGAGCTTGCACCTAAATATATATGCATCTACTTTGGTCAAATGATTTGCTCATAAGGCAGTGGTTTACAAAACCTTTTCAAAAGTATATGGACATTATTTTGCCACCCTATGTAGAAATATAAAATGTTATATAAAATTATAGGTTGGGAAAAAACAAACATGGTTTATTCAAAACTCCTTTGGCAATACTTGGTGGATTATGATGTACCGAGATGTCGGTGTGGAAGTGAATAAAAGGAAGTATGGTGATGTTTATGAAAAATGCACATTGTGTCTTTGTACTATGACGACCAGCCAATAATCTGTGCGACCACATTTACCCCCATATGGGAACGGGGCTTAGTCATATAATTTGCTCTTATTAGTATGGGATACCTCATCGACGGAGATGACTCCGTTATGCATGAGGGGATGGTCTGAGGACCTACCCTGACATGGGTCCTCGCTCAAACTCTATGGAAAGATAAGGAGGAGGATTGAAGACTTCATAAATGTGGTCGCCGGGAAAAACATATGAGTCCTCACACTTAGGGTTGCCGACGGGGACCGGACTGAGCGTCGATGGGAATTATCATATGGGTAGGATCCTATACTAGCATGAGCAAAGGAGAGGCTAGGGTCGGTGGCTCAACTTCGCATACACCTTGTATGGCGGGACGTGGCTGACACGATGAGTTACCGGATGGATGTGGGATAAAAGCGTGCTACCTCTGCAGAGGGTAAAACTATTCGAATAGCCGAGTCCTCGGATATGGACAGTTGGGAGGCTGTCCTCTGACCGTGTGCAAGCTTTGGAAATGCTTTAAAGATTTGAAAGGAAAAACGGAGATGTTGTATATGTGCACTATACCGATGAGTCGGTATGAGGTTGCTGGAAAAGAGGAGGACCCTGAGGGGTTATGATCGAGAAGTGCAAAGTTTTGTGTCCTGAACGTGGGAAGTGTTTTAGGCAACTATACCAAGGGGTTGGTATAAGGTTGTTGGAAAAATGATTTCACCAGGAATGGTTTTGGTCGGAAAAGGAGGAGTTTTGGAGAAATAAACAAATGGTGATTTTCCGGGAAAATGTTTATTAGAGAGACTTCTTACCTTTTTCAACAAAGATGTATTTTCGGGAAAAAGTTTTAAAGAAAATTCTTACAAAGATAGATTTATGGAAAAAGTTCTTAAAGTCTTCTTTCCTCAAAATAAAGGTTTTTAGTATAATAAAAATGATGCTATTGGACGCTCATGTCGGGGGTAGTTTGCGAGTACATTCAAATGTACTCATATTGGTTTCGTCCCTGGCTATTGTCTTAGCCAGATTCTGAAGAGGAGCAGTTCGAAGAGGAAGTGGTTAATGACGTCAATGCGAACTAGGCGCTTCCCAGTCAGCTGCCTGTAGGGTTAAGGCAAATGGCTTGGGCTCCACGTTGTTTGGTGATTTCCGCTGCAAGTACCTGTTGAAGTTATGACTTCAATCAAGTAAGTATATTTATTCGGTATTTATGGGTGTTCTGTGATGCCAATCCGAGTTATGTGCAACAACAGACTGATCATGGGATTGTTGCAGGAAACATAACGAGTATCTCGGATAGTTAATTCGGGGTCCTCACACGGAGTAAGCTGGTGGGGCACCGATCGGTAAAGGGGCGGACCAGGGCATGGGCCACGCCTGCACCATCCCGGTCCACGGATCATGGGGAGAGCGCCAAGGTGCTGGGGCGGTCGGAGCCGCTGGAGGCGGTGGAGGCGGTGGAGCGCTGCTGGAAGAAGCTGTCGATGGAGCTGATCGCGGCGGCCGGTACATGGGTTTTTTTGCCACGGTAGTTGGGGCTAGGGCGCCACCCTGGAGGGGGGTGCACTGAAGACGGCGGTGGAACCGTAGCAGGTGGCGTGGCTGGAGGTGGTGGCGGCGGCCTTGGAGTGGCGGTGAAGGCCTGGGGGCGTGCATCCTTGCGTGCCTGAGTGAGGTCGGCCAATTGGAGTAGCGAGCGGACCTCGGCGAAGGAGGGGAGGGGCTGCATCATAGGTATGAACGACGCCTGCTTCTCGAACTTGTCATTGAGCCCCACCAGGAGGATGTTGATGAGCTGCCGTTCTTCCACGGGATCACCGAGTTCGCGGAGTTCGTCGGCGATGGACTTGAGGCGTTGGCAGTACACGCTAACAGAGGAGTCGCCCTGGACGGTGTTGCGGAGCTCTGTGTTGAGGCTGTTGACGCGGGCGTCGACGTTGTCCTGGAAAAGCTGACGGAGAGCCGCCCACAGATCGGCGGCGGTGGCGGCATCACGGAATACTAGGTTGAAGATCTCAGTAGACACTCGAGTATAGATCCATTGGATGATAGCAAGGTCATCTTTGGTCCATTGAGGATCCAGGGGGCGAGGAACTGAGCCGACGGCGACGTGATCTCGAAGATTGCAGCGGCCGAGGTGAACATCAAATAGATGGCGCCAGTGATAGTAGTTGTGTGCGGCGAGGTCTAGGGTAATCGGGATGAAAGGCGAGACATCGGCGATGGTGTCGGTGAAGGACACCGGTGCAGCCATGTAGGTAGGAGGAAGAAAATTTGGTGGAGAAGCAATGGAGAGTTGGGGAGATTGCGCCGGGGCAGCTGCTTGGGCGGCGGCGATGGCGATAGTTTCGGCGCGGAAGGCAGCCGAGGGAGGAGGCGGCGGTGTGGGAGGCGCGGCCATAGCTAGGATCGAAAATCTGATACCATGAAAGATTCACTAGTAGAAACAGAGGCATTGGTGCGCCCCTTTAGTACCGGTTGCAACAAAAACCGGTACTAAAGGGGGCATTAGCACCGGTTGTGCTTGGGCGCCAGCCAGGGCCCCGCGGCGAGGACCTTTAGTACCGGTTGGTATTAACAACCGGTACTAAAGGACACCTTTTAGTACCGGTTGTTAATACCAACCGGTACTAAAAGGGTGCAGCCCCGCTGGCCGCGGTCATTGGCCCCACTGTCGTGGGATTGTCACGCAGAGGTCATGGAGATGACTTCGTAGAGTTGAGGATTAAGCGATCGAGCGTCTCCGAGCTAAGGATCACAGGCACGAGGAAGACGATGTTTTTTACCCAGGTTCGGACCCTCAATGTGAGGTAAAGACCTACGTCCTGCCTATCCTAGATTGGTATTGATATGAATATGGTGTTACAAGGGGTTGGCGATCGAGGTGTCGAGTCGCCTCTCTCTGGATGTATGAGAGCTTTTTTAGCTTGGGGTTCTAGGTCCTTGGAGTCCACCTTATAAAGACGATGGCTCGCAAGGTTACAAGGAAACTTCTCTCCCAAGGAAAGTATGAGCTGGAGTCCTACTTGGAGACTAAGTAATGTAATTTCGTGTCTTCCAAGTTATGTCTTCTCCTGCCAGATAAGCCTGCGCCAGTTAAGTCTGCGCCAGTTAAGCCGCGCCTGTTAAGCCGCGCCAGTTAAGGCGCGCCTGTTAAGCCGCGCCAGTTAAGCCGCGCTAGTTAAGCCGCGCCAGTTAAGTCTCCACCAGCTTGCGTCTTGATAAGTTCGTACGTCGGCTCATACTCAATTAGGTATTCCCCCGACATTAGCCCCCAAGCTTCCGGGTGATTCGTAGAGTCAGGCGGAAGATCTTGACTTGATGTTGATGATTTTGCCGACTTGAGTATGTAGAGCTTGGTGACTTACTGATGATGAGGCGCGAGCGTAGCGGCTTATTGAGCTGCTGATGTAGAAGCGCTGACTCGCATATGTTTGTTGATGTACTATCACAGGCATTCGAGGCCATGCACAAGTCTTCCTCACTTGCTATTTGAACACTTCTGTTTAGTCGCATTGAAGCTGCAGAATCGCAATAAGTTCTCCACGAAAATTATATAAAGTGTCGGCGAAGCCTTTGGTGAAAACCACCTTTTCCTGTTGGATGTAAGACTGAGCTGAAATCATAAGAATAATAACTTATGAGCATCAATATATATTAGCCAAATATGTATATGGTGCTAAGTCATAGACATCGAAGTAGAAAAGACCATAGGCATAAATAAGCTGGGCAATCATTAGAATAATAATATATCATGTTATCATGACGAGCCATTTGAGCACATGTTGAATCATGGCGGCTCAAGGGTATATAGGCACAGTCTGTATTAAAAGATTTCTGAGTCACTAGTTTGACTCACAAATGGATATGTATATTCTCATGTGCTGCAAAAAATTAAATCTACATATAATCATGGTATATGAGTATAATAAAGACCGCCAGATATGCATGGTGGATGTGTAGCCCCTGAGGGCCGGGTTGCATGCTTGATCATGCTGCTCGGGACTCAAAAAATATCTCAACTTAGACAAAAACTTAATTGTCCTAGCCCCAGGCGTTAAGCAGGCATGATTTCATTATCCTGCTTGATGGCATATCGTTGCAATTTGATCCTGCAACAGATTCAGCAAATATTGTTGCCGCAATTAAACAATAATATTTGGAGTCGGGCAAAGCCGCTTATAAACTCCGAACTATGAAATATTAGTGGAGCTGCTAGGAAAAAAGATAATCCCAGTCAAACTCTAGATATAGATGAAAGAATCGTCCTTAAAAATTCCACTTAATGTGGCTGTAGATAAAAGATAATGGTGGCTTCAACAGCCGATATCAGGGAATGATTATCCCAATCATTTAAAAATCGGGTCATGCCAGTTCAAACTCATTTGGCCGAGTTATATGTTCCTGAAATTCAAAGGGCAAAGCCCCCGAGGAAGCAATGATATTAACTTGATGACAATATGTTAGCCTTGGTGGCTGGTAATAATTATGATAAAAATTTAGTACTCCGCATAATAGCATATGGTACCCTGCATGATATTATAGTATAATCTGCATGATAGCAAATGGTATGTCGCATGATAGCATGTTGTAATCTGCATGATAGCAAATGGTTGCATAATAACAACTTAGTTGCATGATAGCAACTGGTAAGATGCATGATAGCATATTGTACGATGCATGATAGCATATGGTACTTGACTCAGTATTTCCCAGATCTAATGTGTGTTCAGGGTCGAGAACGGCCATGATAGGCATTCAGACTCGATTGACGCCACACGCGGGTACTTTAGTCCTTCTGAATTATCTCTATTACCGTTAAGTAGGTCTTCGCGCGGCTCAGTATTTCCTAGGTAAAAACGCGTGTTCAGGGTCGAGAGCGGCCATGATAGGCAATCAAGCTCGATTGACGCCGCGCCCCAGTACTTTGGCCGCATAGTGCAAAGATACTTCTGACTTAAGGCGAGTATAACCAGGATTATTGCTTTTATCGGCTGCAATAGCCGTGACGAGCTCTAATTAGCTTTGATGATAACCAGCTCTGATTAGCTGTAGATGTGGTACAGCGAGTCACCTGTTTTAACTCAAATATTTGATAAGATAATGATTAATTAATGACTCATAAACTGATGTAATGATGAGCTGTTTGTGACTCATAAAATGATATGGGGGTAAATCGCTATGCGACTCATAAATTGATATGACAATAAGTCGATGATGATTAATAAAATGATATGATGATAAATCATGAAATTATATAACGATCGGTCATAAATTGATATAATGATAAGTCATAAAATGACAAATGAATCACCAAATATCAATGCTTAAACATGTAGTGGTGATCTTGATATTCAATGCAAGCTGTAAATAACTAGACTTTGCAATGCGAGTTATAAAGAAGTCTAATTTGACGAATGTATTGAGAAGTAGATGTAATTAAATCTACAAAAGCTGATATGAATTTAAAGTCTACGACACGATATAATGAGTCGCAAAGACATTTAATAAAAGATATAATAACCTAAATATGCAGCCCCGAGATAAACTCGAAGATGCCAATTAATCTTATGAATAAAAGTCAAAGCAGTAAAATTTGGGCATGATAGCGACTTAGCTTATTTTTATTCTCCCATCGCTGTAGACGCAGTATAAGTCGTGATCGATGGTGAGCAGATTTGCCAAAGCCTCATAGACAAGGTCGTGGTCAAAGTTTTCGACAACTTGTTGCATCTCGGTTGCGAGTGGCCTTTGTTGCATACATACATGCGTTCTCCTCTTGTAGTATCATGTTTTATATGGAAGCCTGTACACACAAACTAGGCAAACTGAAGGCAAATCATTTGCAATATACGATTCATATAGGGGGTGAGCTAGTTAGAAGAATAGCACCTGATTGTTTTCTGGGTATTCTTTTTTTCTCCTGTCCATCCATGTGCGACTCAAAGAGGTCGAACTGATCTTTGAAGTCGCGTTCTGAATTTTGAGCTGCTCGCTGACGAGTCGCGCAGTCATCAAAGACTATCCTTTTTTCCTTGATTACTTCCTCGATCCGCCGGGAGCAAGAAATCCTCTCGGTAGTCCTTCTTGTGAGTATTTTACTGTTCTTGTTGCTTCACTTTTCACGCGTCGGCAAATAAGCAAGCATGCATGCCAGCATGCGATGCTTTCCATGTCACAATTTAATATCAGTAAGTAGAGCAAATTGCAGCCACTGCTCACGGCGTCAATTTGGCTCCTGGCTCCATCGAGTACGTTCTTTTTTCTTGCATGATTCAATAATGGTACAGGGCGGCCTTTTAGGAAAACGCAGTCTCGCGGTAGCTTCTTTGCTCTGATTTTTCTTTCTTTGCACTTATGACTCGCCCACGCAGCAAAATAGCGAGCTATCAGCTCTTATCACTTTTTCTTTTCCCCTTTTGGCCACTTTCCCTAATCCGGGTGCGTGTACAACCAGGAGCAGTTGAGTAGTTGGTAGTAATTCCTTCTCTTTCCTTGTCTGGTTCTAGGTTTAGACTTCTGCTGCTCCGTAGAAAATTCTGTCTTTCCTGATTTCGCGAATTTGCATAGACACAAAACTTACTGTAGTGCACGAGTCGCCGACGGAGATCTAACCGTTGGAATTGTCTCAAACTTGTTGGAGGGCTTCAGAATTGTATTCCGCAGGTTTCCACCGGAGGGATCTTCTAATTGCTGCCCGAGCCGACCTCGATAATTATTTTCCCGAAGTCGCACGGAGTTCTGTCAACTTTCGACAGGGCTTCAGTGTTTGAGTCGGCCACGGAGATCTAACCGTTGGAATCCGATGCGCTTTGGACAGCTGCAAGGAAACTCGATTTCGCAGCTTTCCACCGAAGGGATCGTCGAGATGAGTTCTGAGGCATCGTCGGGAACAGTCGCAACACGGGCGTCTTCTGCTGCCTTGTAGTTTGATGTAGATGTTGATACCGCCGCATCGTTTAGACCGGCGCGATGTTGAAGTCGCCGAGCTTGAATCGACGATGAGATCCTCCGTCCCTGGCACAGATCCAGCGCGGAACATGACGCTCTTGACCGCAGGCCCCACGGTGGGCGTCAACTGTCGTGGGATTGTCACGCAGAGGTCATGGAGATGACTTCGTAGAGTTGGGGATTAAGCGATCGAGCGTCTCCGAGCTAAGGATCACAGGCACGAGGAAGACGATGTTTTTTACCCAGGTTCGGCCTCTCAATGTGAGGTAAAGACCTACGTCCTGCCTATCCTAGATTGGTATTGATATGAATATGGTGTTACAAGGGGTTGGCGATCGAGGCGTCGAGTCGCCTCTCTCTGGATGTATGAGAGCTTTTTTAGCTTGGGGTTCTAGGTCCTTGGAGTCCACCTTATAAAGACGATGGCTCGCAAGGTTACAAGGAAACTTCTCTCCCAAGGAAAGTATGAGCCGGAGTCCTACTTGGAGACTAAGTAATGTAATTTTGTGTCTTCTAAGTTATGTCTTCTCCTGCCAGATAAGCCTGCGCCAGTTAAGTCTGCGCCAGTTAAGCCGCGCCAGTTAAGCCGCGCTAGTTAAGCCGCGCCAGTTAAGCCGCGCCAGTTAAGCATGCGCCAGTTAACTCTCCACCAGGTTGCGTCTTGATAAGTTTGTACGTCGGCTCATACTCAATTAGGTATTCCCCCGACACCCACGGCAGGCCCTTTAGTACCGGTTGGTAAATAAAACCGGTACTAAAGGTCCTGCCTATATCTTCCACCCCGGCCGAGCCAGCTCCATTTTGGAGCAACTCGACCCCAACCCCATTTTTCCTCTCTCCCAAGCTCTCCCAAGCTCTAGGTCACCCATTTTTTCTCCAACATTTGTCAAGATTGGTGGCACCCTATACAAGGGTTAGCAACTTCTTCATCTTCTCTTCCGGCTTTTCAAGTTTAGCTCATTTTCGTGCAAGTTTAGCAAGTTTGATTTTGGTTGTGCTTGCAAGGTGTTTGATGAAATGACTAAGTTAGGGATTTCATTTGTTTTATATGCATTTTGAGCTCGAATTGAAGTATAATTTATGGTTTTATATAGTGTCGTCCCGTCCCCTGATCCTCACCGCCGTCGATCGCCCGCGCCGCTCCGTCGCCGACACCACCTCGGTGAGCCTCTTTTTTTATCTTTTATTTTAAAAATTGTTAGTTATATGATTTAAATGCATAATTATTTCTTGTATAATTTTCTTATGTTTTTTTATATATGTATAGTGTCATGGTTTTGATATCCGTCCCCTTCGGCCCTCGTCCGGTCTATGATTCGGATGTGGTATATCTTTTTAACTATTTATTTTGTTTCGTGTTTATAACAATCATGCCGACCAACTTGACGTAGATATATTTTTATTTAGGAGGTAGTTGAACCGGAAATTCCGGCCGACCCTATTGTCGAGTATTTTAAAAAAGAAAACGACGATTTGAGAGCAAAATTGAAGATAAGTGAAGATCTTCGTCTCCAATGCCTAGAAGAGAAGATGGAATTGGACTTGAAGATTGCCGACATCGTTGATGCTCACGGGGTCGAGCTTGCCGACGTCGTCACTGCTCACGAGAGGAAGATGGATGCAATGCGCGCCAAGCTTAAAAAGATTAGAAAATATGCCATTAGTCAAGAGGCTTGGTATCATTATGCTGTTGGTTCAATAGTTACCTTGGTTGCGATTCTGATCGCATTTGTTGTTGGATTTAAATTCTTTAGATAGTTGTATGTTAGTTTCGATTGATGTATGTTTCGTGAGAACTATGTATTACATTTGGGCACTACTCTACTTTGATTTTAATGTGATGAACTTGTATAAATTAATTTGGTCACGTATCTCTATTCATTATTTAGCTGGTGTAATGGTTTTTGATATATTTATGTAATGTAGATGAGCCGAGAATGGATGTACGGTGATCGACGCTGTCCCGAGTTCATTGATGGCATGCATCGTTTTCTCGATGTGGTTAAGTTAAACAAGCTGAAGAATGGTTTTATGATTTGTCCATGTGATGAATGTCGGAATAACAGGAATTACCCGAGCGTAAGAACCATACACTCCCACTTGTTGCGACAAGGCTTCATGCCCAATTATTTTTGTTGGACCAAGCACGGAGAAAGAGGGGTTATAATGGAAAACCCTGAAGAAGAGGATGATGACAACTATCCCGTGTTCTCTGATGAACACGGTGATACTACAATGGGGGAAGAGCATGAGGTCATTGTTGATCAGTCCGACGATGATGATCTTCGTCAGGTCATTCGTGATGAACAGATGAACTGCGTAACTGAAAACGAGTGGTCGAAGCTGGAGCGCATGTTAGAGGATCACAAAAAACCGTTGTACCCAAATTGTGAAGATGACCAGAAAAAGCTAGGTACCACCCTGGAATTGCTGCAGTGGAAGGCAAAGAATGGAATATCTGACAAGGCATTTCAAGAGTTGCTACAAATATTTAAGAAGAATCTTCCGAGGAATAATGAAATGCCCCACAGCACGTACGAAGCAAAGAAGATTGTCTGCCCTCTAGGATTAGAGGTGCAGAAGATACATGCATGCATCAATGACTGCATCCTCTACCGCGGTGAGAAGTACGAGAATTTGAATGCATGCCCGATATGCGGTGCATTGCGGTATAAGATCGCGCGAGATGACCCAGGTGATATTGAGGGCGAGCCGAGCCCCAGGAAGAGGGTTCCCGCGAAGGTGATGTGGTATGCTCCTATAATACCACGGTTGAAACGTTTGTTCCGAAACAAAGAGCATGCCAAGTTGTTGCGATGGCACAAAGAAGACCGTAAGGAAGACGAGATGCTCAGACACCCCGCTGATGGGTCTCAGTGGAGAAAAATCGACAGTGCGTTTGGGGATTTTGCAGCTGACGCAAGGAACTTAAGGTTTGGTCTAAGTACAGATGGCTTGAATCCGTTTGGGGAGCAGAGCAGCAGTCATAGCACCTGGCCCGTGACTCTATGTATCTATAACCTTCCCCTTGGTTGTGCATGAAGCAAAAGTATATTATGATGCCAGTGCTTATCCAAGGACCGAAACAACCCGGCAACGACATTGATGTGTATCTGAGGCCATTAGTTGACGAACTTTTACAGTTGTGGTCTGACGAAGGTGTACGTGTGTGGGATGAGTACAAACAAGAGGAATTTCCCTACGAGCGTTGCTGTTTGTAACCATCAATGATTGGCCTGCTCTTAGTAACATTTCAGGACAGTCGAACAAGGGATACAATGCATGCACGCACTGTTTAGATAAGACTGACAGTGCATATATAGGTAACAAGATTGTGTACATGGGGCATCGTCAGTTTCTTCCAACCGGCATCACGTAAGAAACGGAGGCAAGCACTTCAAAGGTTTGGCAGATATCCGGACGAAGCCTACACGCCGTGATGGTGATGTTGTATATGGCATGGTCAAGGATTTGGAAGTAATATTTGGAAAGGGTCCTGGCAGTCTAAATGTTCCGAAAGACGCAAACAAGCGCGTACCCTTGTGGAAAAAGAAATCTATATTTTGGGATTTACCCTATTGGGAAATCCTAGAGGTTCGCTCTGCAATCGACGTGATGCACGTGACGAAAAATCTTTGCGTGAACCTGCTAAACTTCTTAGGCGTGTATGGGAAGACGAAAGATACAGCGGATGCACGGCAGGACCAGCAAAGTACGCACCACGGAAGAGACAACCTGAATTCAGAGAAGTATCAAGGTACTTCCAGCTACGCTCTTACCAAAGAAGAGAAGGAGATCTTTTTTCAAGTCCTGAGCAGTATCAAGGTCCCGTCTGGCTACTCGTCGAATATAAAGGGAATAATAAACATGGCAGAGAAAAAGTTCCAAAACCTGAAGTCTCATGACTGCCACGTGATTATGACACAATTACTTCCTGTTGCATTGAGGGGGCTTCTACCGGAAAACGTTCGAGTACCCATTGTCAAGCTATGTGCATTCCTGAATGCAATTTCTCAGAAGGTAATTGATCCAGCAACTCTACCAAGTTTACAGACGGGTGTGGTCCAATGTCTTGTCAGCTTTGAGTTGGTGTTTCCACCGGCCTTCTTCAATATTATGACGCACCTCATAGTTCACCTAGTCGAAGAGATTTCCATTCTCGGTCCTGTATTTCTACACAACATGTTCCCCTTTGAGAGGTTCATGGGAGTCTTAAAGAAATACGTTCATAACCGTGCTAGGCCAGAAGGAAGCATGTCCAAGGGCTATGGAACAGAGGAGGTCATTGAGTTCTGTGTTGACTTTCTTCCAGATCTTAAGCCCATCGGTGTTCCTCAATCACGCCATGAGGGGAGACTGCGTGGAAAAGGCACGCTAGGAAAGAAAGCAACAAGAAGTATGGACGGGCATTCTTTCACTCAAGCACACTACACAGTTCTACAAAATTCCAGATTGGTGGCTCCGTATATCGTGGAACACATGGATATTTTACGCTCAGAATACCCGGAGAAGACTGACTTCTGGATTAAAGAAAAACACGTGGATACTTTCGGCAGTTGGTTGCGTACACATCTCATTAATGACAACACTGTTGGACAAGAGCTATACTTGTTGGCCAAGACACCATCTTCGACTATATTGACTTTCCAAGGGTACGAGATAAATGGGAATACATTTTACACGGAAACCCAAGACAAAAAGAGCACTAACCAAAACAGTGGTGTCCGCTTTGATGCAACAAACGATGATGGAACAAAGGACACATATTATGGTTGCATACAGCAGATATGGGAACTTGACTATGGACCTTATTTTAAGATCCCTTTGTTTCAGTGCAAATGGGTTAACCTGTCATGCGGGGTAGAGATAGACAAGCGGTACGGAATGACTACAGTGGATCTCAAAAATCTTGCGTACAAAACCGAGCCATTCGTCCTAGCCAATGATGTGGCTCAGGTTTTCTATGTGAAGGACATGTCTTCCAGACCGAAAAAAAGAAAAGATAAGCAAGCCGGTACATCATACAATGAGCCAAAGCGCCACATAGTTCTTTCAGGAAAAAGAAACATCGTGGGAGTGGAGGACAAGACAGACATGTCAGAAGATTACAATAAGTTTGCTGAAATTCCGCCCTTCAAAGTGAAAACTGACCCAAGCACCGTGTTAAATGATGAAGATTGTCCATGGCTACGACGCAATCAGAAGAAAGGGACACACAAGAAGAAAAAGTGAACACTAGATAGGGATGTTGTTGCTGATGTGTAATAATGTATTAAACCTTTTATGTAACTATGTCTCGAATGTTTTGTGTTTGAGCGCCACTTCGATCCAAGCAGCGGTAAGACGTCTCTGATGATCTACAACCGTCCGGCAAGACGTCTCTGATGATCTGCAACCGTTTGAAACGGTCGCAGGTCATCAGAGACGTCTTGCCACTGGTTGCCCAAAGATGCCTCTCCGAGTGACGCTGGAATGTTTTGTGTTTGAGCGCCACTTCGATCCAAGCAGCGGCAAGACGTCTCTGATGATCTAGAACCGTCCGGCAACACATCTCTGATGATCTGCAACCGTTTGGAACGGTCGCAGGTCATCAGAGACGTCTTGCCGCTGGTTGCCCAAAGATGCCTCTCCGAGTGACGCTTGAATGTTTTGTGTGAGTGAGTGAGTGACGCTGGAATTCTGGGAGGTGGGCTATATATAGGGTCATGTGGCTCACGAAGTGGTCGTGATACTGCTGATCCAACAGCTCACAATCCCTCAAAAGAAACACACCTCTGATCCAACGTCTCACAAGCGCTTGAAAGAAACACACGATCCGTGTGCTTATTTAGTACCGGTTGGTAACACCAACCGGGACTAAAGTCAGGCTCACCCCTAATCCAACGTCTCACAAGCACTTAAAAGAAACACACCGCTTGATCCAACGGCTCCCAAGCGCTGGAAGGAAACACACGATCCGTGTGCTTCTTCCTGATCCAAGGGCTCACAAGCGCTCGAAAGAAACACACCGCTTGATCCAACGGCTCCCAATCGCTGGAAGGAAACACACGATCCGTGTGCTTCTTCCTGATCCGGTCAGAGTGGCCACTGGAGAAGGTAGGCAACTTCGATCCCGCCACCGTTTCCCGCCGAAATATTTCCCGCTATCGTTCCCCCCAAATGCCGCCACCGGTAGTTCTATAAAACCCAGTCGAAGGTAGGCATGATACTCACTTGAGCGCAAGCATGGTGTGTATTGGTCCTTGCGAGAAGTGTGTGTACAATAAACAGTCCACACAAAAAGTAAAGAAGAAAAACAAATAGAAAGAAAGAAAAACAAATAAGACGGTTGGCCGGCTTTTGGAGGTGGTGTGGCCTGCTCCCGGCGGTGGTCGTCGGTTGGCGTGCTCGCCTGAAGAGAAAGGAAGTTGGTATAAAAAACAAAAAAGAAAGTAAATAGAAACCAAATAGATGTAAAAAAACAGAAAACAGAAGAAAGAAAAAAAAAACTAGAGAAAAAAAAATTCAAAAAGCCCATTAGTACCGGTTGTAAACTACAACCGGTACTAAAGGGTTGGGCTTCGCGCGGGAATCTTCGCCGCGGCCCAAAAGGCACCTTTAGCACCGGTTGTAGTCTACAACCGGTACTAAAGACCCTTTAGTACCGGTTGTAGAGCACAACCGGTGCTAAAGGTGTGTTGGGGGCAGTTATAGCAGGGGATCGACGAATCGATCCCCAAATTCGCCCAAGTACTGCTGCTCCTCGACGCCCGCTCCTCGACGCCGGCGAAGTGCTGCTCCTCGATGCCGCGCGCCTCCACGCTATCGACGGGGCCGCCGCCCTCCACGCGCACACGTAGGTCGCCCTCCGCGCCGTCGACCGCGCCGCCAAGGCCCTGACGCAGCCGCGCCCTGCTCCTCTGCCCTCCGGCCTGCTCCTGCGCTGCGGCCTGCCGTCCGCGCCGTCGATGCCCCCCGCCGTCCGCCGCCGTCGACGCCCCACGCCGTGGACGCCCCGCGCGCCAACTCCGGCCGCTGCGCGTGCTCCACCGCGCTGCGCCCCACGCCGTGCTCCACCGTGTGCTGCTCTCCACTCCGGCCGGCCACACATCAAGGTAATGTTTTTTTTAGTACTGTTTTTGTTCATTTTGTAGATAGCAAAATAACAGAAATATAGATAGCTTAGAATGAAAATATAGATAGCATTTTTTGTAATTTAGTACTTTGTAGTTTTGTAATTTTTGCATGAAAATTCTTGTTTAAAATGAGTATGAAAAATGTTAAATGACACTTTACAATTATGCAAACTTACAAAATGTAGCAATTTAAAAATGTAGCAATTTGCTAAGTTTTTAGTCATTTAGGTTATTATTATAGGTTATCAATTTTTAGTGCAGCAATTTTGAAAGTTAGCATTTTTGAAAGTTAGCAATTTTGAAAGTTAGAAATATTGCAAAGTTATTTTATTAGTGTATAAGAAATTTCCTATTTTTTCAAATATAGTGTATTAGAAATATTGTAATATTGCTAAGTTTCAAATATAGTTTAACATTGTAAAGTTTGAAACATTGTAAAGTTTGAAATTTTGCTAAGTTTGAAATAGTACTAAATTTCAAATATTGCTAAGTTTGAAATATTGTAAAGTTAGAAATATTGTAAAGTTTGAAATATTGCTAAGTTTCAAATATTGCTAAGTTTCAAATATTGCTAAGTTTGAAATATTGTTAAGTTTGAAATATTGCTAAGTTTCAAATATTGCTAAGTTAGAAATATTGTTAAGTTAGAAATATTGTAAGTTTCAAAATTTGCAGTGACATTGAGCTATGGCGGACGATGCCCCCACCTTCGTCCGAGATTTGGAGGAAGAAGACCGTCTCCAACAAATAATATATAACACCGCTGCCGGACCCAATTCCGATGGAGAATATTCCGATGGAGAAGATTCGTCCGACGGAGAAGACGCCGAAGAATTCAGCGCGAAATGTTTGAATGACTCCGGTGAGGGACTTGAGTTAGAAAAATTCAGAGAGATGACGACGACGAAGAAGAACCGTCTGGATCTAAGGCGGACACTAGCTAAGAAGAAGGTATATATTAAGTCTTGTTGATCACTATAGCTAGATGCATTAATTGATTTATATGCGCACTTATTAACGAAACATTTTTCTTTCAGCCCTCTGGATCTAAGTCGTCAATCCCCGTACGAGGCCCGGCCCAAGGGTTAAAGCTCCCGGAAGGTGCAACGTTGTCGATCGACGAAGTTACCTTCAAAGGCAAACCAGAGAAACCCGATGGAATCTACAATAAATATGTACGGCAGTGCGGAGTTTTTGTAAGGGACATGGTCCCGATCACTGTGACAGAATGGAATGAGCCGAAGAAAGCCAACATAGGCGCAAAATATCTCGAGCAAAGAATTAAAGAGACCCTTTGGGACTCGATGATGTCTAAATTCAACCTACCGGCAGATCTCCCACAGAAGATGAAGGATAAAGTCAAGGAGTGGACTCTTAGCAAGATGGCCCAGCAATTCAACAACTGGAAGAACACATTGTGGAGAAAATATGGGAACAAAGATATAGTTTTCAAAGGACATCTAGAGAAGCTAAAAGATGAATGGGCTGAATTTGCGGCGTATAAGAATTCGGGCGTCGCTGTGGCCCGATCGACACAAAATAAGTTGAATGCCTCGAAGAAGAAATATTTCCATCATTTGGGCTCAGGTGGCTACAAGACTGCCTTGCCTAAGTGGCAAGCCTATGAAGACGAGCTGCGAAAAAGGGATCCTCCACAGACAGATGACTGGCCCGACAGGTCCAAGTTCTGGTTGTTCGCGCATGGGGCAGTGTTGCACCCAGAAACAGGGCTGATTGTTGCAAAGGGAAAATGGCGGAGAAAAATTAGAAGAGTCATCAGAAAAATAAAAAAGTCATAGTACTAGTCAAGGAGGGAAAATTTGTTCCCGATAGAGAGGACGACGAGCTTTCACAAGCCCTCGGGAATAAAGAACACTGGGGGCGATGTCGAGCCAGAGGAGGCGGGGTTGGTTTTCTTGAAGGGTTTCCGGAAGACGTTGCAACTTATAGAAAACATTGCAGAAGTAAGAAGAGGGAGGCGGAGAGGGTTACTGCATTAGAACGCACGGTGCAGGATGTGCAGAAGCAACTGGCCTCAATGACCCAGAAGCAACTGCGAGTAGAAGATCCTGCAGGCGATGCCTGCCCATCTCAGCGGAAAAGCAGCGTGGGTTCCACGCAGCTACAAGATCCTGCAGTTGATGAACCAGTTGCTGAACCATCGGCGGCTCACTACCCCGTGGATGATATCACGGAGAAGACAAATTGTGAGTTACATGCGCCGATGATGAACATTACTTATCCGGTGGCGACTGGCTATGCTTTACGACATCAACCTGGAGAAACCTTCCATTTTGGTGTGATTCCGCCTGGATTTGCTCGTGTCGGGGTCACGAAAGTTATGCCGGGATTCAACGCAATACGTCTTGAAATTCCTGGAGCTGAAGGCGAGAAGACATTGGGAGAAGTTGAGTTTGGTATCGTTCTATGGAAGAAGAAATACATCAAGTTTCCAGACTCGGAGCCAAGGCCACCGACTCCTCCCGTTAGACATTCACCACATCAAAGTCCACCCGCCTCCCCCCACGAAGTTTGGGATCCCGCCGCGAGTCCATCTCCCGCGCTGTCCCGTCAACCGACTGATGCGCCCACTAGTAACTTGACAAAGCGGAAGCTGTTCCCGTCGTCCACCCCTGTCAAGAAACGTGGAAAAAGTGTGCGGGCTCCTGAGAACCCCAAGGAAGTCAAGGCTCCTGAGAAGTTAACTTCTGAGATGACTCAGCAGGAAATAGCTGAGAGCCTACGTGAAGGGTCGAGAGCCTTTTTTGAGCAGAAAAAGAAGGAAAGAGTGGAGGCAAGACTTGACCCCATAAAGGAACTTCTGAAGACTATACCAAATGAGGTAAAAGATCACACCGTTGACAACCTATATGACCCTCCACCTCCGCCCATTTCAGACTACGAGCGAGGTATTGACAAGGTACTTTCCTCGCAGAATGAGCAAGAGAAATTGTGCGGGAAAGGAGTTGCCCAGCTCGGAGAACAAGAAGCACAATCGCTCGCCCCGCTCATTGTACCTTCTGAAACTCGGGAAATCGAGCATGGAGAAGTTGTCCTTGGCGACTCAGGTTACCCCATGGCGGAGATTGCCCCACGATTTGATTTTGAACTCGGGCTGCCTATGGTGGAAAATCCGAGCCAGCTAACAACACAGTTATGGAATTTGAATCGCTGGTACATGACCGCCGCAAAAGAAGGGAAATTCTATCTCATGGCGGCGGTTAAGGAACAACACTACTTCCGAGAATATTGTGTGCATGTTGAGTTCCGAGAACTTTTTCAGATGTACAATCAACGTGCTCTCGACAAATCTCTCATCAGCTGCTATTGTCTGTAAGTAATTTATTCGTGTAATTTAATTATTATAGTTATAAGCTCTCGTTCATTGCTTGTAATTATCGTCACAAAATTCTTTTGTACGCTAATTATGCAGAATGAAGATACGTGAATGCAGACTCGAGGAATCTGGGACATTGGTTTCATTGACCCGGATAAAGTTCATGTCAAGACCGTGGATGAAAATCCCGTGAACACAGAGGACGTTTTGCTAACGTTCTTTAAGCGACAAAGTACCAAAAAGGAAATACTATTTCCTTACAACTTCGGGTGAGTTTTACCGTCTTCTACACATTCTATTTTGCTTCCCCGATATAAAGTGTAATCGATAAGTTCTGAATACCTGCGTATATAAACGTGCGCAGGTTCCACTACATTCTGCTAATCATTAGACTCGAGGAAGGAGAAGTTGAAGTCTGGGACTCACTAAGGAAAGATCAAAATGAATACAAAAGCGTGCGTCTAATGCTCAAGAGGTAATTTCAATCGCACTATATCAGCCTCTTTCGTTCATTTCCGGATATCAAAAGTATAAGTAATAACTACTCAATTCATTTTCTTTTCCGGACAGGGTTTACAGAAAGTTCAAAGCGGAAGAACGCGGTGTATGGCCAGAAAAGCTGGAGTTCAAGTCTAACAACGTAAGTACTACTACGTGTATCTTTCTAATACCATTATCATTCTCTTGATTATTATTTGATTAAATTATATTCTTGTATATATAGTGGTGTCTGCGACAACCACAGGGGACAGAACTATGTGGATACTACGTTTGCGAGTACATTCACACGAAGGTCAATGAGAGAGTCAAGAGTGTAAGAAATCGAGAGGTACGTGAACATCATACACAACTTTTATTTTGCCACCATGCATCAATTGTGTTTAGTTTCGATCATAGCTGATTTTATTTCCTTCTTTTAAAGATGTCAAACAAGCGGAACCAGCTCCTACCACGCAACCGCGTAAAAGCTATTGCGGAGGAATTGGCGGGATTCTTACTTACACATGTCATAGATGAACACGGTGAATTCTACTTTGACGAAAGACCACCTCCACCCCCTGCAGTCGATGCTACAAGGGAACCGCCGGCAGTCGATGCTACAAGGGAACCGGCTCCATTGTAATTAATTAGGAGTACTTAAATTTATATGTGACGAGAGTACTTTGTATGTGTATAATGACTACTTTATATGTGTAGTGAGTACTTTATACGCGATCTCCTCCGAAACCCTGAAAAATGAGCGAAAAGGAAAAAAACAGAAACCCTAAACCCCGAAAAATAATCGAAAAGAAAAAAAACCAAAACCCCCCTGAAAAATAAGCAAAAAAAGCAGGAACCTTTAGTACCGGTTTGTATTACAAACCGGTACTAAAGGTCCTCAGGGTCGAGCTCGCCTGTGCGCCCACGTGAGACCCTTTAGTACCGGTTTTATTTAGGTGCCGGTACTAAAGGGTTACCCCTTTAGTGCCGACCCTTTAGTACCGGTTGTGCGGCCGGTACTAAAGGCCATCTACAACCGGTACTAGAAGTGGGTTCTCTACTAGTGATTGTATGAATCGATAGTTGATTGATTGATTGTGCCGTATTACAATGTGTATATAAAGAGCAAGAGCTAATCGACCTAGACTAACCCTAACTTGCAATACAAGTCTAGTAGAATTACAATTGGAGTTTGAGTCGAATACAATAGTCTAACAATCAGGAGTGTATCCAACAGTCCAAGTCGCGCCCGTGGGTGCTCGCCAGTGCTGGCGTCGTGAAGGTGCTCTCCACACGGGTCACCGTGTTGGCCAGTGCGTGCACCTCACCGAGAAGCTTCGCTCTGCTCCTTCATTCCTTTTGTTACTTCAACCCGCGAGCGTGTCCGGCGTGGCAGATGGAGCGCGTCCGTGGCCGGACGACCCGCGCAGCATTCTCACGAGCTGGGTGTCCAGCGTCGGTAGGAACTCCTCTGCGCTGACCGCGTGGGCCTGGGTCTCGTGCGGCCGTCTACGAGGACGAGACATGCACGCACTGACGCACGTGGTGATGGACCTCCGCCATGGCGCGCCTCTTCCATGCCCAAGGCATCCTCCGTCGCCGCGCAATATCCCGAGGCCCTCGCGATGTGCCACCGCCTTGACAACGCTCACCGGCAACCCGCGATGTTAAGCCGGACGATGTGTTCTCAACCCTTATGGCGGCGACGAGCACATTCGCCTGGGGCTCGCGAACTTCAAGTCAGCGGCGTGGGTTGCCAGTCTATGTAGCGCCCGTTCCACGACCGTCGTGCTGCCGGACACCACCGTTCTCGTGGCCGGTGGCAACACCAACGCCGAGTCGCCGACTACACCGGACGCGGACACGGACGCATACGAAGAACGCTTGGGCGCACTGATAGACGAGCACAGTGGCCTCATCGGGCCAGGAGAAGAGAACGAACCACAGTCAGACGGAGGGGTGAGCGGCGGCGCTAACAGCGAGGCTGCGAGGAGACGGCTGCCACGAGATGGTAAAAGAGAATACGGACATATATTTCTGTCAACCTCGAGGGGGTTTCCGAAAACAAATCATGCCACGTGTCCGTACCTCGGGTGTTTTGGACCTTTTTGCACCCGCATTGCAAGTTTATGGACTAACTCACCCCATTTTTCATGTTTTTGTATGAAATTGCTCGCGTGCTAGTTTTTTACTTCAATCCCAAATGTAAGGTAGGCTGCTACGGCTTTATATCCGGCCTGATTGCCGTGTTGTATGGCCGGGTCACCAAGTAAGCCCAAGCCCGAGCACTACTACCGAAGTGAGTTCCCACTGCCGAGCCGAAGCCGAAGCCGACGCCTCTCTCCCCATCGTGTCTCCTCCAACACCGACCCCCAATGCTCTCGCAGGCGCCGGCGACCCGGCGTCCTCCTCCTCCTTATTTTCCATTTCCTCAAAGCGAGTCCCTTCTCCTCTATCCCCATTATTTCGCCGGATTATTGCGCTGCCCCGCCGCGAGGTGGAAGATCAGCTCGAGCATCGGCGGCGACCGGAGATGAGGGAGCGAGAATCGGAGGAATTACTACTAGCTTCCCGCGTCAGCGACGTCAAGGGCAGAAGCGGGAGGAGGCGCCCCGGCGGTTCAGGTAAGACGAACTGTACCTGAGTTTGCACCGCTTTATAAATGCTGGACCTGTATCAGCAAGTAGCAATAGGAGTAGTCTAGTTTGTATACAGTCTATGATAAGGTTCGTTCTGTTACAGGGTAAACTGTGGCAATATCTATATGATTTTTTCCATCATCTCAAAGTAGAGAAAAAAGGTTGCACGATAAATGCCATGCCAAACTGTGAGAATTTCCTTTTTCCCATGTTATGTTGTTGATTCAGATGAGACCAATCCGTATACATACAGTGTTATTATAGCCAATGACTGTTTCGTAAGTTACAAGAAAAAGAGTGAAACCAGAGGCACATTTATTTACACCATTTGCATCTCATTCCCCTTTGTTTTGTCCTGACTTCCTCCGTGATCTTGACAATAGCAAAGAACATCATCCTATACACCACCATCATTCCACACAGGATGGCAATGTTGACCCATTTGGAGTACCCCATCTCCACCTGCAGCTTCTCCTGCAGCACTTGAAGGCCACTGATTGTGACATTTTTCTCAACCAGCTGGTCGCTCGGGAAGGTCTGCCCGATGAACTCGTTCTTGTAGAACCCCTGCACCGCATACTTGTGGAATGAGATGTAGTAGCAAGGGTACTTCCAGACCGGCTTTGGGAGCTCGTTGGGGAGGCGGAAGAAGCCACCGTTGAGCATCATCACCCCTTGCACTCCAGCCCCAACGATGATACCCATCAGAAAGTCCGGGACGATGACGGCGATAATCATCATCATGCTCTCGACCAGCAATGTGCACATGCACAGATTGACGACGAAGTAGGCGAAATGGTCAGCCGCTTTGGTTAGCCCTGTTAGGTAGTACAACATTGCACCAGGGATCACGGCGATGACTGCCAGGTATGGAGTGGCTGACAGTGTGTTTGAGATCACAAACTCCGCCACACCATAATGGCCGCTCAGCCTCTCCCTTCTGAATACCTGCGAAGTTGAAATAAATTGTTCAGCCAGCTCTTGAGTTAGTGACTGTGGGGAATCTGAGCGGGCTTTCTATTTCCATGTCCCCTGAGAAAGTGTTATGCTATTTATATCTAAATCAAACAAGTTATACATTTTCAAATGTAAAATTGCACATTGTCTTAAAACATATTTTTTCAGAAAAGGTTAAGTACATCATGTCAAGTTTCATGCACTGGCCAACGCAACCAAAATCCAAACTGATGGAAAGTGATAGGCAATCCACATATACACTTCAACACAGCACTCTCCAGTCCTTGTTTGCGAACATCTGTGAATTATCCTGTAGTTTTACTAGTATCTCTGATAATTAAGCTCTCTCTCGGTATTATTAACTACTTTAGTTAGTTAAATAAAATGTGGAAAATTGACGGTAACCATAAATAGTGTTGTTTGTTTTTTACTTAATGCCACCAAATTATTTCATAGAGAGAGCTGTGGATGAGCCGGACGTATCGGTGCTGCTTCCCCTTTCCGGACACATACATCGGGAATCTACTGAAAAGAAAAGATTTGTTGCATTCCCTGCCCCTCCCCCCCCCCCCCCCCCCCCCCCCCCCTCCTACAATTCCAAACAAGGATTTTCATGGGGAACCAATTGGCAAAAGGGTTGATTATTCTTGAACTGCTACAAATGTAACTTAGTATACCTTTTCTAAAAAATTATTTCCGTATGGGCATAAGCACTCGTGAAAATGGTAAGTGTGATGGGAGAGAAAGCAACCTTTACGTCCTCTACAAAAGAAGGGAATCCTCCAATTGCCATGAAAGTAACAAGTGCAGTCGTATACATTATTACTTCACATCTGGACTGGAAAATAAGGGAACAACTCAATTTTGTAGATTGATAACATGTTATATTTCCTAATAAATAATGTTATTGAACATTTAAACTTACCTGGATAGAACTGTAACTGTAGCCAACTTGGTAGAATATAGTGCCAAGACAAATGCCAATACCTAGGTAAACACCCAAACGCATCCAATAGTATCCTATGTCTCGGTGCATATTTACAAATGACCTTCTGGTCAGTACAAAAATCTTTGTTGAGAAGCTGGCTTGTTCTCTCTTCCTAAATGGAGCTCCATCCTGGAATATAGCACATATTACAATAACAGTTAGCTCTTAAATTTGGCTAAGCACCATATACTCCACGGCGAGAAGTTTGGTGCAGGTTCACTGAAATGAAAAATCAGATGACTTTGTACAGATGCTGAATTATTATTTATTCCCTCTAGGTCTTAAAAGGTGATGTTTTGGACATACCTTTTGTCCAATTTTGAAAGCTTTGACCACCAATTTTCTTTTTGAATATTCAGATTTGAGACTTGAGAATCACATGTATTTTCAGAATATTATAATTTTATCAGTATATTTACATACAATTGAAACTAGTGATCACAGTCTAAAACATCATTTTTTCGTGAACTACAGGTAATATTTCCCAGAGTAAAAAATTCCAATTGTTATTTTACAGTTAGCTTATACAGATTGGTCCATATTTATGATGTTTTTGTAATCACACACTTCGCCAACAAAAATGAAGTTTTTACTCTTCAGTATAATGAGTTTGTACACAACTTACTATCCCTTTCATCTCAGCTATCCGGTTCATTGTTTTTTCTGAGTAAGCGGGGGACTGGTAAGCATCTGTCAGAATGTCTATTGCTTCAACTGCTGTTTTTCTCCTAGCTTTGGAACTTTCAACGATTTCCTGCATATGGGATCACATAGTTAATGAAAACATATATTTATTTGGAACATCATATAAGCAAATGATAAAAATAAGTACCTCGTCAAAATCTTTGTTGATTGTTCTCAGGAAGTGGTCTGATGGGTTCCTCAGTTGTGGACATGGGAAGCCACTTTGAGTAAAGAACTACAGAAAATGAATACGAAAAGAACTCTTAAACTCAAAATTTATAAGAAGATAACGTCCTAACACCGGATCAAATTAATAATGGATCGCGAATGGCTGCTAGTCTTAATTCATGGGAGAAGAGCTTCAGTTGTGTAATGATTGGTTCAGGGGTGGGGGGGAGGGCTGGGTATTCTTGTTTGTCATTATATGCCACAGTAATTTTTTGAGGTGTTAACCGCTGTCACAACTCTGCTATCTGGCCGACTGTCTCGTTTTTTGACTGCCTGTTTAAGTCATAACAAACTTATGACAGAAGGCACTTTTCTGAAAAGAGGTTCTCAGTGTGTTTTGGTTTTGAAGAATTAATCAGTGATCCATTTGTTCCTCGTAGAGTTGTATGTGTTGTTGCTAGGATTTTATTCTATAGGATATGTCATGTATTTGGGCAGAAATGGGGGCTATCTTAATTTACTAAGCTATGGCTCAGCGACGATAAATATTTTCTTCTTAATTAATAGTACTGTGTTTTTTATGCAGAGATATTAGTGGAGTTCATCTGGCACTTAAAGTGGCTTCAATGTTGCTCGAAGGAGAGAGAGATATAGGCACACGCGTAATACAATCACCTGGTTGGCATCGGACGCAGCTCCAAAGAAGATGGTTCTGCCGCTGGCAAGTAGGCAGAGGCTGTGGAAGAGGTCAAAGACGTCGCCGCTGGGCTGGTGCACGGCGGCAATGACAGTCATGCCCTCCCTGGCCGCGACCCTGGCGATGTGGCTCATGACATGGTAGGAGGCGGCGCTGTCGAGCCCGCTGGTGGGCTCGTCCAGGAAGAGCAGCCGCGGTCGCGTGAGCATCTCGACGCAGATGGTCAGCCGCTTCCGCTGCCGCCGCTGATGCCCTTTGTCGTGCGCCCGCCGATGCGAGTGTCCATGGCGTCGCCGAGGCCCATCTCCCGGATCACCCCGTCAGCGTGCGCACGCTTCTCCGACGCCGGCATCGTCCCTGGCAGCTGCAGCTGCGCCGAGTAGTAGACAGCCTCGCGCACTGACATCGTTGACATCAGCACGTTGTCTTGGGTAACATAAGCCTTCAGTTCAGTGTTCAGTTCACAGCCAGATCAGGATCATACACCAAATGGTAAGTGCTTCTACAGATCATGACATTTTACAGTTGGAACTGATTATCTTACCGAGGTTCCAAAGGCAAGCTTCTCTCGGCGGCCGTTGATCAGAATCAACCCGGTTTCGTTAACTCCAGGCCCTAGCCTTCCTGCGATGGAGAGGAAATAAACTTGGATGGTTAAAACCATAGTAGTAAGGAAGTTAATTCCCAATCGAACATTCAGCAATGTTGCAATTTCTATTTTATGCGTGAATCTATAGCATTAATTCCTTAGTCGAAGCAATTTTGATCCCGGAAAAAGCTTTTCACCTCATTCACTCTTGATTGTCCTGTTACAGGGGAGTCTACTGCAATTTGTTGGCTGATTGCTGGGGAGAAGAGGCCTGTAATTTTACAACGGCAGTATTCAACTCCTGAAGAATGTTGGAGCGTCTACACTGCTGGACTTGCTGTGAAAAATGTTTCGCTTATTTACTGTTGCTGGGCTGCTGGCACATACAGAAGGAAGGAACGATGCTGCAGAGTCTTTTGAGCAGAGGACTCTGCTTTGGAGATGCGACTTGTGGAAGGAAAGGAATCAAGAGCGATTTGCAGTTGCTTCGTTTCAAATACATCAGACGATTTTGCTTGCAATTTTCTGTAAGTAAACTCTTCTTTGCGGTGATGCCTCTGCCGCCGCTGCTCTTGCGCGGCTATCGCTGCTCCTTCCACCAGAAGCAGCAGCCACCATGGAAGACACTGGCGAAGACCAACTGCTCGAGGACGATGCTCTACCAGCCAGAATCGTGCGGACACGAACTCGACGGCGGCAGGGCGCTGTCCTGGTGTCACTCTCTGCCCTGGACGGTGGGTGTCTCCACCTCACGGTCTCGCCGAAGCAATCTCGCGTGGCCGCCATGATGTTGGTGCCTCCATGGTCGAAGTAGATGCGAGTGATTTGTTTTGGGAATCTTCGATGTTCACAGATGTTGTGAACGGTGTTGTGATTTACTGCAAGTCTGCAAGCGCGTCTATTTTGTTGTTGTTTGGTCATGTGTAAAATGTTTGCCATGTTATTCTGTATGTGCTATAAAGAGTTTCTCCATTGTTGCAAAAAAAAAATTATATAATTCTGGATTCACTAAACACATACGTTGGATCCGTTGATTTGTATTGTTGCAAACGGTGGCTTTTTACGTTTTGCTGCAAACAAAAGGGGTTTGTAGCATACTTTTATTTGCTACAAGAGCGTGTCCAAAATATTGCAACCTTTTTTGTAAGTTGTACACATTCATTTCTTTTTCTTTTTTTGCACAAAGGTGCCGCATTCTGGAAAATCTTGCACTGACTGGACTGGACCGGTGAGATTTGTGGGGAGCTTGATATGCCCCCCGTATCAGCCGGCGGACGTCTAGGAGGGCCGTCCCCTATGTCTGGGGCAGTAATGCGGGTGGGACGCCAATTTGTTGACAAAACGCAACAGCAAATTAATTGCGCACAACGGCCTGGCCAGTGCAGTTGTAGTACAACCCACCCATTCACGAGCCAGCCCAGCCGAGATCTCAGGATCCTTTTGTTGCTCACGTCGAAGCAAGTTCGGAACGCTCCAATGATACTGTCCCATTCCTTCTCATC
The DNA here is from genome assembly GCA_947311845.1 of Poa pratensis. Classification (NCBI taxonomy): domain Eukaryota; kingdom Viridiplantae; phylum Streptophyta; class Magnoliopsida; order Poales; family Poaceae; genus Poa; species Poa pratensis. Next base: position 23,133,511 of record CAMZMU010000033.1, on the reverse strand, counting down.
TGCTGCCCGAGTGCAAACTCTCCACGGACTCAAAAAGGTCGCCGATAGCTAGAGGGAGTACATTTTTACAATATATGTTGCATATTAGACTGGCAATAAATTACACTCTGATAAAATGTTATGGAACTGGCCCATAATATAGAGCGTGCTTCTTTTTTCTCTCCTCCAATTTGGTAAAAATATATTATTTAAATTGTTATAGTCTGATCATATCCTGAAAGCACTTTTTGCTCCCGAGCTCCGGTGCTTCCTCTGGTTTAAAAAAAAAATCCTATTTTTAAAGTTAAAAAAACTGAAAAAATTCATGCATGTTGCTAATGATGTATCCCACAAATGTGCAAATTTTTTATTTGAAATACTTTATATTCTGGGCTACATAAAAATAAAAAATCTTTAATATTTTGGAGATTTGAAAGTATGTACATTTAAATCCACACACTTGTTATTTTTGTATAGAACAGAATATAAAATATCTCAAACCGAGATTTTACATGTTTGTGAGACATATAATTGAAAACACGCAGGATTTTTCTAGAATTTTTTGAAACTTATAAATATGATTTTTTGTTTTTAACTAGAGGGATCACTGGAGCCCGGGAGCAAGAAATCTCTACTCGATCATACTCCCTCCGTTACTAAATATAAGATGTTTTAGGTCCCTCACATGTTGACTAGGTGTGGATTCAAATGAGTGAACATACATACTAAAACATGTCTAAATACATGTAGACACATGTGAATGTGGACAAAAGTTTCTTATATATTTAGGAACAGAGAGTATCAGTTGGTCCTATCGATAAGCTAATGCCATAAATGTAGTGTTGCAGTTTCGTGCAGTATTTGCAGACGAACACTCTCTTTACTGTAGACTGTATTGCTTTTATTGCGATGATGAAAAACCCAGCAGTGCTGCATGCGTAGGAACGAAAAAGCTCATCCGTGACAAAGGTATAGTCCAAACAATGACACTGTTTTTGCATTAATGTAAATGGATGGAGGAGCAACAGTAGCATGAGAATTTTATATGGATTTTTTCGGATTAAAATATCCCACGCATGCATCTTAGTAATTTACATGTTGCCTTCTTTGTTAGTTCCGTTTGGATTTTCGTTTGATCACTTCCACGTGCATGGACGTGCTGCCTCTGTGCAACAGGGTGCACATCTCATGCAACATACTAGTATATGCAAAGGTTGGCCGTCCACCCTCGCTACCACGCCAATACTCACACGGGAAAAAAAAATCTGATCTAAGGATTTCGAACCGGCCGGCAATCCGTCGCAAAAGAAACAACAAGAGGAAGATCGATGAAGATATGGAGATGAGGAACCTGCGAGAGTATCGAGGAGCGTGGTCTTGCCGCAGCCGGAAGGCCCCATGATGGCGAGCACCTCTCCCGGCCCGGCGTGCCCGCTGATCCCGCTCAGGATGCTCACCGGCTGGGCACCGTACGCGCCGCCCGCCACCGTGACGCACACGTCCTCCCACGTCAGGTGCACCCCGGGGTCGTCGACGGCGTCCGTGCCGGCCGCCCGGCCTCCCCTCGGCGCCACCTCCACGCCGTCAAACCCCGGCACGGCCGGGCACCAGGGGAACAACCTACCTAGCGACCAGCCCGCGCCACCTGCGCTGCCGCCGGTTCGGACGTCTGGTGTGCCGCCGCCCCAGCTCCAGAGCGGGCGTGACGGGCTCGGCGTGGGCGCCCATCGTGGCAGCGGCGACGACGATGCAGCAGCGGCCATAACCCACGCACGACGTGTAGCTTGTTTATTGATAGTACCACTGAGCACTGACACTTGAGCAGTGGCAACATGGTCGGGCGACGAATTAATAGCCTTTCTGATGCATGAGCAGGCAGCATGTCGACCTGGGCCTGTCCGCGTCCTACACGAAGACTTGCTTTAGCCTTTATGGACTAGAGAGGTACTTCTTGATTGGTGTGCAAGTTGTTGGACAGTTTGGGTATTGACAGGCGACAGTACTCCTAATAAATTAGTTATGGGGCAATTAATTGGATCAGCGTGTCTCGTCATATTGATTGGCCGGCGCATGAGTTCTTGAAGCACCATACCATGCTGCTGTACTTCCAAATTACCCTGCGTTTTGGGTTTAGTCAAAATGAAAGTTTATAACTTTGATCAAGCATATGAGAAAAAATATCAATTTTAAAAAACAAAATAAATATTAGTGAAATCATCATAAATATATAATCGTATTATATCCATTTGGTATTATAGATGTTGGCATTTTTCTCTATATATTTGGTCAAACTTTAAAAATTGATATTTTGGTACTTCCAAATTACCCTGCCTTTGGTGTGCCGATCGGCTGCAGCAAAGAGGCTGGCCAAACGAGTACTTCTGCGTGCTATGCAAGCGGAATTTGGAGACAAGCCAACATCTGTTCCTCGACTGTCCGTGGGTCGCACAGCTGTGGGGTGAGATCGCCGCATGGCCGAACTGCCAAGGGATTACAGCGGCACGCCAAGCAAACCCCATCTCCATTGCTCAATTTCAGAGCAAGCTCACTTAGGAAACACAGCAAACTCACCGTAAAGGGATCAACTCTCTGCTGTTGCTCACGCTGTCCTCCATCTGCGTGAGCGAAACGACAGAATTTTCAGGCGCACCGAGAAGACAGTGCAGCAAACTGCTTGCTGCATCAAGGAAGAAGCACAAGAATGGGCATTCGCGGGCGCAAAGGCGCTAAGAAGGCTGCTTTGGGAACCACCTTGAACTAGTTTTTAGTTTGTTGCTCGCACCTTTTTCATTCCTTTTACTTTTAATCCTTGCCCTAGGGCGCTGCCTGTAAATATTTCTACCTGCTAATATATGAAAGCCAGCAATTGCTGGTACTTTCGAAAAAAAAAATTACACACTCCTACAATGTGTCTTCACAATTTATTAGTGAAAACACATGTTGATCATTATTGATTAAGACCCCTAATTCCACACAGTTTTGCGTAAAAATGTGTGTGACAAAATAATTGCTCCAGCCCAAAAGGAGGGCCAAAGTTCATGCCAAATGCCCAGTGTGCGATTTGGGGCACAACACACACGCACGCATGGACACACGAGGCACGCGTTGCGCACACACACACATATGTCCAGAAGAGTTTTTTTTGCGTCAGGTTCTTAGAGATGCTGGAGGTTTACGTCGTGAAACACATAACACACGGTCCATCGATCTTTCTCGCCCATGTGGATTGTACCTGTGAGCATTTCATAACATCCCGATTTGAGTGAAATCCTAGAACTCTATCTCACTCGTCCTAACTCCCAGTTCCCTGTGGAAGAGGCAGCAACGCGTCTTTTTAGACCGAAGACCTAACCCGACGTTAAATTAATGACGCAAATAACGGAAGATACAAAGTGTTGAACCAGCTTACAAACATCTCCACTGTACAAAGAAACCAGTGAACACGTGCAACACGTCTCTCTCTCTCTCACACACACACACACAAACACACACACAAAAGAGGCATCTATATGAGCTTTGACAATTCCAGGTGGCGGCACCCTGAGTCTGATCCTCTTAGGTTTTCTGCCGCGTATGCAACTGAGCCTTTGAAAAAAATCCTAGTGCATTTTTTTCCTTCTTTGTGCCCATACGGCTCTAGGAGTCCAAAAAAGCAAAATGTAACCCGCGCTACATGTAGCCTCTTATTTATATTTTGAAAACGACATTTTCAAGTTAGAAAATTCTAAACAAAATTCCAGATGTTGATAATAACGTATTCTACCAACATACAGATTTCCAATTTGAAAAACATTGTATGTTGAGCCACACAAAAAAGACAAATCTGACAAATTTTGGAGGTTCAAATTTTGGCACTATTCACTTCTTAAGATCTTCATTTTTTCATTTTTACACAGACTAAAATATAATGTATTTCTGGTTGAAGCATAGATCATCACCTACATCTAAGATTTTTTCAGATTTGTTTGGCACTTTAAAATGTTGGTTTCAAATTTTTCGAAATAAAGGGCTACATGTAGCCCGGGCTACAAAACGCCCTCTTTTAGTTGGAAAGGTCAATCTAACAGATGATAGGTCTAGAGAGAGCCAGCAGAGTCTTTGAAAAAAATCCTAGTGCCTATTTGTTCCTTCTTTGTGTCAATAAACTCAAGAGAACGTTAGGACGTCTTTCCAATTTGAAAACATATACAGTCAGGATTTTGCAACACCGAGCTAAAGTTTGATCGCTGACAGAACGGGCCATGATTGGCAACAGCGTCGAATGCTGCAAGCAGCAGCGAATGCATGTCGAGAATCAAATGGGGCCAGCCTCCACTGTATTGATAGTGGTGTTCATATTTGTTCCTTCCACCTGACAAACTTATTGCAGGATATAATGACAACTTCCAACAGCCCAACAGGACGATTAATTTATCACTGCTCGATTAATTAGGTGACTTGGATTACTCGTCTCAGCCGTATGTTGGACTCCAATTGCAGGTCAATTTGCTCTCGCAATCGTAATTACTTCATGGAGGGTGAGACATGCACATCATCATTAAACGTTAACTTCAGATTCTCCCGAGTATCTAGACATCGTTGACAGCAGGACTACCTAATCGGACCTGCAATGCCAATTTTAATGTGAATGTTGACGCGTAAAAAGACTCATAAAATTTCTTCATTATCGGCCTATAGTAAAATAGGAATTTCTGTCTCAGCTGCTGAGTGCTGAAGCTGCCATAGAGAAATATCGTTCTGCCGACGATCCAGAGCTGAATGGCAAAGCTCCAAGGAGCTCTGAAAGTAAGAGAGAACATTGTTTTAGTTCAATCGCCAAAGGTCCAACAAACATGTGATTCTTATTTAGTCGAGTCAGACATTCACGTAAGCGAGAAAGGAATTGAAATTTGGAAGCTCTCACATCAGTTGCCCCATCAGCAATGCCATTGATGTCGAAGAACAGTGCGCCAGGAATATGGCCACCTAAGCTTATCTTAATATCTTGGCTGGGATTTTTTTTTCTTTTTCGAGTAACCTCTTGGCTGGGATAAGCATTGCCATGAAAGGGGGAAACAATGAAGTAGAGCAGATCGAGAAAGAAACCTGGTATTTTTTCCATGGATCCCTCCTCTTGTGGATATAACCGGAAGCATTCAATAACTAATCCAAGTAATTAAATGTATAAAACTACATAGGTTCATGCCTTAATCCACTTTTGAAAATTAGCCCCGTAATCCTTTCTTGGGCAGAACAGGAATAACCGAATAAATACACAACACTGCAGCAAATACAGGTAACATTGGCAATAATTTAGTCACAGTTGATTCAGATGGTAATCACTAAAGTGGCCTCCACATAATCGGGAGGTAATAATTTAGTCAGAGTTGCTACTGATGGTAATCGGTGAAGTGTCCTCCACATAATGGGGAGGTAATAATTTAGTCACAGTTGCTAGTGATGGTAATCGGTGAAATGTCCTCCACATAATGGGGACGTAATAACTTAGTCACATTTGCTTCTGATGGCAATCAGTGAAGTGTCCTACACATAACGGGGATAAACTGGATGGTGAGAAGTCAAGAACAGACAGAGACGAGATGATGAGACTCAGGAAATTTGTGTAACAATAAAGGATCGCTTGAAACATGGATTTCCGATGGTCCAATCAAACAACCGAACATTTTCTTCATGTTTTTAGATGCTGAAGCTTGATTTGGAACAGAGAAGCAGAAAGAGCATAGAACAAACTGAAGTTCAGTTCAGCAGTTTGGAACAAGTTCATCTCCTGCACTCATTTCAATATCCACAAAAACTGTGCTGCATGTTATAGCTTATACTACAGTAACTTTACAAACTGAGTACTTGTTGCAAACACCAGCATACAAACCACACTGTTTTTAAAATATTTACAAATAGCTGTAGAATTGTTGGTCCCTGAGAGTTCAGATTAAGTTAAATCCTGTGATTCATTCACTCGACTAGCTCCTGATTAGTTGGTCCCTGAGAGTTCATATTAAGTTAAATCCTGTGTTTCAGCATCCATGCCTCAGCTCATGTTTCGTGTTCCACAGATCCCATAAAGGGCTTATTTGAACAGGTATGGATTTACATTCAAACTTTGGGATAGATAGTCTGTAGTATGCTGGAGTTCGTAGCAGTTCATAGCAGGCTCTTGTAAGTAGTAACCTGCCAGGCTGCCATGAGAAGATAACCTTGATTTCTCTGGAGAACAAAACTCATGTTTGAATCGTCCTCCCATGCCATTGATCTATTCCGGGATCATTGCTACTTTCCACCCCATGTACAATGTGCTCTACTACTTCACTATCTCTGTACTGGCGACGTGCTAGGCTTCCATCTTCCTCCTCACCAATCCCGTGAAGAAATCAAAGCTGCAATGCAGGAAAACGCGTCAGGTTTCTTTGACCAATATGATATTGGTCGACCATTATATTGTTGACAAAGACATCTTGAGAGAAAAGCATATAAATTATACAGTGACAATGAGAAAAATGTCAGTGACGAATAGCAGGTGGTATTACCTGTTACCATCAGGGTGCAGCTCATAGCTCTTGCCATCCTCGCCAATAGCATATAGATAACCACTTGGTGTTAGTCCCTGAAAAGATTTAATCTGGTTACCGAAAAAGAAATACATGTACGATTATCGTACTAAGTCATGTCCTTACCTGAATAGTGACCACACTGTTTACAGACTGGCCTTCTTGTGCATCCTGTACGATGACTCTTTGACCACTACATAGCAGTGAAGATTACAGACTCTTTAATATGAAATGTTCAAAAACACATGAAACCATATGGTAAACAATAGGGCATATTTGATTCGAAGTTTTCTCAAAACACATAATTGGGTTGTGTTATCATCTTCAATCTGTAGGATTAGAAAACTACAGGAATTCCTTTGAATCAAAGGAGCCCTTAAAGTCAACTGATAGCATGTACAGACTACACTTCAAGAAAATTGGTACTGGAAGTCCAACAAACCAATAATGAGAGAACACTCCGTACCTGTGAAGCCATGCATTGTAGTATCGCTCCTCGAGGGCCTGAATCCTGCAGTGATATTGAGAATATATGGTATCCAACTTCATCACAAAATGTAAGAAAATGTATATTAAATTTGCAAACATCACTCACTATGACTATAGCACTGTCAGGAGTAAAAAAATTCAACATGCACATTAACATGACAATATGCTGTACTAGCAAAAGAAGAGGATATAATGACACGAAAAATACCTTGACTTGAGAAAATGTCAAAAAGAGCATCAAATTTGTTGAAGAAGGATGCTAGTATGTCTTCTCGTGTCAGTCTGGGTGAATTTGCCTTAAGTTCTTGAAGTGCAGCATTCAAACATGTTGTCGGCTTCTCATTGTCGACATTTAGACCAATACCTGAGAAGGATAAAAAAGAACCAAGTTTGATAACAGTTGACATGAAAACTGCCTTTTTCAGATTATGAGGACGCACAGATGCACGGATAATACTCACACCTACGCACACACGCCACTGCAAAATCCAAGGATTGAACCCTGGTGACAGGTTGCACCAACGCAATCCTTACCAATGATCATGGCTCACTTCGCTAAAAAACACAGCATGCTAACTGGTAAGGCAGTGGCATGGAGCTCCGCTGATCAAGAATCCTCCCATGCAGGAGGGACTCTCTCAATGTGTAGAACACTAGAATCAACATCAGTGGAAACAAGCTTACCAGTACAAATATGTAGACTTTCGGCTCGTAAGATGAGTACAAAGATACCGCCAACTTTTAACCCCTTCAATATAGATCATTAGGCCACTTTATCTTTACATCTAGCTCTGGAAGTCCCTGAATTTGACCGCATAAATAGTATATGATGTCATCACCAAGAAATAAACCTTACAAAGTAAATCATTGTGCAATAGTAGCATCAAATATACATAACAAACACCAAATATAATGGTACTGAATTAAACCCTCACCTTAGCACGGGACAAATCTTTAATGGCTTCGGTCATGGCAAGGCAAACGACATATGCATAATGGGCAGCTTGCGTGCATCATTCATCTGTGATGTAAACGAGAACATGAGACAGCCTGGAGGTGATTCCCACACGTTCTTCGATCGTCCTGTATAAGTAGAGGTAAAAGATCAAAATTTAACCAAAAACACAGCGAGGTAATGATTACACAACAGGTAAACACTATAGTGTTTAACAGGCTCTGCTTGCTGTTACACTAACAAACACAAATGAATTTCCACAACCATAGAAGGTCGAATCAGCTAAAAAGAATCAATTTTGACCAAAGCCATCACGCTACAATCAGAAATCTACAAATGGTGGAATGCATCTATTTATGGAACTACACCTTTTCACCAAGATTAACTTGTTCATTGCATACATGGCATGATTAATATTTGCCCACCGCAAAATTTCAAGCCATTCTATCTCATGGATCCCACAACAGGCAACACTTCCTTAGCAAAAAAAAAGGAACAATGATAAAAGCCCACAGTACAATCACAAATCTACAAATAGCGAAATTCACCTCCAAAACAAGTTAGTTTTGTGCCTGGGAGAGACATTTTCAACTGTTGTTTATCAGATCAATTTTGTTCCTGACATAATCCAAAATTAACTCAACAAATTCCTATTTCTTGATCCATTTAGCCACACGAATAACAACAGAGCATAACTCATCCACCCAAAGTGTCAGGCATTGATAGACAACCCCAAAACAGCAGAATCATCAGAACTGAACACACTAACAGGCAGCGAAAAAGCATGCACCAATTGGCTACACATATGCCGCACCTCTGCCTTTGAACTGCACGTCCGTGACGCACACGACGCCCACCGGAAGCTTGGCGAAGTTCCTGCAAGCAGACGCGGAGGCAAAACAGTCTAAATTCAAGCGGTTCAAGAGCGAAATCATCACATCTCTGTTCCTGATACGGGATTGAAGAAGAAGGATACTCTTGTACTCACAGCGTCACAAGGTCGTGCGTGGAGGCCATCCGCGGAGACCAGAGCATCCACCTCCCGAAGCGCCGCGCCAGGAGCGCGCCCATGTAGGCGCCCGCGTCGAAGCCCGAGCCCCCGCCGCCGTCGGGCGCGAGGGAGACGAAAGCTCTCCCCCGCCGGCCTCCTCCAGAGAGAGTTCGCTGGCGCGGAGGCGAGGAGTGCTGGTCCTGGGGGGACTTGCCGAGAGCACGAGGACCGTGGTCCCGGCGGCGGTGCTGCTCATGTGTGCGGGCGTCGACGCGCGGGGGCGGGAGGAGAGGTACGGCGCAGGGCGATGGCGGCGAGCACGGCCGCGGCAGTAGCGGCGGCGGCGGCGGCCGGTGGCGGGATGCGGGCGGGGAACGGCATGCGGAGCGTGTTCGGCCGTGTCCCGAGGCCTCGACTCTCTTTGTTTCCTCCGCCGCAACTTTTAGCCTTGTTTATTCCAAAGCTATTTTAGGAGATGGGAAGAGTGGGGATGCGAGGGGATTGGTGAACACCCAATTCTCACAAATATTCTTCCCAAAAATACACTAGTATGGACTAGAGTTTTTGTGTTAGGCAAAAATGAGAGGGTTGGTGGGGGATATTTGGGGATTATCCCCTCCCATCCCCTAAAATACACTAGAAAGTAAACAAACTAGTGGGGATTTTCCGAGAACCGGAATAATCCCCTCTCATCCCCTAAAATACACTAGAGGTAAACAAGGCCTTACTGTTTTTTTTAGATGCGATAATAATCAGCTGAAAACATTGTGTATCCGTACGCACAGAGTCGATTCCATGATTACAAGTTCATAACCCTAGCGCCCATTCCCATTTTGGCGGAACAGATCTACTAATTCTTTTATTCCAGTTAGTAAGAGAGATCTTGAACTAAGAAAGAATAGACCTAGCAGCTAAAAGAGGGATCCTGAGCAATTGCAAGAATGGGGTTTATTGATATTCCTGGTATAGTAGATGCTATCACACATACAGTCATACTCAATTCGATGGAATTGTTTGCTCTTAAAGGGGATCTTCTATAATTTCGCACATAAGGGGTAATTTCTTCTCTCTCCTAGGCACAGCGAGTGCCATGGCGATCACATCTGCCTAGGGTTTGAAACCACGTTTGGGGCACGTTCGCGCGTGGTTACCTCTCCCATATCCCTCCCCTCTCCCGGCAACCTCAAGGCCTCTCTCTCCTTCCCTCTCCCACCGGTTCGGGGCGATCTCGGGCTTTCCTAGACTGATACTCGCCCTTGATCGGTGGTGTGTCCGGTGTTGAGCAATGGCGGATGTGTCGGGGATGAGTGCGCAGGGCAACCGGCAGGGACGGCCAACCCTTTGGTGGCTGTGGCTCTGCAAGTGGTTCGGCGCCTAAGTCAACGGCGGCGGCGCGGGATCGGATGAACAAGTCGCGGAGATGATGGACGGCTCCGGCTTACCTGCGGAGTCACAGCTGCGGTGGTGCTTGATGATGGAGCGACGATGTCAGGTCCACTCGGAGTGGGCAGGTGGCTCTAGGTTAATAGTGCCAGAAACAATGCTTGTACGTCACACGTCAGTTGGGAACCCCAAGAGGAAGGTATGATGAGTGCAGCAGTAAGTTTTCCCTCAGTATGAAACCAAGGTTTAATCGACCAGTAGGAAAACGAGGTTTGCTTCGAAGGTGTTGGTGAGGAGTGTAGTGCGGCGCAACACCAGGGATTCCGGTGCCAACGTGGAACCTGCACAACACAATCAAATTACTTTGCCCCAACTTAACAGTGAGGTTGTCAATCTCACCGGCTTGCTGAAAACAAAGGGTTAAACGTATCGAATGGAAATGATGTTTGTTTGCATAAAACAGTAGAGAACAATGATTGCAGTAGATTGTATTTCAGATGTAAAAGAATGGACCGGGGTCCACAGTTCACTAGTGGTGTCTCTCCAATAAGATAACTAACATGCTGGGTAAACAAATTACAGCTGGGCAATTGACAATTGATAAGTGCATATAACATGCATGTGTGAGCTGTGGTGTCTACTATGAGATTCATTTGGGCATTACGACAAAGTACATAGACCGCTATCCAGCATGCATCTATGCCTAAATAGTCCACTTTCCGGTTAACATCCGTACCCCTTCCAGTATTAAGTTGCAAGCAACAGACAATTGCATTAAGTAATGTGCGTAATGTAAACAATACATTCATCCTTGAATAAAGCATTGCTGTTTTACCCCTAGTGGCAACAACACATCTACAACCTTAGAACTTGCTGTCACTATCCCAGGTTAAATAGAGGTTGAACCCAACTATCATGCATAAATACCCCCTCTTGGAGTTACAAGTATTCACTGGCCAAGGCTTCAACAAGTAACGGAGAGCATGCAAGATCACAAATGACATAGACATGATAATATAATATTCAGCTCCACATAGGTATCAATATAAGTCAGATCCCAGCAAACACAACATGTAGCATTACAATAAGATGATCTTGATCATGATAGGCAGCTCACAAGATCTAAACATGATGGCACAAGTGGAGAAGACAACCATCTAGCTACTGCTATGGACCCATAGTCCAAGGATGAACTACTCACGCATCACTCCGGAGGCGGGCATGGCGATGTAGAGCCCTCCGGTGATGATTCCCCTCTCCGGCAGGGTGCCGGGAAGAGCTTCAGAACCCCCCGAGTTAGGGTTGACGACGGCGGCGGCAGCGAATATGTTCTGGATGAAAGGCTCGGTGTTTTAGGGTTTTCGCGTCTCGGGGAATAAATAGGCGAAGGGGCGATGTCGGCGGACCCCCGAGGGGCCCAAACCACCCGCGGCTGGGCCCACCGCGCCAGGGTGGTTTGGCCACCTCGTGGCTCTTCGTCTCTCCTTCGGACTCCGTGTACGTGCTGGAAAAATAGGGACTGGCCTTTTGTTTCGTGCAATTCCGAGAATATTTCCAGAAGTAACTTTCTGAAACCAAAAACAGCAGAAAACAGGGAACTGGCACTGTGGCATCTTGTTAATAGGTTAGTCCCAGAAAATGCATAAAAGTGATACGAAGTGTATATAAAACATGTAGCAAATGGTATAATATAAGCATGGAACAGCAGAAATTATGGATACGTTGGAGACGTATCAAGCATCCCCAAGCTTAGTTCTACTCGTCCTCGAGTAGGTAAAACGATAACAACAAATAATTTCTGAGGAGACATGCTTTCACACAATCTTGATCAATATATTGCAAGGCTCATGTCATGAATGAAGTGACTCAAAGCAATGATCTATAGTTTGCTAACAAATAGATAAAGAGTAAACAATGAATCATATAAGCAAAAACTTTTCATGAATAGTACTTTCAAGACAAGCATCAAAAAGTTTTGCATAAGAGGTAACTCATAAAGCAATAGATTCAAAGTAAAAGGCATTGAAGCAACACAAAGGATGATTAAGTTTCAGCATTTGCTTTCAACTTGTAACATGTATATCTCATGGATAGTTGTCAACATAAAGCAATATAACAAGTGCAATAAGTAAATATGTAAGAATCAATGCACACAAAGTTGACACAAGTGTTTGCTTCTAAGATAGAAAGGAGTAGGTAAACTGACTCAACATAAAGTAAAAGATAGGCCCTTCGCAGAGGGAAGCAGGGATTAAATCATGTGCTAGAGCTTTTTAAGTTTTCGAAAGCATATAGAGAGCACAAAATAAGTATTTGAGAGGTGTTTGTTGTTGTCAACGAATGGTAGTGGGCACTCTAACCCCCTTGTCAACCAGACTTTCAAAGAGCGGCTCCCATGAAGGACGTTATCTCTACCAGCAAGGTAGATCATCCCTCTTCTCTTTTGTTTACACATGTATTTTAGTTTCTTTATAGATGACACTCCTCCCAACCTTTTGCTTACACAAGCCATGGCTAACCGAATCCTCGGGTGCCTTCCAACATTCACATACCATGGAGGAGTGTCTATTGCAAAATTAAGTTGCTTACTGATAAATCAGGGCAAAACATGTGAAGAGAATTATTAATGAAAGTTGTAATTAATTGGGGCTGGGCACCCCGTTGCCAGCTCTTTTTGCAAATTATTGGATAAGCGGATGTATATGCCACTAGTCCAGGTGAAAGTCTGTCAGAAGTAAATGACAAGATTGAAAGATAAAACACCACATACTTCCTCATGAGCTATAAAACATTGACACAAATAAGGAGTAATAAAGTTTTGAATAGTTTAAAGGTAGCACATGAAATATTTACTTGGAATGGCAGGAAATACCACATAGTAGGTAGGTATGGTGGACACAAATGGCATGGGTTTTGGCTCAAGTTTTGGATGCACGAGAAGCATTCCCTCTCAGTACAGAGTTTAGGCTAGCAAGGTTGTTTGAAGCAAACACAAGTATAAACCGGTACAGCAAGAATCACATAAAAACATATTGCAAGTATTATAAGACTCTACACTGTCTTCCTTGTTGCTCAAACATTTTACCAGAAAATATCTAGACCTTAGAGAGAACAAATATGCATCCCAAGTCTCAACAAGCTCTACGGTAGTTCTCCACTACTAGGCTTTAACTACATGATGCAAGAGCTTAAACATGATCTACTTGAGAGCTCAAAACAATTGCAAAGCATCAAATCAAAACAAGACAATGATCTACAAGAATGCATATGTCTTTTCCAATACCAACTACTACATGTAGCATTTTCTTTCTTCCAAACAAACACCAATAATTTATTTAAACATAAACTCTCCAAATGATAATATAATGCAGCAAGAGAGTATTTATAAACAAGTGCTAACAGCTCGAAGAGATGCATGAAAAACAGGAGCTAAAAGCACTGCAGTAGCTAGTTAAGAATACTCAACAAATATAAGTGAAGAACATGAGTATTCACATGAAAAAGCGGAGCGTGTCTCTCTCCCACACAAGGATTGCTAGGATCCGAATTTATTCAAACAAAAACAAAAATAAAAACACACAGACGCTCCAAGTAAAGCGCATAAGATGTGAAAGAATTAAAATATAGTTTCACTAGAGATGACCTGATAAGTTTGTTGATGAAGAAGGGGATGCCTTGGGCATCCCCAAGCTTAGACGCTTGAGTCTCTCTGAATATGGTTGGGATGAACCACGGGGGCATCCCCAAGCTTAGGCTTTTCACTCTTCTTGATCACATAATATCACCCTTCTCGCTTGATCCTTGAAAACTTCCTTCACACCAAACTCAAGACAGTTCTCATTAGAGGGTTAGTGCATAATCAAAAATTCTCATATTCTGTAATGATACAATCAATCCCAAAGCTTCTGGACATTAGCTACAGCCACCAATGCTTTGTGGAGCAAAGAAATCCACACAAACACAGTAAAAGAGCGAATGCAAAACAAAAGGCAGAATCTGTCAAAAACAGAACAGTCTGGAATGACGAATTTTTTCGAGGCACTTAAGTTGCTCAGATGGATCTGGCCTAAAATAATGAAAGTTGCGTACATATCTCAGGAATATGCGTGATTTTCTCAGAATTTTTTGAATTTTCTACAGGGAGATAAGCTCAAATCCGTGACAGCTAAAAATCTGTCACTGCGCAGAAATCCAAATCTTGCATCAACTTTCAATATAGAACTTTACTTGGCACAACATTGCGATAAAATAAAGATACAAAGGAGTTGCTACAGAAGTAACAAAAATCCTTGACTCAAAGAAAACAAAAATAACAGCAAATAAAAACGATGGGTTGTCTCCCATAAGCGCTTTTCTTTAACGCCTTTCAGCTAGGCGCAGAAAGTGAAAATCAAGTGTTTCAAGTGAGGAGCATTGACATCAATACCAAGGGCCATGTGCCTACCTCTCTTACCCTTAGACTTACTCTTTGGTTTGGGGAATACATGGCCGCACCTTGGTGTGGAGGTAAGATTCAGAGTGCCTTTTCCCACATCTATGGTTGCTCCCATTAATTTGAGCAGAGATCTTCCAAGTGTAATTTGTCCTGTCCCTGCACATTCAATAACAAGATAATCAGTGGACACCGTTCTCCCAAGAAAGGTTGTAAACACACCCTCAGCTATCCCCTCGGGAAATATAACAGAGTTATCAGTAAGAGTTATTCCTTCTCCTCCTTCAGCAAGTCCCCAAAGATTCAAAGTTTCATAAATGCTTTTAGGCATAAGGCAAAACTCAGACATTATCACAACGAGCATAAAAGGTTTCACCACAAATAGCAACCTTTACCGTAGGGACCCACATCGAAGGTTCAAAATTTGTTGGAACATAGTCAAAATATTCCCGAATTTGATTATAGCCATCCTTTAAACAAGATATATGTGTCTCAAGAGTGTTTAATCTAGCATGGATGCTAACAAGGGCCGAATCAAATTTATTAGTTGAGCTAGAAGTTGCAATCAACTTTTTTATGGCATTAAAAGCTTGGTCCCCATCACAGTGAAGGAAATCTCCTCCCACAATAGCATCTAAAGCATATCTATAACAAAGGGCTAGACCAAAGTAGAAGCTAGTGAGAAGCAAACTTAAAGTCATTTTAGGATCAGTTTTACCAAAGGAATCATTAATTCTAGACCAAGCTTCTTTAAAATTCTCCTCACTCCCTTGTTTAAAAGTGAAGATCAATTCCTCAGGTGACATAGCAACAGGCATGGAACAAGACATGATGGTGACAAGAGACAAAACAAAACCGAAATAAACAAGTAACTAATTTTTTTGTGTTTTTGATAAAGAGAGCAAACAAACTAAATAAAAATAAACTAAGCAAGACAAATAACAAAGTAAAGAGATTGGGTGTGAGAGACTCCCCTTGCAGAAGCAATTCGTTTTCCCCGGCAACGGCGCCAGAAAACGTGTTGGTGGCTCTAGGTTGTATGCCAGAAACAATGCTTGTACGTCACACGTCAGTTGGGAACCCCAAGAGGAAGGTATGATGAGTGCAGCAGTAAGTTTTCCCTCAGTATGAAACCAAGGTTTAATCGACCAGTAGGAAAACGAGGTTTGCTTCGAAGGTGTTGGAAGGAGTGTAGTGCGGCGCAACACCAGGGATTCCGGTGCCAACGTGGAACCTGCACAACACAATCAAATTACTTTGCCCCAACTTAACAGTGAGGTTGTCAATCTCACCGGCTTGCTGAAAACAAAGGGTTAAACGTATCGAATGGAAAATGATGTTTGTTTGCATAAAACAGTAGAGAACAATGATTGCAGTAGATTGTATTTCAGATGTAAAAGAATGGACCGGGGTCCACAGTTCACTAGTGGTGTCTCTCCAATAAGATAACTAACATGCTGGGTAAACAAATTACAGCTGGGCAATTGACAATTGATAAGTGCATATAACATGCATGTGTGAGCTGTGGTGTCTACTATGAGATTCATTTGGGCATTACGACAAAGTACATAGACCGCTATCCAGCATGCATCTATGCCTAAATAGTCCACTTTCCGGTTAACATCCGTACCCCTTCCAGTATTAAGTTGCAAGCAACAGACAATTGCATTAAGTAATGTGCGTAATGTAAACAATACATTCATCCTTGAATAAAGCATTGCTGTTTTACCCCTAGTGGCAACAACACATCTACAACCTTAGAACTTGCTGTCACTATCCCAGGTTAAATAGAGGTTGAACCCAACTATCATGCATAAATACCCCCCTTGGAGTTACAAGTATTCACTGGCCAAGGCTTCAACAAGTAACGGAGAGCATGCAAGATCACAAATGACATAGACATGATAATATAATATTCAGCTCCACATAGGTATCAATATAAGTCAGATCCCAGCAAACACAACATGTAGCATTACAATAAGATGATCTTGATCATGATAGGCAGCTCACAAGATCTAAACATGATGGCACAAGTGGAGAAGACAACCATCTAGCTACTGCTATGGACCCATAGTCCAAGGATGAACTACTCACGCATCACTCCGGAGGCGGGCATGGCGATGTAGAGCCCTCCGGTGATGATTCCCCTCTCCGGCAGGGTGCCGGGAAGAGCTTCAGAACCCCCCGAGTTAGGGTTGACGACGGCGGCGGCAGCGAATATGTTCTGGATGAAAGGCTCGGTGTTTTAGGGTTTTCGTCTCGGGGAATAAATAGGCGAAGGGGCGATGTCGGCGGACCCCCGAGGGGCCCAAACCACCAGGCGCGCGGCTGGGGCCCACCCGCCTGGTGGTTTGGCCACCTCGTGGCTCTTCGTCTCTCCTTCGGACTCCGTGTACGTGCTGGAAAAATAGGGACCTGGCCTTTTGTTTCGTGCAATTCCGAGAATATTTCCAGAAGTAACTTTCTGAAACCAAAAACAGCAGAAAACAGGGAACTGGCACTGTGGCATCTTGTTAATAGGTTAGTCCCAGAAAATGCATAAAAGTGATACGAAGTGTATATAAAACATGTAGCAAATGGTATAATTAAGCATGGAACAGCAGAAATTATGGATACGTTGGAGACGATCATGGCTTCTCGTCGGCAAGGTGCTCTCTCCAACGACGCTGCACATCAGCACGATCGCGTCGGCGCTACGACCTGCTTGGGTAACCCTCGCGGTCTGTTCTTCAACCCGCCGGCGACAACACCTT
This sequence comes from Poa pratensis, assembly GCA_947311845.1. Taxonomy (NCBI): domain Eukaryota; kingdom Viridiplantae; phylum Streptophyta; class Magnoliopsida; order Poales; family Poaceae; genus Poa; species Poa pratensis. The sequence goes on along the minus strand of CAMZMU010000033.1, from coordinate 23,115,984 downwards.
CGTGGCGGAGTTCAGTTCAAAGGCGGACTTGGACCGTGTTTAGATGGGCCCCCTTGGGTGGTCGGAAGAAAGCTGTTCTGCTTCTGAACTTTAACATTGATCTTAAGCCTCGGACATGATTTTCAATAGTTGAAGGTGTGGGCTAGAATAATTAACCTGCCCTTCGGCTACATGAACAAAGGTGGGATCTGTTATTGCTGGTTCATTATGTGTGGAAGGAAGTGTGTCAGCGGTGATTGTGATGCATCAGGACGATGCTGGGGAATTATATGCGTGTTCGGTGAGAATAGATACTGATAAACCGCTTATGCGGGTCACGGTATATTCTCAGCGTCGGAACTTGACTGATTGTTTGATGTTCAATATGAGCATTGCCGCACTTCTGTTTTGCGTGCGGGATCGGGACATAGGTCTCTGGAATGCAAAAACCATGGGGAGAGGATGCAATGGGAAATCTGCCATACTGGTTCGGAGCGCGGTGTGCTCCAGATGACAGAAGAAGAAAGCCCAAGGTGCACGTTCTTCAAGTGATCCAGTTCCAGCTGGTCAGGGACGCTCCACTTCTCGTGTCTCGCCTGAGCGTCCAAATCAGTCTTTATAATGCAGCTCGGCAGAAACATAAACCGGATGAGGCCGCCGAGGCTTCCTCGCCTGTGAAACCCAAGAAAACACTCGTGCTCGCAACCCTGGACAAAAATCTGGGAAGGAGCTAGTGGGCCCACACTAGTACAGAACGACACATCGGATACCCCTCTATGGAACGCAGGTCTTAGCGACGGAGAATCGCGCTTTCCGCGCGGCCGGTGCGTACAAACCTGACCAGCCCCCTACATTAGCAACGGACCCTTTCCAATTTCCGTCACCTATTATATATGGCAACGGTTAATAAAATTGTCCGTTTCCATATTGCCTCTATGGTAACGGATAGAATTTTCCACCGTTGAAAATGTTGATACGTGGAGCTAGCGAATGGGCAGATGGGGAGTGGGCGGAGCAGACCCGCGAGTTATAAATGGCGAGAAGGTACCAGCAGCGGACTCTTTGAAGCCCTAGTCCATCGCCTACAGTTATTCAACTTCGCCAGATCCCCTCCGTCCAAATCCTTGCGAGAGTACCAGCAGCGGTCGTGGCCGTGGACGAGGGCGATGCCGTGGTAGGGGGGCGCAGCGGCAATGCCATGCCGTCGGTGTCGCCCTCACCGTCCTCTGAAGACATGTCCCCGGCGAGAGGTACCATCAGCGGTCGCGGCCGTGGACGTGGGCGCGGTCGTGGACGAGGGCGCGTCCGTGGTAGGGGTGCAGCCGCAATGCCACGCCGTCGGGCGCCCTCACCGTCCTCTGAAGACATGTTCCCGGAGCTGCGGCGGCTTCGAGTTCTTGGTTATCCTGTACAAGAGGGCATCGAGAGCCGCCTGAGGCTCCCGAGGGCGTTTGCAGAGAAGCTCCAAGGCATGGTGGCAGCTACCATGCATCTGAAGATGGAGGACTGCGAGAACGTCAGCTGGGCGGTGAAGACGGCCGTGAGTGCCGGGGAAATGTACCTCGGCCAGGGATGGAAGTCATTCGCATCCAAGGAACAAGCTTGAGCAGGGCACTTTTTGTGCTTCGATTCGACGGCGATAACGGGTTCTTCATCAAGATCTTCGACGGTACCTTATGGCCGGAGGGACGCACTCCGTGTACAGCGACTACCGAGCCCGAGTCTTCATCAGCATCTGCTAGTAGTAGCATAGCTAGTAGTAGCATAAATAATCGTTTAATTCATTATCAAGTCCGTATGTAGTAGCATTAGCTGCTAAGTGTCTCTGCGTTCATATGTAATTTAGAGTACCAGTTATAAGTTGGTAGTAAGTTTACTCTCTCTCTGGTGTAAAATCATTGAAACGGTTATATAAAATGTCCGTTGCCAATGTGGTGCTTATATACTGCCGCTCGTTCTCATTATCAACTCACTCACTGTCTCTCCTTCCAACCATAGCCGCCGCACACTGTGGCTTTCAACTCTCCTCACACTCTCTAATGGCTTCCTCTGTCGGCGCTTCTAGATCCGCCATCGCGGCCGCGCTCTAGCCGCCGCAGCAGCACCGTTCTAGCGGCAGCCCTTCGTGAGGGGAAGGTCGATCTGAGGCGGCCATGGCGTCCGCTATGATGCGGCAGCGCCACATTGACTCCCTCCTCCTCCGGTGATGCCCGGCTTTCTTCTGACCAGGCCGATGTGAGGAGGTCATTCATGAGGTGGTGGTGCAGCACCTCCGGCGGATCTACCAGCAAAACCCATCTGGAGGAGGAAGTGGCCGATCTGGAGGAGGAATGGCCGATCTGGAGGTGGGTGGAGGACTGTAGTGGTGTCTGATCTGGAGAAGGAGGAGGAGGTGGAAGTCGAGACGAAGGAGAAGGAGGAGGAGTGATGCGTCGCAGCGCGCCTGGTAGCATCTCAGCGCATCTGGCAGAGGCCTGCACCTCCTCGATCTCCCCGGTGAAAGTATAAATCTTTCTGTGACCGGCTGTGATGGCAGATGAACTAGGTTCTCTAACTATGAGCATTTCATCACATAAACAAATTCCTAGTGCCAATCACACATACATGTTCTGATAATTACAAAACTTATAGGTTAAAGCACCAACTGTACAAACTAGTTAAACACCCACATCCAAAGCCTATTGCAATTCACCAGCGCATTCTTGCACCTAGGACAGAGCATTTCCTGCCATGTTACGTAGCCTGTCCTTCATGGTTAGATCTTGCGATACAACTCGTAGGTCACGTACCCATCTATTGCTCTGCGTAGTCGAGTAACTTGTGCAGCGGCATCTGCTCCCAAAAACCGTGCTGGTTGGATGGGAACTCCTTCTTCATGTTGGCGTATAATTTGTCGATGAGGTCTGCCGCTAGATCACCCATTCCGTCCCTCTCGTCTCCACCCTTGATTTGTATACGAGTTGGATTCCACGTAGTATTCCGGTGGAATGTGGAAGCCGGCAGAAGAAGCACTTGCTGTCGTTGGTGATGTCCACGCTTGCGAATGAGATATACTTGCGTTCAAGAATTTGCCCAACTCTGGATAATTCTTCTTGACTTGCACCCAGTGGAACACGAGGACATGATGGCGCATGGCGATTGCAGGACAGCATGCGCCGACTATCACGGGTGTACTCGATGTCAAGGCCGATGAACCGATGCTTCTCCTCTGCTAGCCATTCCTCGTACTTGTTGAGGATCCGCTCCCGGTATGCTCCTAGTTCGTGTACACCACCACCAGAACGTGCCGTGGGTATGGACGGTAGTTTTCTCTTTTATTCTGTTGCGGTCGGTGGGTGGGGGATTGGGGTGGAACGAGGAAGAAGAGAAGGAAGAAAGCGAACTGTCGCCACCAAACAAGCATTCCTGGATATTGTGCCGTTGATCTTAGCATTTCTCTCACGAAATGGCAACCGAACAAAGCAGTTGCTGGAAAATAGCCACCCGATTTTTTTATATCCAGATGCATTTGTACATTTCGCTAATTTTTTTTTTCTTTCACGCAGGATTTATTTCGCAACACTGCATAAAAGTACCAATCTATCATTCCGAAACCATAAAACTTAAGGCAAGAAATTTCGTTGATACTGGTCTTGAGTGGTACTCTACTGCGACGACCGAAGCTCATAGAAGTGAGCTCCAATCAAAGATGGAAGGCTGGCTTAATTAAGCCAGTCTTCCATCTTGTTAGGTATTTTTAGTTTTTAAGCCAGCCCTTCCATCTTGTTAGGTTAGTTGCTATAGTTTAGAGTTCATGATTGTATTCAAGTGTAATAGGTGATATTACATTTCGCAATGTGGTGATGGATATGATTGTATCAAATTGTAAAAAATAGTGATATAATAGTATACCAATGTAATGATGGCATTTGTTCTATTATGAATTGAATAACGTTTTATTGCATTGTGCAATCAGTCTTCATGTATTATGGCATATAAACCGAAATATGAGAAAAACTCAGTGCAAACGGGTAGATGAAAACTCCTATCTAGTAGGAAAACGAAAGCAAACGGAGGTCTGCGCCAACCGTTGCCAAATGGAGACCACATCAAAAACGGTTTTTTGCCTCCGTTACCGATGAAGCCTTCACATCATTGACAGGGTCAGGGACACGGACCCTTTCTCTCCGTTGCCGAAGGGGTTTTTAGCCCGTTTCCGATTGCTGTCTGTACTAGTGCCAGGAGAGGGGCAAGGCTTTGCTGTCAAAACAGAAGACTGTGAAATCTGTGTATCGAGCCCAAGTCTCCTCTCGTGGTCGACATAGATCAGGATCGTTTGGCGGGGTGTTGCATCCTATTGCTGGGTACATGCACCTCCAGCTGCAGATTCTCCGGAGGACAAAGTAGTGACTCGAAATAAGAAGCTGAAGAGAGACGGTTGGATCGGCGGATCAGGCGGGTGCTGTTAAGCAGCCCCGCCGCACGCAATGAGACTCTTATGCGGAACTGTCGTGGACTAGGGACGACGCGACAGTTGGCGAGCCGCTGGCTAGTGAAAACTCATCGTCCCACCCTTCTCTTCCTCTCCGAAACGAAGATGAAAGATACCAGAGTGCGTAATTTCATGTGTCCCAGGGTACTCTGGTTGTTTTTGCTGTTAGCAGTGAGGGGTTGAGCGGTGGCTTAGCCCTGTTTTGGTTGTCTTCTGTCACGTTACCTCAAAGCCTGTAATTCTCGGTGTATTGACGTTCATATCACACCGAGACGGGAGCCAAGTGGCGTGCAACCTTTGTAATGAGACCTCGCCGAGAATTACGGCAGAGTTCTAGGACTTCCTTCGCTTTATATGCGTGCACAATGGAATGGTCCCTGATTTGTGCGGTGACTTCAACGAAGTTCTGAGTCAAGATGAACACGTGGGTCCCCGTGATCGGACTGAATCACAGATCAACGCGTTCCTCGAATGTTTGCAAGATTGCGAGCTGATGGACTTGGCTACGAGGCCCTAAATTCACGTGGAGTAATCGCCAAGGGCGGACGACTCATGTAAAAGTTTCGGCTAACAGAGCAGTTGCAAACGGTGATTTCTCCCGTCTCTTTGGGAGTGTGCGTGGAGAATATTTTTACCACATCATCAGACCACTATGCTATCTTTGATTGCCTTGGAGCGAATTCCAGAAATGTTGTCTCCAACCGTGCAGCAAAATTTTAAATATGAGCCATGTGGCTGCGAGCACCAGATTATAGAGATGTGCTGAGAAGACTTGGCTGACAATGGTGATGGTACGAGATCGTTGAGTGCGACGTGGTCCATCAGAACCGGGCGCTGGCTCTTGAAGACTGGAGTCATGCTACATTTGGCTCTGTTCGTAATAAGATCCGGAAGTTGGAAGGCCGCCTACGGTACATACGTGGCCAGATGCTTTCGTGATGCTATCTCGAGGAAGAACGAGTGGTTGCATGAGTTGTGTGAGCTTTTTGAGCGAGAAGAGATCATGGCACGACAGCGCTCGCGGTAGAGTGGGCTGCGGAAGGTATGACGTAACACCGCCTTCTTCCACGCTAGGGCATCTGCACGTCGAAGAACAAATAAAAATTGATGTACTGTTACTGCGATGGCTCAAAATGTAAGCACAAGGAGAGATCAAAGGTATGGTTCATAATTTCTATGAGCATCTTTTTTCTTCCTGAACCTTGTACTTCGATGGATGCAGTACTTGATTAGTCCCCTTCAAAAGTGTCATCTGAGATAATTTTAAAAAACAAAATAAATATAGTGAAATCATCATAAAATATATAATCTAATTATATCCATTTGTATTATAGATGTGGCATTTTTCTCTATATATTTGATCAAACTTAAAAAGTTTACTTTGACCAAACTCAAAACCAGAGTAATTTGAACAGAGGGAGTGCATACTATTGCTTACTACTCCATATATTGCATTTGGAAAAAAAAAGGCTTTCTACTCCATTTGCTTCAACTTGTCCCTAACCGTAAGCTTAATTCTTTTTTTTTTATATACCGTATGCTTAATCTACTTCTGCATTTGCTTCAACTTGTAAGCCCTACGTTGAGCTTATGAAACACAATAATGGCATGTTCGGTGTGAGTAGAAGGGAGTCCAAGGCGATTCCACACCACATCTTGAAAACGGGCAAAAATTCATTTTTTTTTCAAGATTATAAGTAAGAATATGAGGATTTAGAACTTAGAGCGAACGAGTTATCAGCTGTTTGATTTTAATCGACAGCGATGGCAATGCCAGATTGTGAAACTTTGTGTTGGTCTACTCGCAAAAAAATGTTCTCTCGTCATTGGCGTAAAAAAATCGAGGCGGACACTACGGGTCGCTTGGGACCGTGATCATTAGCAAGTCGAGTACTATTTCAATGATGAACAAGTAGTCACAATAAACAGAACTATCATATGCTTGATACTTTGCAAAATCATCTCTAGTACGAAGCATACCTGTTAAGACTTAAGACCCAATAATTGATCTACACTTACAAAAATATTTTAAGGAATAATTGTTGCGGAGATCTTCGAATCAACGTGGCCAAATGCTCCATCAGCCCCATCCGATGCGAGAGCTAAACCTCACCGACGTCCTTGTTCCTTTCGACGGGGAGCGGATGACTTCCCCATCCGATATCTTGGCTGCCGCTTGATCTGGTAGGCTCAAGATTGCGCACCTCCAGCATATCCTAACCGTGCCAAGGCCAAATTGGCAGGTTGGAGAGGTAGATGGTTCAATGCCGGCGGGCGCAAGCGCTCACGTCCGCCGTCCTCAGCGCGTTGCCCATCTTCGCCATGACGCGCTCAAGCTCCCAAAATTTTCAACACCACGTACAACAAGTTTCGTCGCCGCTTCATATGGGCATCGAGGAGAACGAAGCAGCCGGCGGCAAGTGCAAAGTTGCATGGAGCAAGTTTGCTCTCCTCTAGTTCACGGCGGCCTTGGCATCCCCAATCTGGAGCTCTTTGGTCGAGCACTACGCTGCGGTGGCTATGGCTGTCTTGGGCCGCGCCAGAAAGACAGTGTGGATCGACCCTCCCATGTGCGCGATCGACCGCGACCTCTTCGCCATGGCCACAAGGGTGACGATAGGCGATGCCAAAAGGCCCTCTTCTGGGAGGACAACTGGATCGGCGATTCGCCGCTCCGTGCTCAATCCCGAACCTGTTCAAGCACATCGCGCCGTAACACCGATCGTCGCACAGGCCCTCGCCAACAACAAATGCACCGATCTTCGGCACCACCTCAACAACGACCTCATCTTCGCCTTCACAAAGATCTGGCGCATGATCCAGGAAAGAGGGTCATCCTTCGAGCAGGAGTTCCGGATTCGATTCATGGCGGATGGACAGTACACCCAAGTCGCTACATGCTTCAATTCGAGGGACGCATACGTACAGACCTCGAGCAACAG